>JBBMOE010000020.1:2617755-2966404 GCA_037975065.1 Chaetodon trifasciatus | reverse complement strand
AATTTCCCAAATTGAGATCAATAAAGAAGCAGTCCAGGTCTAAGTCTAAGTCTAAAACTTAGCCAACTTTCTTCTTCTTCCTCTTCTTCTTTTTCTTCTTCTTAATGTCTTTCAAGAGGGTCTGGTCCCACAGGATCGGCCCATCTCTCAGGTTGAGTCCCCCTAGTGGCCTGGCGCACTTCCGTTTTGTGGAGTGAATTTGCAGCGTTTCTTTCTTGCAGTTGTTTTCGGGTTTTGTGTGTTTCGGATATTTGCAGCATTTTTCTTTCGCATTTGTTTTGTGCGTTTGTAAGTTTTTGCTTCTGCTTCGTTTCTGTGATTGCAGCATTTTTCTCTTGCAGCGTTTTTCTGCTGCATTTGTTTTATGTGTTTGTATGTTTTTGGTTTTGCATCATTCCTGTGTTTGCAGCGTTTTGCCGTTTGCGGCGCGTTTGCCCTTGTCGGCCACCGTATAGAATGTGCGATTAATTTGCGATTTATCGTGAGTTAACAATGACATTCATGAGATTAATCGCAATTAAATATTTTAATTGATTGACAGCACTAAGACAGCACTAATATATATATATATATATAATTTAAATAAAGATATACTGATATATAGTGGCAAATATTAAAAAAAGAATTAAATAAAGATGAAAAGTCAGTGCGCACCTTGAATCCGTCTAAAAATCAATCCAGAAATTTTGTAGTTAGGGATTTCAGCCTAATCAGCCTTCTACCACCTAAAAAAAATAGTAGGAATAATATGATTTCTGTCAAAACAAGATACAGAAAAACTGTTTATTTTCAGCAGGCCAGACTATTGTAATGGTGTCTTCACAGGTCTTAGTAAAAAATCAATCAGACAGCTGCAGCTCGTCCAGAATGCTGCTGCCAGAGTCCTCACTAACACCAAGAAAGTGGAGCACATTACACTGGTCCTTAAATCACTGCACTGGCTTCTTGTGTGCCAAAGAATAGATTTTAAAATCCTATTACTTGTCTTTACAGCACTAAATGGTCTCGGGCCTATATACACCTCTGATTTACTTGTACATTATGAAGCATCCGGACCCGTCAGGTCATCTGGGACAGGTTTAGTCATGTGTTTCCAGGATAAAAACAATGCCCCCAACTGTAAAACAAGCCTTGAGAGTACCTGAGGTCTGCTAAAACTGGCAGCTCGTTTAAATCAGGGATTAATACATTGTTGTTTGCTGTGTCTTTCTGATACATCAGATGATCTGTAACTATTCATTTGCTTCCTTTTGTTTTTTATTTTGTTTGAAATGCAATTTTTTTTTAGTCTTAACTATTTATTAGCCTGTTTTCACTTTTTGTTCTAATGTGCTTTAAATGCAATTTTAATGTTTTCTTATGTCTTATATTGAATGTATGTGTATGCCCTTGTAAAGCACTTAGAATTGCCTTTTGTCTGAATGGTGCTAAACAAATAAACATGGCTTGTCTTGCCCACATATATATTATTATTATTATTATTAGTAGTAGTAGTAGTAGTACTAGTAGTAGTAGTAGTAGTAGCAGCAGCAGCAGCAGCAGCAGTAGTAGTATAACATTATATATTATTTAATTATTATGTACATTATATTCAAATATAAAGTATTTATGAAAATATAGAATTGCAATTATTGTTAATGTTATTATTATTATTATACTGGTAAATTTGGAGCACTGCAAGCGGCCTCTATTGTGCAATACCAAGAAGAATGCCTCAACCTGTCTCAAACTATCAAGAGTACTGTGTGCTTGTGACCTTGCCATTTCATTCTTCCAAGAACCACGAGCAGGAACGTCCTTCTCAAGAGCACCGTTCTGTGCATTCTTGAGAAGCAATGAGTCTTGTTGATGTTTTCTCCCAGTTTGAATGTGATGTCTTTGATGCAAGAAAATCTAGTGTGCATGTGTATGTGTGTGTGTGTGTGTGTGTGTGTGTGTGTGTGTGTGTGTGTGTGTGTGTGTGTCCATGTATTTCTTCCACAAAGTCATGTGTTTTGGGAGAACCTGGACATGGATAGGTAATAGCACAGCACCACCTTGGGGTAGACATTGAATTGATATAAACCATACATAGACACACATGCACACACACACACACACACACACACACACACACACACACACACACATGCATTTTAATTACGATGGATGTGTTTTGAAACCTCTGCATACATGCGGTGTAATCTCACTAAGACAGTATGCTCAAGCATCATGCACATAGATTCACACACCGCTATTTACAGCAGTGAGAGCTCTTATTTTCTGTCTCCTTCCCTTTTCTTTTTTTCAACACACAACACATGTCAACATAAAAACACAGGACACAAGAGACGATAAATTACTTTGAAATAATGTTAAAAAACTGTTAACACTGTCAAACTTATGAGGTGACCAAAGAAACGACAAGTGTTCATAGGTGAGAATTTTCAGATGCTGTCTCTCCATGCTGGCTGCATTACAGGAGTGTGTGCTCCCTTGGCTAGAAGCTTCTGTCTTACTTCCTCCCCAGTGTGTTATCAGAACTCTATAGACACTTTTATCTGTCTCTATTACACTTGGGATATTTGGGTATGTTCTTTCCTTTGATTCCGGTACAGAGTCGCATTGGAATGGAAGAGATCAACCGGAAAACCAGTGCCAATCTCAATCTGACCTTCCGATACCGGATGCCCGAGGAAATACAATTATAATTAAATCTTTATCTTCCCGCCTGACTCTCACAATGATTAAATTGCAGTCGGGGGTATATAGTTCTGTGACTGTTTCCGCCTAATGTGATGCAACCTATTTCTCTGTATTTATGTAAAAATTCTGCCCTAGACAGAGTTATATGCTTTGCTCAAGTTATTATGCCTCATCTCCTAAACTAAATGAGCTGGAATGGGTATCTCAAGCTAAATGAGCCCACAGTAAGCATTCTGAATGATAGGCCAGTCAGAGCCAGCAGTTAATCTTCTTCATTATGCAGGAGACAAAAGTTTTAAAAGAAATCTATTTTAGAGGTTCAATTCAAACTGAGCAATATGTTAATAATGCTGTTGTGGTACTCAAATGTTTGTTTTTTTTCTTCTTCTTCTTCTTTTTGGAAAGTTCATGATCATATATTCATTCGCTCATTTAGCTATGATCTAAGTATCATTATCATTCCTGCATCTCCGTGTCAGTGAGTAGGATTGATGAGGGTGGTGTCTGCTGGCCATCCTGAGACTGCCTCTCAACCAGATGGTTTCTAGGATCCCCTGTGCAGGGTGGAGAGGACTAGGATTAATATCAACCTACAGTGTATGTGTCCCATTTGTTCTTTTCAAAGACAATCGCAGGTGGGGGGTGTTGTGCTGGCCCCATTGTTTGACTGTGTCCAGTCAGTCAAGCTCAGTAAGGGAGGCTTCGCCCTCACGTCCCTGCTACAGAGGGGTGCTAGAGCGATGGGCTGCATCTTTATGTGACCCAATGTCAAGGCTTTGTGTTATGTTGCTCTAGCAACAGGGAGGGAAGGCATCAAGCGTCGCCCTTTTAAGCCTTTAAAGTCTGTGTGAAATATAGTAACGATTACAAACATGAACCCTAGCTCTGTGAGACCAGACAAATCGTCACCCTGCCAGTGGACTGGTGGGTTCCCCTTGGTTAAAGTTTGGCATCACTGAGCAGGTTCCCCGTCTCAAAACAGACAAAACAGTGCAAAGTGTCAGACATCTCAGGCCTGCTGCTTAAGCCTGCTGATAAATACTAACATTAATGGTGTTTACATCTGTGCAGAATGGCCATGAGCCATGGAGGTGTGAAACAGTCCATATTGGCTGGATTAAACAAAGCTTTTAATCCAATCATTCAAATCATTCACTTCTCCAGAGAGTAAATAATGTACCACAGGGTAATTGTTCCTACACTCATGTTTAAGTAATTCCATCCATCATACAAACATGCTGCCCAGGCTACATATAAAGTGTATCATGCTAGATGGGCAGCAATTTCAAGGCTATTCACTTTACACCTTCATACACAATCCTACTGATTTATTTTCAAGAACCCTGTGTGGACGTAAGCATGAGGGTATTTAGCACGATAAAAGAGACACTTAAATTTCCCCAACAAACGTTCTGGGAGGAACCATAAGGTAAATGATGACTAACAATCTATTGTAGGTGATATAGTCATTTTCTCAGCCTTGACGCTGAATGTGAAATATCCATCAAAGTTAACAAAGGGAGAGTTACCATCTGGGCTTATTGTCTCATGTCAAAGACATACACGCTTCAGCTACCAAAGGCAGGCTGTTGCTCACTCCCCTTCTGTCTCTTCCTGTCTTCTTTTTCCATCTCTCCATTTCTGGATTTACTCACATTCTATCTCTCTTCCTCTTTTTCCCTCCCTTTGTTGCTCCCCCTCCTCCTTACCTTCTGCCTGTACCAGGCATCAAAGAGGAATGATTACTAAATGACTGCTGCCTGGATGATTGAATGGCACAGTTGACATTTTCCCATCAGTACTATACAGTGGAAGGGGCGAACCACACTGACCTTCCCCTCCAGCATTATGTATTGTGTGTGCAGCTATTGTAGCTGGCTGCTTTCTTCTCATCATACACCACTGAGTTCCAGGGGACACAGTTGTTGTTGTTGTTATAGACCCACTCCAGTCCTTATTGCATGTACTGTACATGTGTGTTTGCTGGACAATATCTGTGTTGCACGTCATAATGTGTGAAATGAAAAAGTGTTGTTAAGGTGGACCAACTAAAAACATTTAGGGGTAATATCATGTATTTACCTAAAGTGACTGACATCAAAGTGCATTATTGGATGAAAATACTCTAGATGATAATAAAAGACATACATGGAGTGTAAAGAATTGGCCCTTTTAGCAGCAGCTTCTCGACACACGACTTCTTACACCCCTCCTGGCCAAAGTGGATTCGAAAGAGTAATGCAATAACCAAAACTGTCCACGTCCACTTCTTTGTATCATGCTTAATATGTTTTAGAATAAGTAATGGTCCATCCTTTGCAGCTGGGTACCAGGACAGTAAATTTGTTTTTTCAAGTTTAAAGGACAAAATGTTCTGCAGTCATTGCAGTCAATCGGCTTTCAAACTGCAAAGGAGTTCCTGAAGTATTTTTCAAGGTATTCTGGCAGCTGTTTTGTCACAAGCTGAGTGGGCAGGCTGCACAGGACAAATCACAGCTAGTTTTGCTGCATTCCTGAAAAATGAGCTAAGGTAATTCAGTGTCCACAAACTAGACATAATAAAAGGAAAAATATATGCACATATATATATATGATAAAAAATATATATGTATGCCTTTGAATTACTGCATTCCTTTGAATTAGTGTATCCATTGTGCATGATAATCACTTGTTTACTCAATATGTATGACACATCAAAGCTTTTTTTAGAGAACTTTCTGCCATCTTCTGTCGAGACTTTCAGTCACTTTTCCTGTGTACCATACTTTGCTTTCTAAACTTCACATATTCATGCATTCCTGGTAATTTTCATCCACAGCATTTCCTCTCAGACAAATCTGTCAGAGCCTAAGGCAAAGTCTCTCTTTCCAGTCTCGGTGAGAAAATGAAACACCTATTCCCTTAATTATACTAAACATAAGTTTCTTACTTTCCCTGAGATGCTCTCCACTTTGACACATATTCATAGGAAAGATAAAACTTTATGATATACATATTAAAATATGGACAATTTCCCCAGCTGCCAGGATGTGGAGTGTTTTATTGTTTTATTCTTGTCCCTCTCCACTGTGTACGGGAAAGTGTGTATTAATTACAGTTTGTAAATGAAGCTGTAATCTATCTTTTAAATGAACAGCTGTCTGGATGCCTGGCGGGATGCTCCCAGGTGAGTTTTCTTTATGTCCCCCACGCCATCTAGAAGATATTTATTCAAATGGAAGACAACAAAAGATGATGGGATATCATCTATCATGATCAGCATTAATTTAAAGGAACAGTACACCCTCTGGTTGTTGTTATAGCACCCAGTAGCACTCTCATAACCCCATATTTCACTGTTGTGAGTGTGTTAAATCTCATCTCTTTTTTTTGTCAGAAGGTCGATATCGGACTCTGTAAAACTGTGGATTATGTTCAATTACAGTTTGTTTGTTTTTTATGTCCAGTGCCAACAGTCTTGAAATCCACACATCAATATCTGCAATATGTCAGACCGTGGTTATGGAAAATACAGTATGGTGAAGCTATGGTTAGGGGTTACTTTCCCTTCCACTGCATGGTTTTGGGGTAAAAAAAAAAAAGAACGAAATGTAATCCATGTGTTTAGTTATAGTTACATTTAAATCAGTCTAACAAATAAGAATTTGAGATGAAATACTGTTACTTGATAGTTGCTGTAGTGGGCTTTACCCCTTTATTTTCAATCAATGTTTTATTCACAAGTCTTGTCACTAAAAATACAGATTAATGGTTTGTTTTTTTTATTTAATATGAAAAACATGAGGGGAGGTGACATTTTTTTTACGCTCTTAAGAGTGTCTGCAGGTATTCCCTCTGGGCTCCATTGAGCGCCAACAACCTCCACCAAGAAGGTGCCACAGATAGCATGTAGCCTGAGAGGTGAGACCCAGGGAATAAACGACAGCGGCTCATCTGAGTGTGTCAACATTTTCATCAACTACTCTCTTTTCTCATGTGGACTATGGTGACTGGACAGTAAAAGAATAAAGTTCCGAGAGATTTTACTAAGAAAATCAACTATAAAAAGTTGCCCATGTCACACACCCACCACCCCCACTTCTGCATTCTTTTTAAGGACACACACTTCCTGCCTTTACACTGAACGTTAGCACTGGGGGCTCTGTAAATTGCGAGGCGTGAAATTGTCCAATAAGGATACAGTTTCTTATTTAACATGTCTTGCTGTATAGAATCTGCTTGTATATGTGTATGTGCCCTTACATAGTCGCATGCCTCCATCTCCATCTAGTTATGCTTGCACTCCATATGCGTATCTGTCTACATTCACATCTATGTCTCCCTATGTCATTTAGTATTCTAGCTTGAGTGTGTCTGTGTGGCCCTTTTTCTTCCCTTTCTTTCCTCCCCTCCGCCGCTGTATTTTTCTTATCTGATGATGTTATCCGATGAGGAGCCAAATCTCCAGTAGTGCAAATCTACCCCAAGGGAATCCTGACACCTTGTTATCATAGCACATGCAGAGCAGCCTCTACAGCGTCCTCTCTACATGACATTCTGTTACCTAGGAGGAGACAGAGGAAGAGAGTACAGAGGCAGAGGATGGGAAGGCAAAGAGGGAAAGCAGTGTTTAGTGTGTGCACATGAGAGAGAGGGTGTGTGAGAGAGAGAGAGAGGGGGAGCTGTTTCACACTTCCATTTACGAGGTACACATTTAGCCTTCACACAGTTGCCTGGAGGGATTTCAAGGCCTGGCTTTCTTCTTCCTCTGCTGTGTGTTTGCCTATTCATTGCCTTTGTTCTTTCTCTCCTCCAGACTGACCTCGTCTCTCCTCAGTCTTAACCCCTTCTAAAATTTTTGGACATTTAACTTTGCTGGGGGTCTTTTCCTTCCTCCTTTACCTCCCTTTATTTTGATTGCTCATCTCATTATAGCAGATTTTCCCATTCCAAACCCACCCACAGACTTGGTGCCCAAGAATGTCTTGAGATGATGAAACTCAATATGTAAATGGAGAGCTTGAGTTTGCAAACACATCCATCTTTTTCTTGTTGTCTTTTTCCAAATTTGTCCCACTCTCTTTTTCTCTTTCCAATGCGTGTGGTGAATTCGGTACAGTCCAATTTGGTAACCATCTGCCTTGTTTTGAGGGGGCCATTTTGGCTCTGCACATTGATGATGACTGAATGATACCAGATCAGTTTCCAGGCGTCATGTAGAAGCCATAGTGACCCTGAACAACTGTGGAAGGGAAACCAGTCCAGCCACTGTTGATTAATATCCTCCCTCGTTTCGATTCAGTGCCATTTTACACCATCCCAGATATGACTGCCACGATACATATCTCTTCATCTGCTTCCCTCTTTTAATCACTCTGATCTTGGTTGATTTGACTCGATTCATCTTCAGCATGTTCTCTGAGAAACATATCTTTTTGTTAGCCACACATATTCAGGCGTCAATGAACAAGAATGCTTCTTTATTACACAGCTACTAATTCCACCACCATGCATGCCTTTTGACAGTCATCATTGTGGGTGTTTTGCACTGAGCTTACATTTAACCCTCCTTCATTACCCATCAGCCAAACACACTTAGTAGTATTTTAAAGCCAATTAAGCACTCCTAATGTGAGAGGAGTGCCGCTGGTGGACCCAACTTAAAAAACAAAGCCCTGATTAAAGGCATACAAGAGGGAAGGCTCTCGACAAATGCAGGGGAGAAACAGGGGAAAGAGAGGGGGGAAAGTTGGGAGGAAAACAAGAATGAAATGGGAGGATTATTGTGGCACCCCCATCAGCGAAATGTTTGATTTAGTTTGGTTCTGGCCACTTAAGCCCTGTGTTAGGCCTATTGTTTCCCTAAGACAATGCTCTAATCCCTCCCTCTCTCCCCCAATGCGGTGGAGAGAGAGGTGAAAAAGGAAAAGAGACGAATCAGAGAAGACATAGGCAGAAGTAAACCACAATTAAAAGCAGAGGAGGGACAAATACAAGAAAACGAGAAGAGAGGGGTCCGAAGAAGAAAAGGGCATCCCCAATTTGTGAAACAGCAGAATGCGACAGATACAGACTTAAGTACTGCTTCTATGCCCAGTTGGTCAGCTTCTTTTTTTTTCTCAAACTCCTTTCACAGTCACTATCATTCTGGCTTTGTTTTGCCCTCCTTTCATGTCTGTTCTCCTCATTTCATTTCTGCCAAATAGTGGAAGCTAACGCCTCTCCCTGTCTCCCAACTACAAAAGCTGCTGGAAACAATCTCCTCTTTATATCCCCACTCTTGTGCCTTCTTTGGTTCTCAGTCTTTCTTTTAATGGGGTTAATCAGTAAAACTCAAAGTCATATCCCGACTCCAAGTAATTAAGTTGTCAAAATAGGATTCTTTAAACTTCTCTCTACTTCTGATGGTGGGACACTCATTCTCCACCTCCTGCTGCTTCCATTAGCATATTTTTTATTATCCATCCTCAGCTTAGTGTTGACACATTGTTCAGTCTGCGTACATGTTTATATGTGCAAAAATTCACATGTGTCCTGAGGCTTGCGTATTCCTTTGACCCACACGGTTTCTGGATCCTAATATCTGCACTAAAAAACACTCAACAGATCTCACAAACAGATGCAGATGCACAAGTAACACTGGAAAACAGACAGAGGGCAAAGATGAGAAGGAAATGAAGAGACAGAGGGAAGAGGAAAAGGAGGAGTAGAGTTGGATAGCACAGGAAAATTGAGTTGTATTAAACCATAATCCGGTTAGCGACGGCTGGGTGTAATCTCACTCATTAATAACATACTCCCGGTCTAATCTACAAACCATCAAAAGAAAGAAAATTTTCCATGGAGGAGTTCAGTTGCTTTTAGCCAATTTATGAGGATTCTCGCTGCCTCATTTTTGCAGACGTCAAACATCAGACGAGTTGACAGTTTGGCAGCCAGGGAAGGAAAAAAAAAATAGCTGCTTACTTTGGAATTACAAATACCCCCGAATCCTCATTCCCAGTAATTAGTGGGGATAAACAAACTGTAGCATGATAAATACCACATAATAATTCACTGAAAAGTGAAGGGGTATCCTTCTGAAGGACTCAGAGGAAACATACACAATTTTCCTATTTTATTTCGTGGCAAAAGTAGCTGACAACTATAACTGTCACAAGCAATTAAGGCTAGTGTGTATGAGGGTAAAATAGAAGACAACTACTGTGACACATTTAAAAAAAAAAAAAAAAAAAAATTAAAACAATTTAACATTTGCTACATAATGTGTCAGGATATTTCTTTGTGACATGTATTACATATACACACACACTTTAATGTGTGTTTTTCTGCCTCTCTGAATGCCTCTCACACCTGTTTCTGAATTTGTGCCACGCTTCCTTCCCTCAGTCGCTCTGATTCTCTGTCCTATGCATCGAGTAATCCCATATAGAACACAACAAAAAGTCCCTATGTTTTTGCATAATCTTTGAAGGTGATGCGCTCTGATTTCAGTTTAATTCCTCTGACACAAATTGAACTTGTCCATGTAATACAACAGCAAGGATACACTGTGGCACGGACACACAAAGCCACTGTAACTCTCGCATTCCCTTTCCTTCACACACAAGCAGGTGCACGGATGCACGCAAACACAAATTGGGCTTGTCTGTAACAAAAGCGGTCCAGATGCGAGCAGCACAAGCCACTTGGTTGGCTGTAGGCATTAGGAAATCCAATATGGATGTGTTAAATGAACGCTAGCAGAGACGGAGAGAGCCAGCAAGCGGCGGTGTAGATGGGAGGGAGGGAGCGAGGGACACAGACAGGAAAGCAGGCAGCTTGTTGATTACTCTGGTGTTAAACATTAGGAAATGCCAGAATGGAAATGGTGCTCATATCACCCTGTCAATTGCCTTGTTAGCTACAGCCAAAGACAGTGAGAACAGGCGCCTGGGTAGAAAAACCAGCTTTCTGAAGTGGTTGGTTTAAATTTCCATTTGTCTCAGCACAGTTTAGCAGGGAGGGGGCTGGAAAGAGGTTATACTATAAAAAACCTATGGCATAGCCTTCAGTGCACACACGCACTCGCACAATATTGCACATAGAAATATCAAAAACAAACCCACACGCACAGATCCACACAAACCACAAATATACCCCCAACTGGGTACACTTCCACACAATCTTTCCCTCGCACACCTGCAGTCCCCCTGTCGCTCTCTTGCCAATCTCTGGACTCAATTCCCTGCAGTTCATTCCACTGTGACACCTGTTGGTGACGAGAGGCGAATTGAGCATCGGAACATTCCACAATGAGAAGAGAGAAAAGAGATAACCGCCAATTGCGGCTGGAAAGGGAAACGTCTGTGGTCATGATGAGGTCACTGAATACTTGCCAAAGCAAATCCACCAGACTCAATGTACCAGAGGTAGAGGGGCACTTCAGGTTTAATGGATGTGTAAAAATGGATTCAAGGTAACTCTGGTAACTCACAATTGCAAATGTGCTGTGAATGAAAGTGCTATAAAATGGTGGAGTGAGTTGGGGATTTCCATGATGAAATGAAAGCTTAAAATACAATTTTACGTGTGGGTGTGAACACACCAAATGGCCCACAAGCTGATACCTGATTTATTTTCCAAAATACTCAGCTGTCAGTTTATTAGGTATACCTATAGTAGTTAAAACAAGTGCAGTCTAATGCAACAAAGCTGCGATACATCATAAAGAGGTTCACTTTTTGTTGAACTGTTATTTTGTCCATCCCATTGAAATAAATGCTAAATGCTACTATTCTGTATCGAGTAATGTAATACAGAGCAGCAGCAGCAGCACAAATTGCTTCCTCCAAAAGACCATAAAGTTTCAATCAGCACCTTCCAAACACAGCTTCAACAAACTGAACGTTACAGTTGTAGTTTTAGGTGATAAACTAAAACCTGATAAACTGGCAAACAAGTGTGGGTTTTAAGCATAATCCAGAGAGCAGGTCAAATTTCTTTGGGCTATACTGGATGTTACATGGTCTGAAAAAAAAAAAAAAAAATCAGAAATTCATTCAGAAATAATGAATGAGACTCATCAATAAATAGAATACTTGCCCAAACCCACTGCACCTTCACCTAGTATGTCACCTCTAAGTGCTCCAGGTGCTGCTGAATATCTTTAACAGGACAGTTTGAAATAATGGGATTCTGCACAATTTAAAATGTGTGAAGATGACTATTCAGCTTATTCTGGGTGAAAAGAGGTAAAAATGGGCAACACACTGCTCCTGTCCAACCCGATGATAACATGGTATTTTACATAGCCATTTCAACACTCTAGGAATAACAGATTTCTATTGCATTGCTGGATTATGACCTTTATCTACGTGCAATACCTCATCAACGGCCTCTAGGGACAAATGTTCATAAACATCACAAGGACAACGATCTATAATAATGATAACATAGTGGAACACAATCTGCCCCATGGGCTGTCCTCCTATGACAAACTTCAGCTCCTACTTAGCCTCTGGAGGTTAAGTCAGAGTCTGGAGCAGCAGTAATAAATGTCCCTGGCATTGGTAGCTATGACTGGGAAGGGACACTAATAGCCCCTTAAGTAATCATCATGCCATCATGATGGGACCTCCAAACCTCAAGGGGGCGGTAATCATGTTGACTCCAGGGTAATTACAATATTGCCATTACTTGTCTCTGCTAGACATAAGTGTCCTTAGTGAGCAAGGCAAGTATTTTTTTCAGCTGTCACTTTTTTCCCTTGTGTTTCTTATCATTCCTCTGGTCACTACCCTGTTATTTTTTTTTGCTCTTTCTGATTAAACTGATTCAACTTTCAGCTCACTGATTCCTTTAACATACAGAGACTGGCGCACACACACACACACACACACACACACACACACACACACACACACACACACACACTTACAAAAAGAAAGACAGATGGATGGACGGACAGACACATGACACACACTGCCAATGAGGTAAACACAGTCCAATAATTATGGATGTGGTTTGCTGTGGATGTGACACCTGTGTCCCACCTCCTGTGTCTCTTTGGATTGGACAGCTGTGCTAACAGTACTACTGTGCCAGTGTGCACACATACACAAACACATACACTGGCTGCACAGTCTAGAAAAGCAATGCACACATACAGAACACAGCAAACAGATAAGAGAGAAACAATATATAAAGACAAATGAAAATTCTTGTTTCTCCACATAAGTTGTTTCTACATCAGAGTGTCCAGGTCGCTGGAAATGATTCAAGCCTTAAAACTGACTGGTTTGACTGGCCTCCTGGAATTATTCTCCTCTTTTACATCCTCTATTTCAAAAAAGTTGGGAATCAGTTGCAAAATAACTGTTTTTATGAACTGTTGCTGAGCCCATGTAGCATACAATCACATTTCACTAAGTGGTGACCCTCACTGCATCCTTGCATGTGATGTAGTTGAGGTAAAACACTGAATATATTGTCTTTGTAGTGTGTTATATTACATTGCCAGAAAGGATCTGCAAGTTATCACATCCTCTTTCATTGCTCATTTACACAGCGTGCCAACATTTTTATAATCAGGGCTGTATGTACACAAAAACCACACCCAGCCTTCATGGAATGAGGGCACATTCCTATTCAGATTAGAATAACTGAATAGTGATTGAGCCAAGCTCAAACATACATACAAGCATGCATTCACATTTAATGCTTACAGCTGCCATGCATGTATTTTAATGAAAATTTTCACATCTATAATCATACTTTTGTTCTCAGGCCAGTTTGTATTTAAGCTATTAGTGCATTAACATGCATTTAAGAGGGAACAGTCAATAAAAGCAATTGTTTGAGATCATTTCCCCAAACCTTGCTATTGAACTCTTAATTACATCTTCAGCTGAATGATCGGTCACTGAACTTGGAACACTATTAAGAGCTTAATTGTGCTGCATTATGTTGTATATCCTTCCACTGAGTGGTACATTTTGCTTGGTGTTGCTATGCCTCTATGTTTTTGTTATTCCTTTGCTTCCACAGAACACGACAGATGTGAGATATGAAAATAAAACGTCAAATAAAATCTAGTATACAGTATATCGCCCCTGAAAATTGAACTGCTTGACATATGGTTTCCCATTGCTAGATCCAGACACGCACAAGCCTATTTAGACAAGAAAAGAATTGCTTTTTGAATTGAATTTGTAAGTGTATTTCACACGCCCAGTTAGGCTATAATTTATTGCACCAGATGCCAGCCATTCAACAATGTAGTGTTTCCATCACCTCGCCATGCTGGATCACATTAAAAATGTCACTGATTTTCATGTGAAGGGCTGTCATGGCTTGAATTTTCCATGGCTGTAGTTGTGTGGAGTTGTGCAGAGTTATCTATATGCAGGATCACATAAGCATGAGGAGGTGTGAAGCAAGAGAAATGCCATGCACTCATTGAATCCCAACACGCTACACAGGTGCTGTTTTCTCAAACTGAAAATTGGCCTTTGATGGCTGATATACATTTTTTATGGCAATGGAGAAAAATTATCTATAGTACTATCTATAGTATTAATTTGCCGTTCTTAATGCTTGTTCCATAGCCATTACGTATGAAAACTAGACAGACATCTCAGATTAAAACAATAAAGTTTTAGTATTATTTTCTGTATTAGTAATGTGCCTGTATTGAATAAATGTTGTCGATGAAAAAATCATCACGAAAAAGAGTGGAAGTATCTCATGAATTGGGAGGAGGCTTTCCTGAACTTAATGAAAATCAACGTTGGGCAAAGTCATGCACTTTGTAAAATATGCCACATGGATTTTAGTGTATCACACAGAGGAAAAGTGACGAATTTGCCAAGCATTTGCGCACCCAAGAGCTGCAGAAACATGCTCCATCAATGACTGCATTCATGCTATCTCTAACATCCATTGTCATAATCACCTTCTTTCACCGTCATAATCACCTTCTTTCACCGTCTCTCTTGCCAGCAGCACCACAAAGCACCAGCTGGACAAAAAGTCAGAGAGCACAAAGTGATTACAGCTCATCATGTGTGGTGTGAACCAGATCTCACGGCAATCCATCCAATAGTTGTTGGAACATTTCATTCAAAAGCATGAATGTTGACCTCATGGTGGCATTAAAGGTTAAAACAAGAAATCACCAAAGTCATTTGGATTCATCATCTGGGCCACATGGATGTCTGTACAAAATATTATCGCAACACACTGAAAACTATTCAGATATTTCAGTGAGACCAAAATGGTGGACCAACCACCCAACTGTGCCACCTAAGCCATGCCACTTGCATGCCTCAGTAGTTAACAGCTGAAAGGTAAACCTCAACAAACCATTTAAAGCACATTTCTGTAAAACTCAAGCATTCTGTAAAACCCATCTATAGCTCCCAGAGTGCACAATATCCTCTTGACAGTGCTTCCAGTGAGAGCTTGGCAAAGTCAATCTTTGGAATTGAAGGAAGTGATGGAAAATGAAGGATGACCTGACTCAGTACAATAGAAATGGCTGAGAAAAAAATTAAAAGGGAAGTACAATTCTTTATCTGAGGACTTTGATAGCAAGAACTTTATTCACTATTTTGTGTGACTTCTCCTTCAAAGTAAGGTCAAAGTGGATTTGAAGACTACTGAGAAAATCTAAACCTAGAGAAATCTCTCTTTGAAAAATAAACCTGAAGAAGTTGAGAGAAAAGGGGAGCTGGCTCAAGAAAAAACAGTGCAGGCTAGGAAGTAGTTATGAGTGATGAAAAAACAGGCATTTGACTTTTGAGAGGGACTGAAGTAAAATAGGAATTCTCTTAAAGAAGAAGAAATTAACTTGAGAATCCAGCACATGAATGTTGAGTCACAGGACATCTCACCAGGTAATCTCACTTCAGCAACATAAATCAAGTGGCAGGACATGCACCTGCACCTGTGTGTGTCCTCACACTCACCTGAAGACACATTTAATCCCTTAAAAGACATAAATCCACAGCAAAAGTCAGGCAGCTATCCCCAAAGTTTTAAAACAGCTTCCACGATGAATGATTTAGGAGACAAAACTTCTCTTTTAGGACTACAATAAAACCCAAGTGTCATTTCCATCAAGCAGCCTGGCTGGAGACTGACAGTCTCCCTACTCCATTTAGCATCATAAAGTACATCACTTTAATGCAGACTTTTCCTGACACTATCCCTCAGTCTATATCTTTATCTTTGTCTCCTCCTCAGTCCTCCTGCAGTCTTACTGTCTTTCTGCCTCTCTCTTTGCATGCTTGTCATTTAAAAGGTTTTACTGGTGCAGCACAGAAAAATGTGAGAAATTACGAGGGAATCAGGAACAACCTCATAATCACTGAATCATTAATTAGCCATTCCTGAAAAACTGTGATTCAAGGACTGTGTATTAGATAATGATGAGTTACAAGAGAAGAGACTGGGAGTCTATTAATACATCATCAAGTGATGATTAGTTCATAAATACCTGTGAATCGACATACTGACCACTTTCTTTATGAGTCGTTCTTGTACCAGCCGCTGAGTGGCACAAACTAGTGAGGACTCATTAACGACTAATCACTTCATCATTAGTTAGTCTTTTGTGCTGCCCTCAAGTAAAGTGGTACATGAAAAGCTACAAAGCACTCCCTCATTGCTTCACGATTTTGACAAGTACCAACTGAGTTTTTGTGAACCTCCAGTAAAGAGTTAAACAACAAGCCTAGGTCTGTCTAAAGGTAAGAAAATCTGCCAGCAATCTTGCTCTGATGTTACATTTACTAGACAGATGGACAGAAATCAAAAAAGCATATTTCCCAAATTGCTGAACGAGTGCAAACATATGGCATGAGTGCAAACTTAAATGTTGCACTTGTGTCCATAGACGAGTGGCCACTTAACACTCCAACGGCCCACCTAAGTCCTCATTTTTGTGGAAAGATTGTGACCACAGTGTCTCAAATAATTTTGATGGTTTCTGTTTGTAAAAAAAAAAAAAAATCCCAGTTAAAACTGCTGCAGTTTAAATTCTGTGTTGCTTTCATCTTTTTTGGATTTTGCCACCGGGGTTGCCAAAGTCAGCTGTTTGACTTACTTTAAGCATAGCTAAAACTTTTGCACAAGACACAGGAAAATAGCTTGTCTACGCTAGTCTAATTCACACTGTTGAAGCAGAATCGTGACGTTCACCTCAAGCTGTAGCCTCTTCCTCTCTCTCCTCCACACACACATGCATTAATGCACACACACATAGCACACTCCCTGCTTGTCTCATGCCCAGTGGCTGGATTCCAGATTCCTTCCCTGACAGTGACAGCAGGGACACAGAGAGCAGTATGTGTTTTTGTCTCACATTGGGCCAACCTCCAAAAATAGAGAGCAATTAATTAAAGTGGATCACACTCCTGGTCTGCCCTGCTTTTACACATGTGCACATAAATGGCCAGAGGCTCTATTCAGAGTTGTTAGCAAACCAGGCAAGTTGTTAAGCACATTTGCACTGAAAACAATTAAGGTTGAGGTAAAAATTTGTACTTAACTCTGACAACCAAGGAGTTGCTTCAGCAGAACTGCTTAAAAAATAAAACTGTTGCAGGAAGATCCAGTGTCTCATGTTGCTCAACAGTGCTGTCAATGATCCCCATCTGACCTTTTAATTCACTAGTATATTAGAATCTGCATATATTAATTATTACATCCACAGAACCAATCAGTGGAGTGAAAAGGTTGGGGAGAAGAAGGAGAGCAGACAGGGAGAGGGTCGAAGAGGAGATGCCATGAAAGAGCAAGGGCAGGGTGTGAAGAAGCAAGACGGAGAGCTTCAAGGTGGGAGGGATCAAAGGATTAGACCCTCTAATCGGATTAATTGATTGAAATAATTGGTCTGGTCCCGCCGTTTGTTAATCTGCAATGTCTCTGTTTACTGACGGCAGAATTTGTTGACATATCGTACGCAATGTATCGACTGGTTGTGATTCATTAGCATTTTAGTCACACACAGTGAAAAATATTAAAACACCTCACAACAAGTTAGTTCGCCTTTTATTCCCAATCTATACACTGTATCTCAATCTATGTCACCATCTCCTCTGCTTTAACTATCTAGTATTTTTGACTGAAGAAGATGTGATACTGCAGATGTGATCATTACAGGTGAGGACACAGTCAAGTACTGCGTGGCCAGTCTGCAACAGATCTGCTCATTTGACAGCTGGAGGGGAAATCTTGATCAGAGGACCTGATTGTCCACACAGACTGTCTGATAATGTGAGGATTTTATAAATTGAATCCTAACCACCCCGATCGATTTGCAGGCTGATATGAGCCATCCCGATAGCATCGCAAATGTTTTATATTTACAGCATGACATCTACAGTACACTGGTCCTAATGGGTGATGATTTGTATCAGTTGTATTGTCCTTATTGCTGAGATACAGATTTGACTGATTGAAAATTGAATACTTCAAAATTGTCCCTGACATTCCACCTGTGTTTAGTTGGTCTGCCTGTACCAGAGAAAGAGTACAGATGCTTTCAATATTGGCTCACACCTCCTCTATTTCTCCCAGCACAACAAACACTGGAAATGTAAACTGTTTGGCAGATGGCTACATCAAAATTCAGAGTGAAGCCCATCCTGTTTTTTTTAAATAAAATTTCACTGCAATCAACATCATGTATCAAAGTAGGCGACCAGACTTTTTATGCCAAATTGAGTTTCAAAATGAAAGTGTAAAATGAAAATGTAAAAGCAACTTTGTGTCTATTGTGTATTGATTTGCTGATTTGTTTGTGATGTGTTGTATGCATTGTTACATAAAACTATTCTGTTTTGCTTTTGAATTGTATTCCCTCCCATTATAGTTGGCAAAGTTTCCTTACATACACAAGGGGTATGATAAAAAGAAAAACAGCAGACTTGGAATAGCTAGATATTTTTGATGCATGTCTTTGTTTGCGAACCAATTTCCCAAAAGCCAAAGTGCTACTGGAGAAAACAGAAACCATTTCCCTTCAAGTGGTGTTCCATGGATTTACGAGAGGCACGGAGCAATTTATAGCTCGCCGCTGACAAAAGGAGAAATGGGTCTGTATAAGCACACAGCTTTACACCTTTGATGGAGTTGAGATCGTAAAGAGTTTGGATTGTGAATATTAATTCCAGGGACCCATACAGAGCAATGTATTTATCTGTCTGGCGGACCGCTGGGTGGATATCAACTCCCTTGTTTTATCATCTGTGGTGCATCTTGTCTCAAGGCAGTCTCTCCCTCTCTCTTTAAACTTCTGTCGTCGTTCTGTAGCCGGAATTGTCTGTGGCCGATGGAAGTGCCTCTATCTGACCCAGATCATCGGAATGAGTTTTCTCACTGCAAGCATTCTGGAGACAATTCCCTGGCTGAGGAATGGAAATAAACCATTGGCTGAAACATCAGATAAGGGAAGAACAATCAGTCATTGTATGTGTGTAGACATGCATTTGTGTGTATTTGCGAGTGTGTGTGCGTCCATTTGTTCATGCAGGCCTACATGCAAGTGCCAATATGTGTGCATTTGTTGGTGTGTGATGGAGTACTACAGATCCTATCAAGCTAATACCTCTGTTGGGCCTTTGACTAGGCAGAGTGCATCTCCATGGTAATTCTGCCCTCAGTATGTTTGTCCTCCTCACAACTGAGGGACAGAAAAAAACAAAGGCAGGCAATGGAAAAGGGGATAAGAGAAAAGCAGGCACATACATAGTGGGGGGTGGGAGGGGAATGAATACCCAGAGCATGTTAATGTTATCGGATGTTGTGGAGTGCAGGTGATCAAGCCCAGAGGAGTCGGTGGGAGTCCAAGTGTGTGTGTGTGTGTGTGTGTGTGTGTGTGTGTGTGTGTGTGTGTGTGTGTGTGTGTGTGTGTGTGTGTGTGTGTGTGTGTGTGTGTGTGCGCGCATGCTTGTGTTTTATCAGTGCTGGGAACCTGGAGTGTGCGGATTACACAATCATTATGTCCAACTTCCACTCCTTAACACATGCTGAGTGGAAAATATTTCCCACTTGGCACAGGAAAACACACACTAACACTCACACAAAGCTCGCAAATTTACACAAATTTCACTGCGCTGGAAGGTAAATGACTGATGACTCATGAGGAGAGTTTTAGCTGCACAGGGACTGTAGAGCATGAATGTCACATGCATGTGATTTCGCTTTAAACTTGAAAACTATTTCCTCTTGCTCCCTCTTGGCAAATTTAGTGAGGCGCAGATTCCAACTGAAGTTTCCAAGAATGCCTTTAAAGTTAATGTTTGAATTTCGGCTAAGTGACTGACTGTAAAATGGTGAAATACGTCAAGTATATGTTACTACACACAAGTCAACTGAAAAAACAAAAAATATTTGCATCCTCCCCACTTATCCCTTGTGGTACCTAGCTACACAGAGAGTTTTAATTTTACGTGCCAAGTTTTTGATCCATCCGCCTCTGAAACTTGTGCCAAAATCCCAGTGCAATAGAGGAGAACTGAATTCTGTTTGTGCAGCTCAAAGCACTGAAAAATTACTTTTGAAAACCTCAACAGTGGTGTGTCCTTCCTCTGTACTCTTGATAATCCACAGACTTTGAAAGTAGTTCCAATTAAAACAGTTAAAAACAAAATCTGTGAGACAGCTATTTCAAAATATTGGCATGTAAAACTAAAAACTGACTGCAGAAAACACATTTCTTATATGATATTTTGGTGAATTAGCCCTTTAATACTGTGAGTTGTGATCAGTTCAGGTTGTAAAATGTCAGGATTCAGTGTATCACAGAGGCATCTACTCCAGCACTCCAGATTGTCGGCATAGTGACGTAGCTGCACCTTTAAGCTAAAGCGGTGAGCGTCCTTGTTGGCGACAAACATTTAACTGCAACATCCACTGTTTGATTCCAGCTGGAGGCTTTCATTGCATATCACCGCCTTCTGTATCCATTTACCCTTTTCCTAGTCCACCCAGCCTCTCAACAGCTTATCCTGTTCAGGGTTATTTTTACTAATGTACTGTACCTGAATTTTGTATCTGTAGAATTACCACAAGAGGCTGTTGGATGTGCTGCCTCCTCTCCAATCCAGATCGTTCTGAGCTGAATGGATAATATGTGAATGACATTACAAATTATGAATTTTGAATTGAAACAGTCATTGGAGCCAAGCCCTTATCATGCAGACACAAGAGCAGAGCTACTCCTGAAAAGAGACTCTTACACAGAAGAGCTCTCAATCTAACCCAGAGCACATGCAGATATAATATAGGTGCAATTTAGAGAAGCATATCATTGATGTCATTTACAAATCTTGTATCTCCCATTTACCCATTTTAGAAGAGACAAGAGTTCATGCCCACACAAATGTCATGGGAAATATCAGCTGTGGGAGTTGGGAGGGTTGAGGATGGGTTTTCAGTTGAGATGTGGAAGAAATCTTGTAATTATTTGATGGTGTTGTCTTTTTAGCATTAATAAAGAAGCACGATTAAGACTCTACAGTCATGCCAGCAATTCTGTCATTCTACGTAGGCATGGCTGCATGCAAACATGCTTACTATAACAATGCTAGCACGTTGATGTTTAACAGGTTATGTAAAAAATGAGCTAATGCTGCAAACACAAAGTAAAGCTGATGTCAACCTCATGGTGGGTTTAGAAGCCAAAAGTCACCATTGTCATTAGAATTCATCCTGTGGGCACCACAGATATCTCTACCAAATTTCATAACCATCCATCAAATACTTGTTGAGATATTTCAGTCTGAACCAAAATGGTGACCCAACCAATTCACATTTCCCTCTCAGGAGCCCCACAAAAAACCAAACATCTGCTACAGTGTTAGCTGTATTATTAGATGTTTTTTTTTCACCAGTTTTGGAAAGAAAAACACCCAACATTCCAAGTCAGCCATGTTAATTTTACAAACCTTATGTCTTTCTATGCAGTCAACTGTGGCCAGCGACATGTACAGATGTTGAGATAAACTGCGGGTTGACTAGTGCAGATGTGCACGCACTGTAATTCAGACATCAAACTGACAGCTTGGCAGCTCGAGGTGCTCAACCAACTGTGCTGCTGTCACAGGTTCAGGCCTGGCTGCCTCGCTGCAGCATACACGTCTGATGTAAAAAAAATAAATAAATAAAGTAAAATACACAGAGCCGCTGAAAGTGAACAGATCTGATCAGTCTCCAGATATGTCTCCGAAAAGTGTGGGTTCAATTATTGGAATGTAAGCATGTGTGAAAGACACCTCAAGATGTTCCATGACAAGGAGTTAATTGCTTATATGTTACACCCACTGATCTGTATGTGTGTGTGTGTGTGTGTGTGTGTGTGTGTATTTATGACAACTGTTGCCGTGTACATTCGCCTCTGTAACTGTTAAATATGCAGACAACGTGTCAGAATTTAATTGTCACACTGTGACGCTCTCATCTTCATGCTGATTTGACTCCACTTCAGCAGCGAAAAGTTCTTCAATGGGAATTCTATATGACAGCCTCATCTATTTCTTATAATAATCACGTCTGATGATCCAGAAGCTGCCATTTAATCACAACGTTACTCTTTTTCAATTGTTTAAGACTCTAAGTGCTTTACTAATAAATGCACAAAATGGATTATCTATCTTTGAAGGCTGGGGATGACTGGTTTGAGGCAATATATGAAAATGCATTGTTTCAAACGTTGGTGTAAGAGGTGGGTCGGCATGCAAGAAAGTACACTGCCTCTGTAGGTTTGCTCGACAGTATATGTTTCACATGGCATTGGGGATGATACTGTCATCCCTTAGTGTATGTCCTTGAATTCCTAGAAGAGGCAAATAGACTTGGATGGATGGTGTTGGTGGCCGTGATGTCAAGCAACACAAAGGTTATTTCTGTCATGACGAAGAGCTTAAAATGACACAAACTGACAGCTGGTTTCACTCATCCTCACCTGGCTTCAGCCTATACAACAGTCTAAAGGTGTTTTGCTCCTGTGTGGCAAAAGCTCATTTTAGTTGGAGGCAGGTGGCCACTGGAACCTGAGTAAAAATACACATAATCATAGACTAATGAATTGAAGAACTGTGTTTACACAGTGACATGGTGTTGAGCATTGTGCTGGAAAGAAAGAACTGTTTGCATTTCACAAAGAACACATCTTGACTGCGATTCAAAACGTAACACAATCATGATTTTCTAATATAAAATTTTCCAGGGTTTAACTCGATTTTGAATGTGGAGAACACTGTTGCATTCGAGGTTTACACACCAGCAGCCTCTGTCAAATCGGGTGTGCTGCTCCTTTCGCCTGCACCAACACTAACAAGCAATAAACAAAGTTAAACAGTGTAGAGATGGATCTGTTTGTTGCATTCATTACATGGCTCATAAATCAACACAGTCATCAGATTCAGACTGTTCTGCATTAAAAACTAAACAGGCTGTCAGAAAGTTGCTTATGTAAATGCCGCACTTCCTGAAAGCGTCTGTTGGCAACAGTGACATTTTACATCTTGCAAATCTTTAGTTACTGACTAGCTGACAGACTATTGTTTGTGTTTGGAAAATAATACAGCTGCTTTCATTTGTCTATACTGTACTATGCCATATTACAACAGCATTACTTGTGCTTTACTTTATTTTATATGCTTTGGCCTCGCTGGAAAGTGTTTCTGCTTTAAATGCCAGAAATCCATCACTGACAAAAGGCCTCAAACTCTGTGTAAAGATTTATTGGATTAAAATATTGATAATTGGGGTCAGAGTAGCAGTCCTTCACAGCAGGCCTCGAGGTTAAATAGTATTCCAAATAAATGTTAGGTTCTTAGGTCTATTACATCATTTGGAAATTCTACATCCAATGGATCTACCTGTAACGTTTCTCTCCCACGCACATGGGCCCTTCACCCTTTTCTAGCCAACACACGTATACACAAAAACACACACACATGCACACCCACCTTGAGGGTGTGTGATGCATGCAGTCAGGCCTGATAAATGGAAGTGTCTAGGAAGAGGAATGAGTTGGTGCCTTGACCTCCCTCCTGGCATGGGCATCCTTCTCCAGACTGCCTTATCACCAGACAAATGGTCACAATGGTACACACATCACTCCCTAAAAAACGTACACTTCTGAAGTAGCCCACCAAGTATTCAAGCCATCAACTTGCAAAAAAAATGTCCAAGATCATACACAAAGGACATGACGCTTCTCACTTCTTAAAGGATTTCACTTCACTGAAACAACTTCAGATAAATGGTCTAAAGCACACTCTCCAGAGCCAGCAGTTCTTTTTTCAGTTGATTCAAACTGTGGGAACATCAATTTTCACTTATTACATTCACGTATATGAGGCTTTAAGGTAAAACTTTCTCAATTACTGGATTTGACTGGAGAAAGCTAACTCCCTTAAAATGGTTGATTTAAAAGTGAATTACGCCTAATCCTGCAAAGCACATCCTGAAATGGCCCCAATCATTGTGGCAGAAACCTCAATACTTCCATAAAAACCCACTCTTGCTAACTATTTTGCTAACATTAGATGCTCATGCAATTCATATTCAAATTGCAACAGGAAAGCTGATCATTTCATGGTAATACCAAACTTCAATAAATAACAAAAGAAACTAAAACAACAATCTCCAGTAACATTGAGGCTTTTTGTTAAATTAAATGCTTTTTTCAAAAAGAATAATGAGACTGAATTCTCAACAATGGCCCGAGTGCTCCATTATAAATTCAGAAGTGTCAGAGGAAGAAAAGGTTCATTCCATTTATTCATTCCCTGCGATCATAGTGTTGCAAACTTATTGTGAATTTTAGCTCTGAACTGATCTCTGCAGCACGTCCTCCATTGTGTTTTCCTGTCTGATTAACCCACAACTATCAAAAGATGGTCTTGATCATTTCAATCACTCCCAATATATACAATAATTATACTGGTAGATGGATAACAATGTGAAGCCTCCAACAGCAGCCTCTATGCCATTACAGTTCTCTTCCTCACAACTTTTCCATTGATATTAAATTGTCCATAAGGTAACAACTGACAGAGGCTCTGAAAAGATCAAGTACGATGAATGTGAAAAAACGTAACTTCAAGTGTCCTTGATGTGTGATGGGATGATTCTATGCAGTATATGTGAGTAAGAAAGTCAGTGACAGAGGCAGCATGTGTGTGTGCCCGCGTGTGTGTCTGAAAGAGAGAGAGAGAGAGAGAGAGAGAGAGAGAGAGAGAGAGAGAGATGGTATGGCTGGCAGTTTCACTTTTTAGATTTAATAATTCATCTCTCAAATGGATCAATAAAAATATAGTTCACTGAAATGCTGCTCCCCTTTCTGCACTTAAACTATTAGAAGAGTGAGATAGAGAGAGTGTGTGTGTGTGTGTGTTTGTGTGTGTGTGTGTGTGTGTGTGTGTGTGTGTGTGTGTGTGTGTGTGCAGATGTGCTTCTGCAGTACACACATGTAAGTTTGTGATAAAGTTTATTTGAGATATGTTATGATCGTCACTAAACAGAGTGACATGTCTATCTTTGTATATGCGGGCGTGTCTGCAAAGTTTCAGACGTGTGTGTGTGTGTGTGTGCACGTGTGTGTGTGCGTACTGAATGTTCAGACCATGACCCCATATTTGAGGACTCGTCCATCTAAGTCAGAATACGCAGTGTGCCACATTAAAAATACTCCCCCCCGAGCCAAAACTCAAATTTGGAAAGGTTCCATTGCTCTTCCCTGGCCTCATCAGTAAATTGAAGGAGGCCATATGAGGCATTATTACATAAACATTTGAGTGGGTGTGTATGTGTATCAGAGAGAGAGGAGAAAAACATGATCTATCTATCTATCTATCTATCTATCTATCTATCTATCTATCTATCTATCTATCTATCTATCTATCTATCTATCTATCTATCTTTTTCTGCTACAAACACAGATGAAATAAGAATTTTAGGAAACTCATCAAATATCACGCAACATGAAAACAGGATGTCTGACCTCTCTTATTATTATTATTCTTTATTCTTATTATTTTGTGCCTCTGAGTGTTTCTTTGAGGATGCTTCATTTCAGGTGAGTCAGCTGTTGCGGAGTCATTACTTTTGATTGTGCTTTCCATGAGAGAGAAAAAAGAAGCAGTGAGCAAAGGACAGAAATGGGCCAGTTCAGTATCAGAGTGTCGGTGAGATAAAAGTAACACGTAATTGCAGAGAATAAAAATCGTGTGTATTACTCTAACCTGTTTATTTACTTGATGTGCTGTGTCACCCAACATGATGTGGAGTGGCAAAACTAATAAAAGACAGAGACAGAGAAAAGGGACTCATATTGTAACATCATGACTCATTTTTGTTGCGACATGATTTGATATGAAAAAGGTAGCGTTTCTTCTTTTGTCTCTACCGTATTTGACAGAAATAAGCAGGGATGACAGCAAGGAGAAACAGGAAAGGGCCACAGACGGACAGATTATGATATATAGTGATGGGATTGAAACAATGTTATAACTGGATTCTGTGTACTGTATCCCGCCCTGAACTTGTATCCAGATCTGTGTGTTTCTCTCTGATTGACAGCCTCTATCTGACAGTGACCATAAAAGACAATACAGTAATATTCTATAGCAGTCAAGCAAATGTTTAGATGTTTGTCTTCCAACCAGGTGAAGAAACATTTGAGCAATGATTCAATTCTAACTTTGCGTACAAAACTCTCTTTGAGCAGCTGTGAGAGTCTGATTTGGCTAAATTCTGATCTAAATTAACATCTATGAATCAAAATTTTCAATGTTGGGGAAAAGTTTAAGAGGGAGGATGCACAACACAACAGACACGATAGTCACTCAGCTAAACAGCAGACAATGTGTTAAGCAGTCATGACTTTTACTATTCCCAGTAAAGTATGCTCTATAAAGCTCTGTTGTTACTCATGTCCCCATAAAGCTCAGTTTTACCCCTGAGACACAAGTGCTGTATGCATACTGTGAGGCTTTCACATGTGCACGCACGCACACACACACACACACACACACACACACACACACACACACACACACACACACACACACACACACACACACACACAAATTTACTGTTATGTCACAGTGTCTTTTTTGTAAGGTCATATATAGATCCTTGTAAACAGTAAATCGTCTTCCTGAATACAGCACAGGAGAACAAAAACACACACACACACCAGAGTTCAGGTCACAGTGTGTGGGCCAATAAGTCATTTTAAGTGTGGACAGTACATTTCTCTGCAGTTATGAGAGACCATGAAAAATCTCAGCTTTCACATGAGGTCAAAGGTCATAATTGTTCCATTTAGCTCTCCTTGCGGGCAGCTTTTACTTCAATGTAGAGCTGCAACTCATTTTCATTACTCATTAATCTAATGATTGGTTCAAAAATTACATCTCCAAAATCTTAAAGACCAAAGGAATTCAGTTTACAGTAATAGTAAACTGAGAAAAGAGGCAAATCCTCATATTTGAGACATTAGAATGTGGGAATGTAGGCTTAATTGCCTTAAATTATACATTTTATTTCAATTGTTGCTGACTCATTTTCTGACCATCAAATTTTCAATCACTTGACTGATCAGTTCTAGTGTAATGCAACTTATTGCAAAAAAGTGGCGACACAGCACCTCACACAGCTTTCATTAATATTCATTATGTTATTCTCACTCCAAATGTTAGAGGTGATTCTCTCACCAAATTATCTGCAATCATTTGCCAAATCAAAGGGGAGTATTTATCTCTGTCTAGCATCTTAAAAATAATCTACTGCTCCTTGCAGGAAACTTGGCAGTAATGCCACAGTGACTCTCACTGTCCCAGGCCTCTATTATTCGCAAAGGAGGTTTAATAAGGTGACTTTTAGGGCACAACCCAACATCACTGATAAGTTTGGGAAATTCGTGTTGTTCGTTTGGGTCACTGGGTCTTCCTAAGGTTCTAGCTGTGCGAGGAAATTTGATTTTTCCTGAGTTTTGGCTGCGATAATTTATCTCTGACTTGGAATTGGTTCAAGTTTTTAGGCACACGTCAGTCTATGCCTACAGAGTTATTGAAAACGTGCTAATTTGTTAGCTCTTGGATTCAAATGCCCTCTGTTTTTATTTATTGAAAACAATCAGGTCTACTTGTATCTCATTTTCACTGTGTTCTGCACTCCATAATGATGATCTGCTGCAAGGGTTTATGCGACACAACTGTATTTTTATTTGTTGGAAATGAAGTAGGCACTTGAAAGTAAACACGTACTTGTAATCCATGATACACAAAGTTTAACATCTGTCATTGCCGACAATGGATGAAAGCAGTTGTCCACCTTCAGGATCCCCCGCATGAAACGCATGAAAAGCAGGAAGAAAGCAGGAGAGAAGCAGAAATGTTTGGCCTTGTCATGGATGATAGAATTCAAGCGCAGCCACGCAACGCTGTTATCTGTGAGAAATCCGTCACATGGCACAACAAAATACACTCAAGCATTCACAAGAGCACTAACAAAGCCTTAAGGATGATGTGTGAACGAATAAGAAATGCACACACAGGCACACACGTACACACAACCCAGAAAAGTAAATAAATCCAATAGAAATTTTCTCAATCTATTACTCACACTGGAAGCTGAGAGGCCACATGGGCATTGGTGCGCATACACACAAACACTGTCATACAGATACAACACCACACACACATAAACACACAGGGGATGACAGAGTGGCCCCGAGCTGTCATGGGAGAGTGGGCTGTCATTTGGAGAGGTGAGCTAAGGGTCCAGGAGAAAAGGATGGTGCAGAAAGAAAAGAAAAAGCAAGTGGCAAGTAAGAGCAAGAACTAAAAACCAAAAATAAAAGACTGTTAAAAAACATGAATTTCATAAGCAATTGTACAGATAGTTAGTGGAATTCGTTTGGAGCCATGGCGAGTTGAGGGAGATCAAAAGGAGGAGAGACGAGGGGAGCAGGGAGAGATCAAGTTGGGAAAGAAACCACAATTGATAGGTAGAAAAGGGATGCCTCAGCAAGACACTTCCCCACTGATATATACACTTGAGGGTATTGGATATTCAGCTTGATGTACTACCCTACTGCTGTGCCACAAAAGTTATGTATTGACAGCCTGAAGAGTGTGGAATTGAAAACTAATTGCAGACTATCCCCAACAGGGAAACTACTTAGGCCTGTTTCAAAAAAGTAAGTACTCTGAAAATCAATAGGTTGGTTTTTACCTTTTAAAAATACCCTGCACCTTGATGCCTTAACTCTGTGATCCACTGTTTAACTCTGCAAGCTACTAGATAAAGTTTGTGTTAACTCTATATTAAGGTACATGTATTCACCATGAACTAGTTGCTTATGAGCATGCATATTAGTAGATTATTGGCTTTTTATTATGTTATATACTAATGTTTTATATAATATTACTCCATAATTATTCTTAAAAACTATGAGAGTTTGACTACTCAACTAGTGTCAGTCAGTATATACTCGACCACTTGACCAGCTAGGTACTTTCACTAGGAAGACGGACTCCTCTGTTGGTGTTTTCTTCCATATCAAAATGACTCAGTCGACTCTGTCTTTTCAATAATGGAGCATATGGATGCAGGCTGGCAGTGTTAACCAACATCCCAGAGTTGCATTTGAGTTTTTGACAACTCCCTGAACTAATATTAATTGGCTGTGGAAATCTGCTGCCTAAAATTGTCATTTCAGCCAGTGAGACAGACAGTTCACCGGCTTCAGCTTAATTAAATGAGGAGAAAACTAGCCTTGTGTTTGACACTGAATGTTGACTGACTGAAAATAACAGTGTGAGTCATCCTGACAAAATGAGGCTTTGAAGTTCAGCGGTGGTTCTGACTTCACTTCTGTTTTACGTTCTGCACCTTCACATACATGTTCTTTCTGATGGACATGCAGATCACTCTTTTTATACACGAAGAATAAATCCACGGATCTTATCCATGTGTCAACAATTCTAATCAATAATTGGTCCTAGCCATTAGTATTTCCAGGTCATTACACTGTCAGTAAAAACAGGTTAAACAAGTAGTTGTCAAACAAATCCTTTTTTAAACCAGATCAAGACTTACAAGCCAATGTGCTGATGCTCAGTTCTGCTCTGTTTTGGTGGTTCCAGCCCTTTACATCACCTCTCACAAGCTTGAAGTATGCAACAGCGTGGAACGTGCATCGCTTGAACTTGAAAGTGGTTCAACTCCGGGGTTTTTACAGCTACACTTTGACGATTTTCACGGTCTTCCATGATAGTGAAAGCAACAGTTACCTCAGATCCAATGGGAGTCTCACCGCCACGAGACTGCTAAGCTGCATTTTTGTCAGTGTGACAAAAGTTGACATTCAGCTATGAAAGTGGACGCCGATTACAAAGATTACAAAGGGAAACTGGTAAGCGTATCTCTGATCTGGTGCCAAGTGTGGGACTTTGTTTGTGATGGCTTGTTTGTGTGTCTGTATAGCGTATTTGTTTATGTGGGGCCAAAGTGTGTGTGTGTGTGTGTGTGTGTGTGTGTGTGTGTGTGTATGTGGGCACTATCTCATATGTTATTCTGTGCTTAGATCTGTAATCTAGAGTGACCTTTTGTCCATAACAGCTGGGGCTGTTGTGGATTTTTGACTTCAAATGATGGGTTAGACAGAATGCCTTGAGCAACTTCCTAACACAGGGTCCACAGTACACTGTATTTACCCACTGTAACTGTGAGTAAATACTGTGAGATTTTATGCAGTTTCTCTCTCTCTCTCTCTCTCTGTTTATATTTGCATGTTCATGTGTATGTATACACCTGAATATTGAATTTTATAAGTGTTCAAATTTCAAAATAAGAACTTATTTTCAGTTCCTACAACTGGATGAGCAACCCAGTTGACTAAACGCACTCAATTACCAAATAATCAATGTCTCTGCATATTGGGAATTATGTTTCATCGTGGCATACTGATATTCTGACTGGCCAAAACAGGTTTTATTGTACCCGAAGTAATGAAAAAATGGACACAATTGTTTGTTAATTAGCACAGAAGGAGAGCCTGTCATTTGCAACTGATTGTTTAATGGCAGAGCAAGTATCTACACCCACCTGCATGGAGCCAGGGCTGGAGCAGCACACATTAAACAAGAGACTGAGCTGACTCTGGATAGGTCACCAGCCTATCGTAGGGCTAACACATACAAACCTTTATGTATGCATTCACAACTTTTGGCAACATCCCAATTCAACTGACTTACATGTCTTTGCATTGCAGGATGAGACCAAAACACCAGGAGAAATCCACACAAGACACAGGGAGAACATGCAAACAGTGCTTTCAGGTGGCACTGATAACCAGTGTATGTGGAAACTTTACGTTTCTTTGCATTCTTTTCGTTCAGAATTTGCCTTTCTTAAGGTTCAGTTTCCAATTTTATGTTGTGACCACCTACTTTTAAAGTCTTGTTACTTTCGGGGACAAAAAAGGCCTGGTTTGGGTTTGGAAAAGATCACGATCACAGTCTGCTGCTCGGCAGTCATCTTGCCTCGCTGCGCTGTCACGTGACCATCATCCCCTCGTCCTCGTAATGAGAAACTCAGCTCTTATACATGTACAGGTAATCTGGTCTAAATCACTTTGATACCTATTGCAGAATACGCACAGTTATGCCTAGTTTATTACAAATTGGAAAATTATCAAGAAATGATGGCTACTTAAGCAGCCATAATGTAAATAAGAACATTTAGAGAGTCAAAGAGACAGAAACTCTCCTGAAGCACTCATCTGGTCAGATGAAAACCTATTTGTTCTGTTGACAGGACTGAAGCTGCTCAACCAGCTGAAAGCTTGATACAGCAGACAGCTGTATTGACGCTGTATCACAGCACAGAGATGCTGCTGAGAAGAAAGTTGAGGATGGGGGGAGGGACAAGAAAAAATAGGATGGAGAGAAGAAAGAACAAAAGATTCAAGAAGTGTAAGGATAACAAATCTGACATGGCTATAGGAGAAGGGAAGCTTGCCTGAGTAATGGAAATAGAGACAGGGAGGAGGAGAGCCAGACAAGGGAGATGGACACGAGAGGTCAAAATAGGTTTGAAAACATAAACGCAAAGAGGAAAAAGAGAAGAAAGTTGCCTGACAAGCAGACAGGAGACATCTAAATGAGTGTTTCTTCCGGCCAGTAGTTTGTAGAAATCATTGTTTACCCCTGGCTGTCCTTTTGCCTCATTTCATCTATTTCCAGTCTCCTCTCCTTTTATCATCTTCCCTTCCTTTCCTCTCTCGTCAGCCCTTCTCCTTTACTTTTGTCTCATTTCTCCTCATCTCCCTGTCCTCTCATCTTCTCTCCTCTTGAAGGTTTCAAGATGACATTGGCGCTGCTTATTCATTGCTGCCATCCTCGAGTGAACTGCATATATGACCTGACAGCCACTCGAACACTCACACGCAAGCACACACACATGCACAGGAGATTCAGATGCACATTAACATACAAGGGCAGACAGACCCAGACCCACCCACACACACACACAGAGCCAGAAGGTACAAGTAAGATGAATGACAAGTGTCATAAGTGCTTAGAAGAAGAAGGGCTACTGTGAATATCAAAAGACCTTGTGGAGAGGACAGAGTGACCCTTCCTTGCACATCCGTTCAGTCATCAATCCTGCCGACATCTTGCGATTGATGTTAAGATTCCCAACCAAAGTGTGACTCATGATTAAAACCACTCAGTCTTATCTGGAAATGTGGCTGTGCTGCCTGTTTGTCCTTGCATTCCTAAGAAATCCTAAGCACCCATAATTGTGTTTAAATTTCATATATCTGTGTCATGCTGTGGTGGCAGTAAGATACAGGTTAAGATGTAGACTGAACCCACACGCAATGCGTCTTTACCAGTCATCAGTTTCTTGTTGTTGTTATTTATTTATTTGTGTGTCTACTGCAGCACCAGGACAAATTCCATGATATCAAAGGTCATACCCATCTCTGTGTAATCTCCACAATGTGTTGTTTTTACTTGTTTATTGGTATGACATACAGTAGATAGACTACCTCTGGGAATCAGTGCTGGATTATGATTATTATGGATTATGGCAGGAAAAACAGAAGGTCAAATGCATATAAATGGACCGTAGTAATGATGGAATGGCACTGCTAAACAAAACACATCAGACGCAGCTCCAGCTTCAACCATTTATATATTTATCTATCATTCATCACTTTTAGCGTGACGACTGTGGACCAATCAGTAAAAAGCATTTTGATTGGCAGAAGGACTCATCTGCCAAAAAGGGACCAAATGTGGGAGATGTTTGCAGCACCTGGAGGCTTCACCATGTTCTACTTGGCTTCACCCCGAGAGTTTAAATCGATATGATAATGGAAGGAAGAAGAGAACATGCAGTATGAACAGACAGGAGCCAAGAATTGAGAAGGAGTTCACGTGTCTTCATATGTCATATCATATGTACCAAGTCAGTATCTTGATTCTGATTTATAGTTTTGGAGTCTAAGATCTCAGACTGTGTCCCAAAGCTACCCTCTCTGCACTTGTAGCTTTCAAACCTTTTATACAACAGCATGCTAATAGTTGGTAGTACTGCGGGGAAGAAGCACAACAAGAGAGAGAATAAAGTAGTCTTACTCTCATGATATAACTTACCACATATCATATTTTATGCCCACCATCCATTCAATTATTGAGTCTGCTTAAAAAAGGCATGCCATCAAAAAGGCCATATACTATTCAGTCAAAGAAATCAATTACTGGTATAAAAAAGTTGGCTACATCTGACAGTGACTCACTGAACATGGACGTATTGTGGCATTGTGACACTATCCCTCAGTGCAATGTATTAATAACATACACGTACACACACACACACACACACACACACACACACACACACACACACACACGTGCAAGACACACACACACTCACACCCACAAGCCAGCATTCTGACTCTATCCCTGGGCACAGCACATAAATCTTCCCTAATAACAGCGGTGGCATTTCAGCAACAATAGGGATTACACACAACCTCTGTCGAATGGTCTACCAGCCAGAACACACACACACACACACACACACACACACACACACACACACACACACACACTCAAATCACACAATATGTTACAAGCTCCTCAACCTCCACTAGAGAAAGAGGGAGTCAGAGAGAAAAAGAGACAGGGAGAGAAAAGTTTCCCTTGATTTTTCTTGTTTCCTCTTGTCAGACTGTATTCACACAGCGCAGCCTCATATTGGCAGAACCTGTCAGGGTTTTATTGTGTGGTAATGCAGTCAAATGCATGGATTCATTTTGAATTTCTGCCACCATGGTATATGAGATATGTGTATTGACTGCAAACTGGACACTTTTGAGGAGGTGGTTGAGAGGAGGACACTGGGCAGACTGTTATCCTTTATGGATAACCCTGCACATTCTCTTCACCACCTTGTGGACAGACAGCGGAGCTCCTTGTCCAATACACTGCTTCAGCTCCGATGTCACAAGGACCACTTCAGGAAATCATTCCTGCCGTGAGCCACCACACTTTACAATAGAAACTTAAACAGTTAATCCACCAACCTCACAACCCCGATACTTTACATTTTTATCTGAAATATTGCAATAAAGTCTAAACACATTATCAACTTGGATCAGGCTTGTGTATAGCAGAAATCAGTCCACAGAGAATGCCTGGATCAGACTTGATTTGGAGCATTTGCAACAACATGAGCAGTCAGATGATCACACAGGTTGTAAACAAGCAATACTATTTTTAGCAATGTTGCCCCATACACAGACCACAGTAATTACTAACTACAGTGTTATCATCACTGATAGACCTGACCAAGTTGTCATAAACTGTAGTTTTCCTTTTACTAACTCCAGTCAAGAAGCAGCTTAAGCAGCATTGAGCATTTGCAGATGTCATCCATCCATTTTCTCCCGCTTCATCCAGGGCCGGGTGGCGGGGGGAGCAGTCTGAGCAGGGACGCCCAAACTTCCCTCTCCCCGGACACATCCCCTAGCTCTTCCGGGGGGATCCTGAGGCGTTACCAGGCCAGCCGAGCGATATAGTCACTCCAGTGTGTCCTGGGTCTTGCTCGAGGCCTCCTCCCGGTGGGACATGCCTGGAACACCTCCCTAGGGAGGCGCCCCATAGCTAGAGTCGTCGTCCAGGGTTTGGGTCGTCAGGGCCCCCACCCACAACTGCCACCCATACCACAAAGCACCAGCCCCTTCTGAACCTTCCTGCGGGTGGTGGGCCTACGGGAAGGCGGGCCCACGTCGCTCCTTCGGGCTGCGCCCGGCCGGATCCCGTGAGCAAAGACCCGGCCACCAGTTGCTCGCCTGCGAGCCCCAACCCCAGGCCTGGCTCCAGGGTGGGGCCCCGGTGACGTCAATTCGGGCGACGTACGCTTCCTTGATTGCTAATCTTTCATAGGGGCTTTTCAAACCGCTCTTAGTCTGACCTGTCACCTAGAACCTGTTTGCCTTAGGAGACCCTACCAGGGGCATTAAGCCCCCGGACAACATAGCCTCTAGGATCATTCGGGTACTCAAACTCCTCCACCACGGTAAGGCGGCGGTTCAAGGAGGAGCACTTGCAGATGTTTCATAGTAAAAGCCTTCCAAGGAAATAGGATTATGCCCCCTGAACTGCCACAACTCTTTTAATGTAAAAGTTAATGGGAGAAAAGCTTGAGAAATTAACCAGGCAGATGTGACCCTCTTACAAAAATTTGCTAAAATATACTGCACACTATGTTCTCTTTAGATGAGGTAAATAAAAGCATCTGAGAATTTCCAATATGTCCTACATGCATCTGGGTTTTGTTTACTGTGATTATGAGCAATGTGACTTACAACAAGCCACATGTCCCAGTAGTTTTCTGGGAAAGCAGAAGTTTACCACATAGAAAACCCAAACACATACAAACGAGTATGTGCATTTGAGTGTTTCTTAAAGCCCTCAAACAGCTGGGTGCTCTTGATTCAACAGCCCATGGGAATCTTTTACTTCCAAACAGTTCTGCTTGTTGATAACAGCACTCCAGTGAACACAGAACAGCAGACGGAAGTATCTTAAAAATCAGCTGCCAGTAATTCAGCTGAAGTGGTACTTTAACATCAATTGATATCAATAGATTGAGCGAGATGCCAGTTCCAATTCAATTTAGAAAAAGGCAGGCTCTGCTCATACTAACTAAAACGCTAACTTCAATCTATACTTTTCTGGGAAGTACATTACACGAATCATCAAACCTGAACAACAATTACATTGATAAAAACAGCAAACAAACATTTGACCAAGGCATATTTATCTTTGCCAACCTCTAGTGGCTGTAGTAATTATGACAGAAGCAAAGGAGGAAGCCAGGTGATGAAGAAAGTCCGCGTTTGTAGGAGGTGGGGTAGATGGATGGGTCAAACAAACACAGGACTTTATCCCAGGAGGCTGTTGTTTGTGTCCCATGTGACATCATAAGTCAACACTGACCTGTTTTGAGTTACATAACGTACTTCCGTTACATCACACATGTAACGGTAACGTTCTTTCTCTATAACGCATGATCTTTTCCTGAACCTAAGCAAACTGCAACCATTTTGAAATGTTAAGGATGTGACGACAAATATCTGAAAGTACAAAGGTCTGCCTTTGTCGCTGGTACTCTCCAATGGTGATATATGTCATGTTGGGAATCACTGGCAATCAAAGTATTCAGTAGTCCAGGTATGAGGATGTGTTAACCATCTCTTGAGGGACACAAAAATATCAAATTTATGCTCATAAATATGTCCTGTCCTGGATTTCCCCCTCTGGCTCTGCTACGACAACATGTCCCACAATATTGTGCTAATGAAGAATGGTGAACGAGAGTTTCTGAAGCGTTACCGCAAATAATGGAAATTTGTCAGCTAGTTTGTGAGACTAGTCGCACTATTCATCACTGTCATGCTATCTCAATCTCCATCTGGCAGAGTTAAGAAATGAAAACAAACAGTTCTGCTGCAGCAACTGTATAGCAACTTCACATTTAGCCACCACATTGATTTCTATGTTGCACTACAAACTGCTGATGACACAATTTTGATCACCACAGAGCAAAATTTAGAGAGTGACAACACAAATAAGCCTCAGCTCAACTCATCGCTGACACTTTGAACATGATTCTGTGCATTCTTTCAAAGATTTTTAGAGCTCACTACCGCTATGCTCAAGCATTCTGTACAAAAGCCTGTGAAGTCGCTGAGCCCAAACCCACAGAGGGATACATGCCTTTACTGTCAGTGAAGCCAATATCCTGAGAGGAGAGTTAAGGTCAAGACTGAGACCAAACATCAATTAAAGTGAGGCGCGTTTATTAGCTTATTATAAACTGTTCCTGTTTGCAGTAATGTTAATGATTGTTCAGACATATTACATATTAGATTACTGCTTACTGTACTGTATTTCCGCTTTGGTGGATAGTTGGTGATTACAGCGTACAAACCATTATGGTTTATAATAATTTGCACGCATGCTGTTATAGGAAAATAATCAGGTGTTAAAGTCATAAACCCAATAACCTACTGCCGAACCTGAAAGTCTTTTAACTGCTATTTCTAATTGATCTGTCACTGGAGCACTTACGACTAGATGCCTCAACTTACAAAACCTGCGACAGAGTTGCCGGCAGTACAGTCATCACTTAATGTGTGAGGCTCGATAACAGGCAATGGAGATGCACAAGAGTGTCGTCCAGAAGAGTGATTTCCACACACCGCGACTCAAGACTCTCCCCTATAATTACAGCTATTGATAAGAAGCAGCAAGCACTTACTCATAATTACTGGGCTCTCTGCTAGGTAACAGCTGTTGGCCAGACAATGCCTGAATTTCAGAAAGGGATTTGAGTAACTCAGACACCTAGAAGAGGAAAAGAAAACATGAAAGAATGGAGAAAAGTAGAAAGGGGGTCTTGTACGAAGGAGGTATGTTCACTGCGTATAGATTTACTGCTCTGATGAGATTTCTGTGGTTAATCTGCAACAGTCTGGTGCTTACTGCACAACATTTAACCAATGGATCAATAACAGTGTGTACTGTGATTGTGTTTTTACAGTGCACATCAGACTGCAGATGAAACAGACACCTGCTGCCTGCCGTAAAGACATCCAGCCGAGAAAAGGAAGGACCTTCAGCAGAGGCTACTAACTTTCATGGATTACAGAGCTGGTAAGAATCAGTCATCAATCTTTATTATGACTGGCTGGCCTTAATGCCATAACTGGAATACAACCTGCTTGGAGTAGGAGTGTGGCAGACCACGCAACATGCACTCATTCCACTGGAATGGCAGCAACAGACCATCTCTCCTCCCACCAGAGTGCATGAAAGTCAACAAGATACCAAATCAGCACAGTCAAGGCAATTGCCTTTGCCTTAGCACACCACAGGGAAATACCAGTTTGCCAGTGCGACACGGTGCCAACAAAGCAAATAGCGCCCAATCTGGCAGAGCCACTTGACGTGGACATTAGTTTTGAACAGTGTCACTGAGTAGTTTTTATATCACAGATACTAATCTTAGTAATGCTCTGTTACTTTAATATTTTCAGGGGGTGGGGTAATTTCGCCTCTGTGTTTTCAGTTTACCGTTTTGTCTGGGACTTGTAATTGGGTCAGTATTCTTCAAATGAAGTGCTTGTTTCTCCCGACATCTTTCTGTCTTCAGAACAGAGGGGTGATGTGTCCAATTATAACCATAGTTCTTTAACATGCAAAGCTGCGAAAGCAGGGAGGATTTTACTGTGTCTGTCTTCTTCCATTCTACACACAACTTGCTTCATCACCTCTCATGTGTACAAACATGTACATGAATGCCTTTAGGCCAGTCTGTCTGAGAATGTGCGCTGTTAACTCCATTTGAGCAATTATAGTATCCCACCCCTTTTTTATGAAGATGTCAAATGTGATCATTTGGGACAGCTATAAAAACTAAGGCTTAGCACAGGTGATGAAGGTTGTGGGAGTCAGCTAACTCCCGTCAGGGGAAGGAAAATACATGTTCCAGTGACTCATTTACAAGATATGTTTTTGAGCTGGTTAGCGAGTCACTGATACAGTAATTCAATAATCAGGCATTCCCAGGCTTCTGTTAGGAGTTTGAAGGGTGTGTGAACCCCAAAGCCTCGCAGGGAGAACCTCTGATGTGAAAACTCATTTGTAATTGGAAAAACAGTTTTCATGTAATCTTACCAAGTTTGGTCTTGAATACGAATTAAGAGAAGCGGCAACAGTACCACAGTTTTGTATGATGTACTTCTGTTTATGGAGAGTTGTGTCAGAAAGACAAGAAGCAAAGACATGCAGAGAAGTGAGCCCAGACAGGAAAGGAGGATGTTTGGGGGCAGCGAGAAAAACAGACAAAGCGCACAGGAATCCAGCTCATCTCCGAGGAGCGCAGGAATGCACAAAAAGCAAAATAGATTTGTTTGTTTTCAAATGGCCGCAGTCACAGGAGGCACGAGGGAGGTGCTAGGCTCTGCTCTGCTGGGACACAGAAGCAGATGATTGTTTACAGCAAGGATGCTACTGTTGTCTTTGTTGTTTTTCCTTTAATTCACTTGTTCGTGCTTTTGCTCTGAAGCATCCGGGAAAATTATCTTGGGAAAACATGTTTTTTTGTTGTTGTTGTTGTTGTTCTGCCGTTCCCTCCGAAGAAGCTATGGTGAAGATGTGGAATGATAAGGCACAGCTTTATGCGATATAATTTGTTACAGTCCCTATTTTACTCTGCTACCTGTCTGCCTGGCTGTCTTTGTCTGTCTGTCTGTCTGTCTGTCTGTCTGTCTGTCTGTTTCTTTCCCTCCCTTTCCCTCTGCTATCTTTTAACCACCTTGTCCTGACAATACCCTCATGTCAGAACAGAAACGCAGGTCCCAGTGTGTGTAATCAAAGGGCGAAAAGAGTTTGTGCCTCTGTGTAGGGGTGGGACAGAGGGTGTGTGAGTGAGGAGGACAAAGAAAGAAAAACATCCAAAAACGACATGTATTTATTCTCCCAAGAAGTTTTAGTTATCTGTTTTATTTTCTCTCCTCAACTCTTTTTTTTTTGCTTGCTTCTTTTTTTTCTTTTTTCTTTTTTTTTTTTTACCTTTGAGTGTCTGCTCTGCTTCCTGCTCTGATCACTGTTACAGCTGTGTGCAAATAAATTGGCGGTTTCATTAGGAAACCAGCTATTAACCGAGTTCATTCTTCAAAAGTCTCACTGGCAAAAACACTTTACTTAATATTAGACCTATGCTGCTGCATCCTGCGAGGTGTCTGGTATGTTTGCCTGTATGTCTGTGAGTGTGTGAGTCATACACCACCATAAAGGGCAGAGTGCACCTGTCTGGAAGGAACATAGTGACTCTAAAGAAAACATATTTTATCTCCCTCTTGAAACTGCTGCATTTCAGGACTGATGGGAGAGATGGAAGGGCATGGTGTAACTATAAGAAGCATAGAGGTAGCTGATAGCACACACAAACATGTGTGCTACAATCACAAATAAAGTCACTGGAGTAAAAAAAACAAAAAAACAAAAAACCCCTTTGCACACTCCACACACTGTTAACATCTGTAGACCTTGATGGCTTAAAACGCTAAAGAGAGTTGTCTAACACACTAACTCTACAACTTACAGGGCAACAGAACAGAACGCAACTTCTGTTTCTCACCATTTCATCATCGGTTTATGATGATTTGTTGAATCTCAATAGAATTGTTGGAAAACATGCTGCAGTACTTATGTGCTTATGATTAAAGCGTGTATAAATAATTGGACAATTGAATAAATTAGAATAAAAGTAGCACTAAAAAAATCAAGACTGAAGTGTTTACTCCTTAATTAGCTTCCCTAATTTGACAGAGCAGTAGCTCATGATCTTAAAATCAAGTCAATATCAAATCACATGTCTGAATCAGTTTAACTAACTAGCTCTAAAGGCCTATTCACTCCAAGGCCAATATTCTGACATGAAAAACAGGTTAAAACGGTGATAAAAATGGCATTTGATCTTGAAACGGATTCCATACACACAGGTGAGCAACCAAGACACACACTCATAATAATGTCAAGTGCTTAATCACATGAAAACAAAATATAAATGTGCATATAATAATTCACAGGGTGGCTTTGTACTTTTTAGTTAAATGTCTTGACTTTTCCTCTTTGGCTATTTTCTTTGTGCTCATTAGTTTTGGGAGTTCGGGCTGTGTGGATTGGGTCATTAATTGCACCTGCACCGTGTACGCTGTATTTGTGTACTCGTTAAGTGCAGTATTGCTGAGTCTTAGCTATTATTTTGTGTATCATCAAAACGCACTTTGTTCATTTTCACTTGCTCTTGTAGCTTAAATAGTTTTTTTTCAGAATACACTGTATAATGTATAATACTGCAACAGTGATACCAGACACAGCTGAGAGCTTCCGGGCTACCTGGGAGAGGAATTATGGTGTTCAAGCTGTTCAAAATACAAATGTACATACAAATGCATGCATACAAACATCCACTCAGCTTAACCATGACACTCAATTGCAAGACCATGATACTGAGGATAGGAAACTATTCCCATCTGAACACAGCTAAAAGGACAGTCAGTAACCAATGTTTAGGAAGCAACCAACGAAAAGACTGTTATTCAGCCATGCATTCAACGCTCCTTTACTATCCATCCTTTAACAAGCATCGACTTCCAAATGGGACACACATTGACTTCAGAGAGGACTGTCTCTGAGAAGTGTGGCCTCGGAGGGGGACAAGTATCGACTTCAAAGGACACATGCTTTGAAACACATTAGATTCAAATGGGGTAGATTCAATACAGCATTAGCTTCAAATGAGTCATCCTTCATAGTTTATTGACTTCAAACGGAGAGGAGGTGAACAGCAATTTACCCAGTTACTGATATGTGATACAAGTCCTGAAAAAGGGTGGTAGGCACACCGCTGCTGAAAGTAATGGTGAAAAAGTCAAACTTAAAGCACTTTTTTAAAAAATTTGATTTGAAGAGCAGTCTGATGGAACCCTTCTTCAGAGAGGACTGATTTGTTTCCACAGTTTTGTGATCATATACGTCAGTTTCGTCTGTCAAGTTCATGTTCAGCAGATATTTTGACTCAGTTTTGCCAAGGGTGAACATCATTGCAAAAAGACAAAAAAAAAAAACTAATTAAGCAGAAGTCAGTTTCCCGGGCAAATTTTAAAGATCAAGGTGCTTAACAGCTTGTTAAGAGAATGATGATAGCCAGTGGCTGATATGCTATTAATTTAGTAACATGGTAGTTGGCAAGTTTTAAGGACGCTAATAATTACATAAGTGTATTTCATGCTTACATTTTCACAGTCTCTTTACAGGCTGAGCATAACAGTGGACACTTAAGAAGAAAATGCAATTCATGAAACCAATGGAGAAAAAGTCAAGAGAAAGCAGCACTAATATCAACTCAACCATTCTAGTTATTAACATAGTTATTAATATTATGTGTTTGTGTTGCTTTTGGTTTATTAAGAACGAGTATAAACCTTTGCAGAGATCCTTAAACTGTCTGTAGCCCCTGTCTTGTTCTCATTTAAGCTGTCAATCACACAGAAACACACAGGCACACATGAAATACACCAAAGATACACACACAAAATGAAAACACAAGGAAACCCACACTCACAACCCTCACAGCTCTCTGCAGACTGTGACGAGATCAATGAACATGTTGACAGAAAACACAGAGCTATGATAAGGAGACACATTCCCATTTCCATGAGTGTGTGTAATGTGAATCCATCCTTAAACCTAATATACGTACTGAGAAAACCACAGTGCATTCACAGATAAATAAAGGGTCAGAGCCCCCTTATCATGCTCTTTCCTGCCTTCAAGCACACATTTTTCCGCCAGCTCTCTTGTCTCTTTTCTTTCTTTTCCCTCTCTCATCTCGTCTATCACTCACACTCTCACCCTCGCTCCTTCCCTCACTCTCCAGTACAGTAAATCTCCTCTCTCATGTCTCCTGGCTGTGAGGTTCAGTGGAGAAGCAGATAGTCAGTGACACTCCCAGCGAAGCGGCTGGCCTGATACTGGCTCCAGCTCTCCCTGGGGGATAAGAAACTGACTAGAAAACAATAGCATGCACACACATGCAAGCACACATAGTCACACATACACTTTGGAATACTACTGCTGTGAGAATTGTCACTGACTGAATTTATTCTCCAACGTCGGGCATGGCCCTTTCTACATGGTATAAACTAAACCTTCACTCTTATCTAAACCAAAATACTAATTATATTCCCACACCACAGTTCTTACTTTATAGTCATGCAAGCAAATGTACTTGGCACAGTGGTGCTTTGAGCTAAATGCTAATGTCATAACGCTAACATCTTCACAATGACAACATTAACATGGTGATTTTCTGCACGTATAATTTTCAACACGCTTAGCATCTCAGTTTAGCATGGTCACATGCTAACATTTTTGCCACTAAACATAATTAGCACTAACCACATTGTACATCTGAGGCTGACAGTAATGTCATTAGTTTTGCAGGTATTTCAGTCTGACCCACACTTACCAACCAACATTGTCATCCGTAGGGCTGCTAGCGTGGCTAATATGCACATATAATATGTACTTGCATGTATGAGCACTTGCACAAACATTCAAACATGTATTGACACCCCCACAATAAACTCGAGCCGTAAGGATGTGGCTATCAGTTAGTTCCGGTCTGTCTAGAGGCCTCATGTTCACTGAGTTATGTTCCTACATAGCTGCTCTAAATGGGATATGACAGATGCGGGGTCATTGTCGAGGTTTATAACATAGGCATCAAAAAGGAGAACAAAAATCATGTTGCAATTACTGTTACTTCATGGCTCAGCTAGCTGTCCGCTAACAATAGGCTAGCCTTAGGTAGTCCTAAATGCAATGATGATTCACTGACTTTGAGCCTGTATGGGGACAGGAAAAAGGCTGCTTGTGTGTGTGTGTGTGTGTGTGTGTGTGTGTGTGTGTAGATTCCATGCCAGAAGGACAAAAACATTACCAGTGGGGATTCAGAAGGACGCACTCAGAGCCAGCATACAGAATACAGAGAGACTGCTCTGTCCGCCTCAGTGTACATGTTGTGTGACTGTTTATGTGCACACACCGTCGTGTGTTTGTGTGAGTTCATCAATGGCTAAAATGAAAATAAAGTGAGAAGTGAAAGGCTGTTTTCAGGCGATTAGTCTGACCCCCAGTATTAGCTCTTTATTTCCCTTGGTAGCTAAATATATTAGACCATCCTCCAGCCCTTGAGCTGTACACACACACACACACACACACACACACACACATACAAATACACAAACACTGTCATACTAAAAACACACTCACAGACACACAGGTATGCTGAAAAACATGCATGTTGCAGGTCTGAGAAGCAGAAAAAACAAAATAATGTCAGATCCATTGTAAATTGGATTCTTAAGGTGATCAGCTTGCAGGGTAACAAAAAAAAAAAAAAAAAAAAAAAAAAGAAAGAAACAAAAAGTTGTAAGCCCTTGAATTCTAATGCCCGTCACTTTACCACGGAAATCCGGCATTTTAATCCCAAATCGGCTAAGTCCAGTCGTCTGGAACAAATAGCATGGGAAGGCTGACAAGAAGACGGGGAAAATGTCAGGAAATCCATAGGAATTCTATATGCCTGGAGTAAGCCTTGATGGAAACTGCCGATTAACACTACACAAGCAAAATGCAGCAGGTGTCATGACAGTATGAGTGGCACTTGGATTAAAGAAGAGATAGAGTGTAAAGTGTTCTTCTTATTCTTACTCGACCAACTTAGAGTAAAAAGATGGAGGGTATTGAGAGGGTTGGTGAAGTCCCAAATGCATAATTCGCCTCCTTGAGCCTTACCTGTTCTCTGAGGCTGAAATTTATCTCACAGCGACTGTGGGGGCGGGAGGGTGAGTGGGGAAGGATGGGGAGGATAATATTAGGAGCGCTTGAGCTGAGGGTTTTATCTTAAGGTCAGGTTTTACATATCATATCCACACACACACAAGAACTATGCAAACAGTTGTTCAGAATCGTAGAGAGTTAAACACGCAAATATCATATGTGTGAGAGTTCCATGGATTTCTGCAGTTTTCCTCTTCATGTGCACACGCATGCATACATAGATGTGTGAATGGATGCTGTCACGACCATACTGACGCACACTGTCAAATACACATACGCTGTTGGCGACAGCACCTATCTGCCACCCACAGTAAGTGACCTGGGTTAAATATGTAATGACTGCTTGTCCCGCACTCAGGATTAATGGGCTGTGGAGAGAGGAGATAAAGGCACATCATTACCACACACACGCACATGCACGCACATGTACATGCACGCACACACATAGTAGTATAAGAAAAATCATTAAGGGTGTTGTATCTTGTTTGGTATGGTTGAGTATATTTTACATTTCGAAGCAGGTATTTTGTTTTTTGCAGACCACTGTGCTTCTGGTGGTTTGCCAACAAAGTAAATAATGTTTAAAAGATGGGGACATCCAATCTTTTCCAGGAATATGGAATGATCCAGTTATGGAAAAATTAATTGAAAGGTAATTTCCAATGACAAGGGAGTAAAGATGGCAGTGTATGTAACGATCAATACATTTTTTCCATAAAAAGTCATATATTTGTTTTGACAGTTCAAATAAATCTTGCCATGCAGGCCCAATGGTAAGAATGAAATGCATATGACTATAAGAGCTTAACTGCGTTCTCTTACATCCTGTATCATCACTCCTTCCTTCCTTCATGTGCCAATTCGCACATTCCGCATGTGTGCCTTTGACGATTGGGAACTGACAAACTAAATGTGTAACTGTTCAAACAAAAGGCTTTTTCACAGAGGTGGAAATTGAAAACTGCTGCCAGCACTGCAGGGGATAGTATTAGCTTTTGGAGAGTTACGTATTAAATTAGATATTACTGATTGAATTTTTAATATTTGAATCAACAAATAAATCTTCTGCTGCAATAATCTTCGACCTCTGTAGCACAATCAGCCATGCAAACAGGAGGGGGCCCCAGCAAGTTGTTCATCCAGTCAGCTGTAGGGAGGATTAATGTAGATATCCATAGTATAGCCTTCTTTAAATCAAACTGGTCATGGCCTTTTGGTAAAACCCATTACATAATGTGAAGAACATAGTGTGGTCAGTCGAGTTGTTTAACGTGCAGACAAACAGTTCTGAATAATGAAAGATATGCATGCATGCACGTCCCACATCATATTAGCAGAAAAGGCTTTTATTATTCTCCTGCCTCTCATCAGCTGTACTAAAATGCTTTTTGTCCCTTTGTATCACAGTTTCATGTTTCATATCCAAACGAAACCGTCAACTTCAGTCACAAACTTTGATGTGCAACCCACAGTCCTCACATTCTGCATAATGTATGTAGATGATTCAGATTTCCCAACACACGCCGGCATTCCATACGCACACACAATACACAGAGCAAGGTACCTGTGCTTGCACAAATATGCACTTCACAAACATGTACAGCATGAACACTTTGCACACACTTTTTATTCTGTGCTTATTCATTTGTCCCTGTAGATGTGGTGTGTGCATAATCTCTTTTAATAATACATAACAGAAATAAAGCTACTTACTCCATTATTAACACTTTGGTGCTAGGGGACAGCCATGGTTTATTCTACATCATAAGCTGATATGCTGCATGGTCACACACACACACATACACACACACACACACACACACACACACTTATTGACTCTCACAGAAACTCGTGCGCAGACATTGCTGCATACTGATAAATGCATATATATTGCTGATATGCACAAAGAAGGTGGTCATGACTGAGGGTGACTCGCAGGTCTTTGACTGCAGCTGAATGGCTGTAAATCATTCAGGAGACCATGATGATGGTTATCTCCTCTTACAACATCTTCTGATCATAAAGAGCGTGAGAGAGAGCAGGTGGAGGAGATTGTCTTGTTCGTAAATGAAAAGGGATGGCTGCAGCTCTGAGACTCTTCAAAGGAGGACCTGTGTATGTAGCTTTACTGTCAAATTCCCTGATTTATTGAACCATCCTAATTAATTATGAAATACTTTCACAAAGATTAGTGTTTTTTATTGAAATTAGGAAAATTTTCAATGATAAATTATGAAATGGGTAATTAGTACTGACATCTAAAAGCTGTCCATAGTGCTCAGCAGAGGAGATGTTCTTACAGAATGGTTTCTCCGGTCTTTGGTGCATGATAAAACAAACTTGTCACCGATATCAAAAAGTCACGCAACTTGACCCAATGTGACCAAAAAGGGGGAGTAAAACTGAGTAGCAAGTGTTTCAGTACATCATACCTGTTCACATATCCAAGAAAATGTGAATACAATGCGTCTATGATTATAGGCAGTTGCTGCTGTCAGCTCAGGATTCAGCACCATGGAGAGCTCCATTCAACAACTGTCAATAGACCTTTTGCACATCTTGAATGCATTGATATTCTATTGGCTTTGTGTGCCTGGATCCAGGCCATGGTGAAAGCAGAGAATAGTCTATAAACCAGCAATGTAGCAGACAAAGAGGGTGGGTGTATACTGTAGAACTTCACCCACTTCAACTGTGTTCTAGGTCGTTGATTCAGTGAAACAATCCAAAAAAAATTTTAAAAATGTCAGTTCAGCAGATTCCTCTGTATGACACTATACTGTGAAACTACTTTGTTAAACATCAAATTGAAATGTACTGCTTGTGGTGAACATACAGTGCACTGAAATTTACTGAATGTTAACCTCAAGCAGTGGTTTGAGCCACTAGGTAACAACCCAGAGGGACAGTAAACAAGGCTGCGCACTTCCTGCTACAGTCATCAAGGCTCATGGGGAATCTCCATGGTAACACTGACATTGTAAATCCTGGGTTTTTCCATCATTTGTTTGTGTGTGTGACATGCAACTTATCCGCTGGTGTTTATCACAGCTCATTACCACAACAACCAAAAAGTTAAATCCTCTTATGCCAATGAGCTGCATTTAGATTTACCAAAGCGCTCTTGGGAGAGGAACCTCATTCACAAGCACACACACACACAAACAAATACACATGCTGATAGGTTACACTGAGTGTTTAGATTTATCCCAATACTCCAGGGAGATTCTAACTCATTATGCTCTGGATATGTTGGCTGGCGAGATGCTTAAGCTGAGGCCAGTGCTGTGATGCCACCAGAGAATTTAGGCTTGGCTCCTTCATTGCCTCTTATTTACCCAACTCAGGCAGGGACCGACTACATCTGATAGCAGTCTGGCCACCTAGTCATTTTGGAGCTGCAGAATCAGACACATCAACATGTTTTATGCATAAACACATAAACAGAGTCACACAGGCAGACGGTAATACACATACACCCGGTCGGCCGCCCACACACACACACAGTCATTTGAATGATGAAAATGCAGACTCAGGAGAGTAGATGTGGAGGAGATGAGATGAGTCGGCACTGTCATTGCCCATGGGCCTCTCTTATGGCTAGACACGCACTGATATTGAAGTACATGCACACGCGCGCGCACGCACACACACACACACACACACACACACACACACACACACACACACACACACACACACACACACACACACACACACACACAGCTTTGGCTCAGATAAGCAACAAGATGGCACCTCTCATTGAATTGATATCAATATTTGGCCAGAAAGATATTTACACTCCCCTTTAATCAGGGGGAACAGATGGCCCAAGGTCTGTGAACTGTGTCCATCCCTTTAACCAAGTACCAAGTGCTGGCAGTTTTTACACAAAGTGAAAGACGAGAAGGCAGTGGACAGGGGAAGGAAAGACAAGAAAAGGAGAGGAAATCAAAAAAGAATAGCGGTGCCCCATTGTTTCAAGACAGACAAGCTGACAGTCCTAACAAGCTAATTAAGGGGAACAAATGTAGACTTTTTTTCCACCTTGCAAAATAACAAGTCATCTCATTAAGATTCGTCATATCAAAGTGTGAAAGTGTCATTTTTACTTATGAAAACAAGTGTATTTTAGGAGGGTGATAGAAGAACATGAGCAACAAAATCACAAAATATTCAGTTGAATCCCACCACAGCTAACACAGCAGTTCAAGAGGATTGTGGAGATTTTTAAGTCAACACACTGCAGTTTCATTTAGTCTGGAAAAAAGGTCTTTAAAAGATTTGCAAGTTTGTTGTCACACCACCACTCAAGTTACATCACAGTCACAAGCTCTCCTACTTGTTTTATCATCAACGTTTTTCTCTGAGTTTTGATCTTTTGTCTTTCTCTCTGCACTCTTTGTTGTTTCTCTTTCCTTTACGTCATACTTTAATGCTGTCCCTGTGCAATCATCGCGCCCTTTATGTCTCACTCACTTCAAAAATTACATGAAAGTAGAAATGTATTCACACATTAAGTTTTAACTTGGGGTTTAGTCGAGAGACTTGCTCCCTCTCTCTCTCTGCATGTATGTGCATGTGTCTGTTTGTGTGTACCGTCTGCCCTGAGGAGTTTTACACGAAGAAGGAATTTTATGTTTCCATCCTTTTCTAAAGCATCCTCTCACACTTTGGGTCGAACATTGCTTTGAGGTATTTGTCGCTTCAGTCACATTCACAAACCAGACCAGAGCGATTTCCAGACCCCCACACGCACACATACACACACACACACATGCGCACGTACACAAATGCTCACAAATAGATACCAACACACACTAATCCTGGCCTGGGTGTTGAAATTGCAGTGATACATTTCTATAGAATTGCACTAGAAGGCAAAATTGCATAAATGCAACTTGGGAGAAAACCTTTTCACCGTTCCGGGGATTAAATCTTCCTTCTAAGCCCAGATCAAATATCTGATTGTTCAGCCTGCTGCTGCTTCAAGGTGAAGCAAATGCACACACATGCACACACATTTTGATGATATAGATTAATCCATCTCATTTTTTGCCTCGTTTCTCGCATTCTCAACTTTCATCGCAATATATATATGTTTCATCTGTTCACAAAATCCACGATCATTTCCCTCACTGCTCCAAGAAAGCTTTAATTGCTGCTTCTTCAATTAAGCATAAGCCAATATCCCTGAACAAAATCCTCTTTAGTTGGTATAATACAGGTATCTTAATGCCTGTACAGAGGAGGAGGAGATGGAGAAGAAGAAGATTTTATGAAGCAGAGAAGATCAGGGTTAGTTCTCATAGAAGATGGATTTAACTACCGTCTCTTTATATGTCTCTGTAAAAGTCTTTTTTATCCCTGCTTTTTGTCTTTTTGTTTGTCTGTCGTTGCTTGTTATTTTTTTTTCTCTCTCCATCTCATTGTCTCCTTTCTTTCTTGTTGTTTTTCTGCTCCAGAAGCCTCATACTTGGAACAGGATAATGAACACATCAACCGGTGTTTGACCCATTCGTACCTAAGAAATCTTAGATGTCTGCCAGACTTTGTAGAAATATATGTTATTCAGTTCTTTGAAACTACAATGACTGACTTGTCTAGCAGAGGAAGTATGTAGAGTTCCTGCTCTATATTTGGTCACCTTATGAAAAGTTAATGCATTAACCTACATGTGCACGCCACACACATGTTCAATGCATCTCTGAGATTGAGAAGAGCTGATTTTCAGAAATCATTGCAGTTCATAGAGCAATCCTGATCCTGTAATCCTAACAGAAACAAGTTTATACCAGTGCAGAGCAGAATTACATCCCAAAATTAAACCCAGATCAGAGCAAGGTTATAAGTGCAGGTCAGCTCCATTTCCATTTTTAAACCAACAGCAAATTGCATTATTTTTGACATGTTTTACCTCTGCCATCAATGATTACGTTTGTGACTCAGTGATAAGTAACAAGATTTTGCGTAATCCTTTTAAGACATAAAAATGGTAACCAGTCAAGTAAACAGCTACTATTTCCACTGTCCTGTTCATATTAGTCAACACTGCACTTGATGAAACTGGTTAAAATCAGAATTTTTGGTAAGACATAAAGAAACGAAGGAGGATATACGATAATTTGCAGCGTTGTTAATCAAGAGTCCACATGCTTCCCCTATAACACTGTCTCCATGGCCAAATGGCTGTTTTCAAAGGTGGGGTGAGGACACGGGGGTTGACCCACTGACATGCTCCCTTGCCTCCCTCTACTACACTCTCCCCATACGCTCCAGTAGTTGTGAACTTCAGTGGGTGCACGCCATATTTTATGGAGCATATACTAGCAAGGATCATCTTTGGGTGGTGGGCTACGTGTGTATTATGCCCATCTTTCTATTTTAAGTCTGTGGATGCACAAAGATCTCTGTTAGAGGGCTCTTTAAAATTATAATTCTAAAATAATAATTCAGGATCAACATTTTCTGATTATTTCCCGTTTCTCAAAGGAATACTGGCACATACTGTGCTCCAGGCTGGTATAGCAAATATGCTGTTGGTGTGGTTACAGTGTGTGTGTTTATGGAATTCACCTTGGGTTGCAGATGATCATCCAATTTGTCAAACAGGCAAAACCAATAACACAATGCAAAACACTGTTTGTGTATTCAGCAGAGTTGATTAAAATTCATGTCTTGAAAGGAATTTTGACAATGAATTAGACTGGGACATGATGTAATGCATGTATAGCCTAAGCCATGTTTCATATTTTGACAGATGAGGTCTATACAATATAAGAATGTGCACTATCAACCATGTGCGAATATATATATATATATATATATATATATATATATATATATATATATACGAACACACACACTTACACACACCTAAACATCCATGATTCACAGTATGCGTGAGGGTGTAACAAGATGGCAAGTGGCAGGGAACTAAGTTCCCTACTGAGAGAAATAATGAACAGGTGTCCAAAGAACAAGCCTAAATGGAGGTGTGTGTGCGTGCATGTGTGTGTGCGCGCCCTATGCATGTATGCTCTTGCTCAGATTGTCTGTCTGCACTTCTGTGTGTCCCTGCATTTGCTTACATACTCCTCTCTTAAGTCTGAGAAAGTGCAGGCCTGTCATATTGTTGTTGGCAATGAGAGAGGGTGACCTAAACTTCCCATTCATATTCTAAACATCATCAGTATGCAGCCAAAACAAAGGCGAATAGACTATAAAGGCTGTCAGAGAGTCTGAATTAACAACCAGTATGACAGAGCCGTCACCTTGCAGAGGGAAGATTGACAGCCTTTGATTGCATTATTATGCATCAATCACACATTCATCTTCAGGCACAAGTTATGCCAGCAAGCACAGGGGCGTACACTCTCACAAGCACCGACAAACACAAAAACTGTACAATCTGGCACACACACACACACAATAAAAGATGCACTAAACCGAAATACATTCACTAAACACGACATATGCACGCAAATAACTTGTAAGTCTGAGTCACTTTCACACCTCCGTGTCTCTGCCTCCTCCACCTTTTATCACCACGTCTACTCTGTTGATCAGCTAAGTCCTGATGCCAATGCACCAATAGTGGACTGGCAAAGCTCCCCCAGTTCAGCAGGCTAAAATCTCACCGGCAACTGACACTTGACAAATTCAGCTTGGCATTGATATGCAGAGACTAAAACAAAAAGTGTAAACTAAATAGTTTGTCTGCTGGTGCACACACAACAGCTTCAGTGACATCTTTGCTAAGACGTGCAGTCTGTCTCTATATGCCTGCACAGGTGAAATGTGGTATATTTATGTAAAGAATACAAGGTTACAAGTGTCATTGGCTCCGTCTGTATCTCTATCATAATGAATTTTTAACACCTATTCAGCTGAGAACAGAGAGGAGATCTGGAGGCAGAAAAAGAGAACTTGGTGTCTGGCTGGCTGTCTGAGGACAGATGCACAGGTTTGCAAGTCGCCACATAACATTTTGTAATTACCTCTTTAATTATTCATATCAACCGCAATCTAAGATTGTACACACACACATTTGGAAGACGGGGAACATGGAGGGTGTTTTGAAGTACTTAGCAAAAGGACAAATTGGGGTGATGGCAATTTTTTGAAATATTTTGAAAACACACTCACACACGCACACATTGAGGCTCCCCTGGCCGTCAAAGTGGGATGTTGAACTAACTTGACAGTGAAAGTAAATTGAAGTGGACTCAGAAATGATTTTGGAAAAAGTTTGTCCCAGGTCTTCATTTAATTACTTTCCCTTTTGATAATCTTGATAACCCGTAAGAAAATTAAATTACTTTTTCCACTTGGCTTTGCCATTTTGGATCTGGGGACTGGGGTCCACTAGTGAAAATGCATATTTAATAGAGGATATGTTCAATGCCAACTTAAGCAACTTCCTTGGTCTTGTTCCATTAGAGGCAAGTTAATCCATGTCTACCCAGGACTCTTTGCAACCATGTGAGTGTCTGTTGGGAGAGATTATCCTTCTGCCTACGTTAAAACTCTAGAAAAGGCTTCCCTGAAGTCCAATATCAAGACCATTATGAATGAAGTCACCGGGTGCTGCATGTTAAACTCAGAGGTTTTATATTTGAAGGCACTACAGGAAGGCACATTTTTACACATTTCACTCATTTCTGTGTCTCATTGAATCTTATTATCATTTCATTAATGAGTGGTTAACCATAAATTCTGTTTTATAATGACCGCAACAGGATGAGCATGTCCCTATAAGACTCTACATCACACGATGAGGTGACGGGCAATGTCAAACTATCTGCATTATGTAAGTGTGTTGGAACAGTCTTGGAGAACTTTTGATTAAAAGCTTGAAAGTTCAGGTTATCGTATTTCCTCACCAGCCATATGGAGTATATCAAAAATCCGGATTTTCTAGATACGTATGAGTCCGGGAGTAGATTAAGACTCTTGGGTGTTAAAGAGGTGGATGTAACGTCGTTAGAACAGGTCAAAGGTTTAATAGGTAAAGCGCTTATGCAATGATAAAGCAAACCCTCTCTGCTCTTTATGGCACCCAGAATGGAAGTCATCAAATGAATCAAAATGTCAGAATCATCTTGTAAAGTTTCTCATATGTTGCTCATACCATTTTAGTATCATCAAACTGGTACTATCTGCTGAGGCACATAATCACTAACGAGCTTTAACTGACTCCATGCTTGTGGGATTCAAAAGTAAAAGTAATTAAGTAAAAGTTGGATCTTGGATGAGTCCTTGCAAAAGTTTACAATGATGATTTCAAAATTATATGGAAATGTTTTATTCGGCAAATTTAATGAGGAACTTTACACATCAGTGTGTTTACTGGTCTTGGGGAGTATCAGTACATAGGTGAAAAAAGTTGTAAAAAGCTTTATGTGGCTCCAAAAGGGAGCTGTATAAAGTCTGTCTGGAAATACATCTGGGTGTTTAGAGTTCAAAATACAGAGGCAAGCAGCTCAAGGCTTCATTAGCTGCTGCTAGCAGAACACACCCACATCTCTGACCTAAGTGCCAGTGGTTATGTTGTCTTATGGGTGATGTAGATGCCAGGTTTTGACAAAGAAGAAGAATGGTTCAACAGCATTGATTTTAAACCTCACCCTTATTATAAAATGTTCATTGCAAGTCCGACAATGTTAAAACTTGCTAAATTGGTTGACTGCACTTTTGAGGTGCTAATACTCTTAATTGTGAATGAAATTGGTATGTAACCAAGATGAAAAACACACTCTTTTTTAGTATGCTGACTAACTTTCCCAACCCTCTATTCATTGGTTAAAATAACAATCAGGGCCAGTAGAAATACCTCCACTTATAATTAACCATCTTGTTCTTTTAGCTGCATTGATCTACTCTTTTTCAGACATCACTGAAGTCCACAAGATGCAGAATAAGGGAAATGGGAGGACAAGCAGAAAAGAGGGATAGATACAGTGGATCTAAGGAAATAGGGGGGTTTAGGAAATCAGTTAATTCTCCAATAATCTCTTGTTAATATGTGTAGGTGTGTGGGTATATGTGGTTCAACACATCATCACAGATATATGCAATTGGATAAATTGTCAGGAATGTCACAATGCAAATCTGCATGAAAATACAATAAGGTCGGACTGGGAAATGTCACACTTCTTTTGGCAAAGCACTAAACCGATGTGGTTATGGTTGAAAGACATGAGTCTGTGATCACCCACAGGCACAGGCATGAAGAAAAGAAGCCTATCTTAGATTGTTAGGGCTGCTAAACATATCATTTGAAAATGACCATGCTGTTAGATAAGTGATCTCGTTACTATCTCACTTGCAGATCCACATGCACACACACGAAGACACAATCTGTGGTAACGACCATGGACAGTAGGTAATGCGTTACTGTATTACATAATGTATATGCACCCCGCTGCCAACTGCGCTGTGAAAAAAATCTGATGCTCATTTTCAATTCATCCTGTTTCAGCCTGTCACTCCACATGTACACTCAGTCAAAACACAGGGTTTTGTGAGCCCATAATTTGTGGCAGATAACAGCTAGTGGCACAGGCAGGTGGCTATTAGTCCTGATAAATTATGAATCAGCTTTATCATACTGACTGTCTGTCTCCTGCTGGAAATAAATTAGACTTGGGTGGCGGTACATTTGGACTGCACACATTTTTTCACATAATAAGGTTTTTAAGTGAGCGAAGACATGACTGCGTGTACGCGTCCCTGCATCTGCCTGTTTGTATTTCTTTGACTGTGTGTGTGTGTGTGTGTGTGTGCGCACGGTTGAAAAGCTGTCGTTATGAGTTGTGTGGTTACCTGTGTCATAAAGCTAAACTTCAGGTTGCAGCTCACACATTAAAGTGTGTGTGTGTCTGCATTTGTTAGGTTGTGAAAGCAGTGTTGACAATAACTAGACGGTAATGGCTCTCTCCTTGTGGGGCCATTCTGATTGTGTATGATAAAGACAAATGAGCTGACAGCGAAGAGCTTTGCTCAAACCACCAGACAATATACACGTCTCCATCTACTACCCCCTCCACGCTCTCACACACACACACACGCACACACACACCCACACACACACACACACACACACACACACACACACACACAATAAGGACACGTCTGACTTGTGCTAACCAGAGTCCACAGGAAAAGACCAAGGTGGGCTAATATGAAAGTCCAATTAGAAGAGACAGTTAAAAGCGTTAAAGTGTAATTACAGCAACGCTGAATGTTCACCCTGTTTTCCACTGAGGTCCGTCTCCTTTTCTTTCTCCCTCAACACACCATTCGCTTTCATTTTCAGCTCCAATCAAAATCCAAACAATACTTCTGAGATGGCAGCCTGCAGTGATGTTATCCGTAGAGGAGTTTGTGTCTACAGTGTTTTTCTGTCAGAGCTCACAAATTAAAGCATCAAATGCATTTGTCAATGATAGTTTTTAGCCAAGTAAATTTGAATGATTTTATAATTCACATTCAGAAAACCGCAATTGAACAAACAGGGCAAGAATAGGGCACGTTTATTAAATTAAGTAAAAATGTGCATTAGGTCAAAGATGTTGGCATACCAATGTGGTGGCACTGATGTATCACTGGAACAAAGTCAAAGTCAAAAGGTTAAACCAAAGCAAAAAAAAAAAAGACTCAAAGCTCCTCGCTTGCCAAGAGTGGGATTTTTAAAGGGATAGTTCACAGTGGGGTTGTATAAAGTAACTACAGTTATATAGTGCAACGAAACAAGGCAGCCATCAGTGAATTAGAACAACATTCCCATCTCCTCAACTTTCCTCTAGAAATGGGTGTGTATCTATCCATCATTCTATCTGTCTATGGGCCATCTGTCCATATTCTGTTTATTTCTATTATAGGGTGGGAAAAATGTCTTGGTATCAAATGGCATCAAATGACAATTGTAAAGCTCAATAGCGAGTGCTATCCTTCGGCTAAATTGATATCATCACAAGGGGGAAATTGCAATGGGAAGGTAGATACCGGCACACAAATCTGCACACACACCTGCGCGCAGACACACACACAAGCACACACACGTATTGAAGTGATTGCTCACTCCGCTCAACCCTGACCTCCGCAGTAATATCTGGTGCCCCTGCCGCCCACTTTCTCACCATGGAGACGTCAATCACAGGGTTGCATGGCGAGAAGGTTAGCGGCTGTCTGTCAGTTCCACAGCTTTGACTGACCACATGCACTGAGCATGTGAACACACACACACACACACACACACACACACACACACACACACACACACACACACACACACACACACACACTCCCGACTGCTCTCCAATCCTGGTGTCCTGTGGAAAGATCCTTCTGTCAAAACCCATTAAGCTTATAGAATCCCTTGATAAAACAGTAACTGCACACATAGACTTTTCTTCAGTGTGGACATCTCAAAAAGCACAAAATGTGTCTTTTCTTGTTATTCATAATTTTTCCCTTACATTTGGGAGTTGCTTGTATCTTTCTTCTAGCCAAAGAAAGACCATTACTGAAGCCACTTCAATCTGACACACAGCAGATACTTGAGACTGATTTGTGCTGTACTCTTGCCTGGTGTCCTGCTGACCATGGGCACTGTCATGGGCTCATTGTTCGTCAATGACCTCTCATCCACAAGGCAAGAACCACCCTGTGCACACAACTGATACATATAATTGCAACCAGGCACAGATATCTCATTATTAAAACTATATCTAAGCATCTTTTTCTTCCCCATTAGCATTTGTTTTACCCTCATTAATATTTGCATGAAGGCTAACTAGCCTACCTACCTCACCCTGTTCTCCTCGTGTACCATGAGGGTAATGGTGTTGTTATTACTGCAGCTTCACATCCTCGCATTTACCACTAACAATCTTCTCTGTAGTTTGCACAGGAAAGTACTAAAATGGAAGAGAGCTTGCCAGGGGCTGCGTGGCTCTTGCAATTAACCCCCACAACTGCAAAGTAAGGGAAATTAGACTTGACTTCAGCTTTAATTACAAAACAGCAGGGAACTGCTGCACACTCATACATGCAGATAATACACACAAAACACACAAAGTTAGAAACACACACCCAGGTGGCATGTATGAACCGTTCATGTATGACTGCACACAGTCTCACAAATATCCTCTGAACACGACTTAAATAACCCAAAAGCAGCTAACATGCACACAAAAGACATGCATGTCCACAAATCACTTTAATGTTTCATTTAAATTCATTTCGGTATTTTTAATTCTGCTCAACAAACTGCTCAAAAATGGCTCCTCACGATGGTGTCATTTGTCGAGTCATAAGTTATGAACAAATTTGCACAGAAACATAATATATTCAATCTCAAATATTTCAGCTGCAAATGAGACACTGCAGTCTTTACAAATATTGGTATGCATATTTCATGTTTTGATTAAGGTTTTGGCCAGCAGTATCTCAGCATATTTCAAGGTTCTGAAATGCATAAATATTAATAAATGTAAGCCCACTGTCTTCTCTTTGCTCTTTTTGCATTATGAATGACATCACATGACATTAAGTTGCTGGGTAATGATAAGAGAACAGTGGTGCTGGTTTGATGAGTTATGCATGAAAGGACTTCTTTCAACCCTCCCAGTTTCAGTCTCGGCAAAGCTCGTTTGCTTAAAGCTATTTTGATGAATGCCTTTGTGAGACCTTTGTGTGGGCCTTTCTGACTTTCCAAACTTCAAATTCACAAATTCAGAGTCCATTTATATCCAGCTGCTTTTCGCTTGTGCCAAGTCACTTGTGCCTGAGGATGTCACTCAGTGGTTTTGGTACCTAATATAGTGTTTTCTTTGTATTTGTTTGTTTCCTTTGTATGTAGGAATCTGTATGTTGGCACTTACCATGTAACTCTTGAGCTTTAAAAAAGCATTTGTATGGTAATGCCGAGGACACGAGGAAGCTGACAACACAGCTGTTCATACAAAAGGATGTGGGCAAATGATGTATGCAGCCATTGTTCCAGGACAATTTTATTTTTGGCAAGTAAAAAAAGGGCCCTGAGAAAGCATTCAGGCCATCATGTAAAACTAAACCTCCTCTGACACAGAAAACAAACAAAACCCGTAAACGTATGGACCAGCCCTCTCATGAATTTCAGTGGAGACCCTATGTTGACGCGGTGGGATGCTGACGCAGGGATCATCTGGCCATGGTGATAGAGGAGTCATAATGTTAATGTTTTAGAACAACTGCATAGTGCTTTGGCTTATGACAAGCATTCAAAATCAAGGATCCATTGGTGAAAATGGCTTCAGTACTTGAAACGACTTCTGCCAATGTAGACCCGAGGTCTGTTTTTGGTTTAAACTCTTCCGGTGTTTGGCAACGCTCCAACCTGCTTCACTACAATATTTGACACTTGTTTGGTAAGGTCACAGTTGGAATAATTCCCCTGGTGACTGTTCTTTCAAGAAACATGACAGAAGTGGTCGTGTGTTTAAACATTTACAGTTGCCACTGTTCAGGGTTTTCCTGCCTCATGCCTCTTGTGGCAAATAATGACAGGTGTGTCAGTAGCAAAGGCAGAAAAAATGTAGATGGTAGAAAAATTTGAATGTTTTCACTTTCGGTTTACTGACTCTCTCTGGCTGTTTGTGAATTTTTTCAGGACTCAAGAAGAATATTTTCCCTGTCCAGCATATGGGAGAAGATCCTTAAGATCTGACAGCCCACGCAACAGTGGTCATTTTGTGCCTGTCTCCATGCCCCCGTACCAGTTGACCTCCATGTGACAGAAGCCATTTTGTGTCTGGTAACAACACAGTTTCAGTCTCTGTGGGTCACAGAACAGTTGGTGCTAAATGAGTATTACAGCAGTGAAATATTATGGCAAGACGATAATTGTTGTCCGTAATAATGTAGCGTCTGTGTGTGTAAGTGTCTGTGCTTTATGAGCTGAGGCCGGTTCACTTGCCTCTGTACTGCTGTAACTATCATACAGTTCTGACTATTCAAATACCATCAGCCTGAATGACAGCCAAGCTGCAAATCAGACGTGATGCACGCACACTCACATAGTCAGAGAGAAAAGGGTAGACAGAGAAAACTTGATGTACAGCACATACACATACAGGAGGGATGCAATGAGACAGGAACAGAGCAGGCAGGCAGATACACATAATCTATAACACACAAACTGTCAGTCAGACCAATAAAAAGACATACACACAAGAGAACCAGAACCACATGCAGCTGAAATGTTAGTATTTCTCCTGCCTTTACATATCGAAGATTTCATATAGTATGTGAGTTTTAAGTACATGCACGCGTATGTGTGCATATTTATCAACAGCACCTGCTGCGCAGGTCTGCGACTGTGTGCATACGCTGTGTTTACACATACAGTTTGCCGTATAGTAAGAACCGTGTTCGACATCACTGCGTGCATTCTGCACTGGGCATGTCTAATTATATTTCTAACAACAGGGTACCACTGAGCACACACATAACAGGTAGACACTTCCCATCTCTCTGTTCCCATTGCAATTAGACTGACATGTATCAACCTAGCTGCGACAAAAACTTAATTATAAACAGCGTGCAGGGAGCATCACAAATGATCCCCTCAACGCATGTACACTAAATACTGAAAGCAGTGACAAAAACATTAACTAACTAATGTATATATGATTTTTTTAAGTGAATCAACAAGTAACTCCAATTCCACTGAAGACATCCTCTGGAGACATCTGCTTTGATTGATGGTTTACAGTTGAGAAGCAGACAGGAAACATGGGATACGCTTTAAGTGCTAGTGCTACTGTGACGTGTGAGACATCAGGTTTCTGTTGTTGTACAAACAGTATAACTTTCACACACTGTTTTAAGAAAATTCTCTGAAATGGGAAGGGGAATGATTTATTACTGTAACTGCACACTCCTGAATCATTCTATTAGTATCCCACTATCACACTGAAGTGTCATACAGTAAATTCCCTTTAGGGAAGATTAATATTCTCCAATGGGAATACATCAAACATAATTCAAGGAAGTAATACTGCATACAGTCCAAATATGAGGTGATAAATAGGAGGGAACTGAAATTATTTGAGACAAGGACACATACTCTGTGTGTGTGTGTGTGTGTGTGTGTGTGTGTGTGTGTGTGTGTGTGTGTGTGTGTGTGTGTGCGTGTGGGAGAGAGAAGAGAGAGTCATGGAGAGAGGAGACATGTTTGATCAGGAGGAGATGGCATCTGCTAAAATAGTGGGGGGTTGGGACCACACACGCACACTGACACAAACTCACAGGTGAGGTGAAGCAGACCACACAGGTGAACACTCAAGCTGGCACATGGTTGTTTAAATTTTTTTTTCAACTCATGTCATCAGAAAGATGAATCAAAGCCACGCGTATCCAAACACAAACTGACTGCTGATACACACACGTGCATGCAAGTACCTATACAATCAAAACCCACAAAACTGCCTTTGTCTCTGGGGTGGCTCTCACTTTCGACCTGCACCTCCTGGGTTAAGTTGGCATTTTCACAATAAAAGCAGAGAGAGAGAGAGAGAGAGAGAGACAGAGAGAGAGAGAGAGAGAGAGAGAGCCTCTGACTGTCAGGAACAAGCTTAGTTGGTGGGTGGAGAGAAAACAGCATAAATGTGGACTGACAGTTAACAGCGCTACTGTGTTCCCTACTATTAAGGCACAATCAAATAACTGGCTCAGGCACTCTGAGTTGGTATGCATGTATCTGTCTGTCCGTGGGCTGGTTGATAAGTAATAGATTATATTCTGAACACATAAAAAATGTCATTTTATTCTATTGGCTTTACTACAGCAGAACGTTGTTTTGCATCCTATCAGGTGCAATCTGCATCGAATGTGTAAAAGCCACAAACCATATTATCAGTGATGTGATCTCTCCTGAAATGCGAGACGGGAGAAGCAGTCGCTGTGTATGACTTTATTATTCACAAGGTGCATTATTAAAGAAACAGGCGTCCCCATGGCCTGCTGGTGTGAAACACATATTTCAATGTCTCTGTTCAATTATGACCATGGGCTGTTGTTTTATGTCATTTCTACTCTCTCTGTCCGCATGTTTACTGTCTGTTAAATGCCAGTTATCAAAACTAAAGCGAAATGCTCCTGTAAAGAACGTCAATAGAGAAAGAGAAGTTAATCAAGGACATCTTTAGAGTTGGTGAATGAAGGGTGCAGCATATAGAGAGGAAACAGCACGTGTAGTAAGTGTAATATATCTCTTTCCTTTGTGCATGCAAAGTGCACAAAGCGGCTGCAGCTGAAGTTGGGAATCAGAGATTACTGGAGATTACTGGTGTGCTGTAGTCATCACTGCACGATCTGGGTGACAAACGGAGAGAAGTTTTGTGTCGAGGAAGAGTTCTCTAACTTGTTTGTTCTGCTCAGTTTCTCATTTTGGTTTTATTCATTCATTCTCTTGAGAAAAACTGCTTTGAAGAAAGATCTATTTTTTCATTATTTCACCACATTTCCCTTCTGTCCAATACTTGTGTTCTACATCTTGCTGTCAATATTGCAGGCTGACATCAGATGTGCGGATAAATAAAGATGTGTGTCTCACACTTCATGAACTCGCATGAAATGTTGTTTAGCGAAGACATAATACACACACGTTATGACCTTATGACATTATTATGACATATGGGCTAAAAAGTGTTTAAAAAGTAATTTCTTGTCTATACCATGATGCAAATGTGGCAATTTATCTTTGTACTGTGTAAAAACCCTAATAAAAACATGTTGATGTGGCAGAGAAACATACTTTAGGCCTGTCTCTAATAATGTTCTAGCACCTCTCATTATTGAGATAAGTCAACACCTCCTACTTATTAGAGTTTTACACTGTTCCACCTCAAACATACCAAAATAATCTGACAGAGATCAGAATATATTACTAATGTTGGAGGAAATTAATGATTACAGTCCTGATAAGGTAACTACTCTCTGTGATGGAGCACATTTCTAAAGCTCCTGTGTGTGTGTGTGTGTGTGTGTGAAAACATGTTTGTATGCTTGTAGTTGACTACATTTGCATGTTAATGCCCGCAAGGATATTGATGAGTCCGTGCAAGGGTGTGTGAGGGTGTGTGTCCATGAATGTGTGTGTTTGTGAGCATGTCATAGCCTCTTCCACTCATTATAGCAGGACATTTCCATGTGTGGCATTTACCTCTGACCTCTGCTCCGCAGCAGGCACAATTACTGAAAGGCCAGACTCCTCAGCGAATGTCCATCACATCCAGCCTCTCCCCACTCCTCCCTCCTTTCTGAACACTTCTGTTCTCCACATCAGACTCACCAGTGGCACTGATCTGAAGAGAAAAAGGAAGACGGCGGTCAAATTGATGTGTAGTTTAAGAGCATTGTCTTTTCACATCTGCACTCGTATTTTTTTCTAATGTTTTTTCGTCTTTTCCTTTCTGTGTCTCATTTTCTCTCCACTTTAAAGCACAGATCAAGAAACATTTTCAAAGTCGAGCGAACAAGATAACATGAGAGAAAGATGCACCAAAAGAGAACAAGGGATGGGGAAAAAAGGAGATGAAGACAAGAGTGAGACGGGAAGCCTGATTGGGGGCAGTCACAGGCCAGCTTCCTGTCCTTCTCCCTGCCTTCTCCCCTCCATCCTCCCCTCCTCCACCTCCACCCGTAGGTAACAGAGCTCTCTTCTGGAGAGGTGGGGATGAAGAGATTAAGAGAAAATTACACCGAGTCGTTCTCTTTGACAAGACAAGGGAAGTGGGGAGTCGCAAACTTCAAACAACTTTTCAGAAGACGGGGTCGGGTCGGCGAGAGAAGGGATGGACAAGAGGGGGACAGACAGATACAGAGAGAGAAAGGGACAAAAAAAGCCATCTGGGATTTGAGGTCATGGTAGATGAAGGGAGGAGCACTGAGAGGGAAGTGAATTAGAGAGGAAGCAGAATCTCTATGTTGACCCGAGACAAAGGGGTTACTGTGGTGGCAGCAAAGTATTGTCACTAAGGTGGAGGCCATGAGACTGACGCCACAGCACAAGGCGCCAACTTCCTTAGCAAATGAGCTCAATCCAGCTAACTGTTGAAAGAGGATCCCTAAAACTTCACAAAGAGTAATCTGACTGGTGAAAGTGTCAACTCTAGTCTGTTATCCACCTTTCTTTCGGATGTTGATTGGATTAGATAAGTTACCTTCTGATGTTTTTTTGTTTTTGTTTTTTTGCGGTACCCTTCATGTGCCTCGTTTATCTGGAACTCAGTTATTTGAATCCTGGCGCTTTTCATCCGTTAAAGAACAGAAACATGTTCTATACAGCAGGAGGTTGCACATGTATGTGTAGACTGTGGTAATAAGTAAGAACTGGGGTGTCAAAATGAGGTGATTTAATGCCACTTTTTAAGGACACAGTGGAGAAAAAGCTATGTGTGATCTTCTAGTATATATATTTTTTGCTGGGTCATTAAATGTTATTACAAACTGAGTGTCCTGGGACATCCTTGCTCTTTGGTTGGGAAGGACTGACACCAAAGATATTTTCTGCTAATGTTTTAGAAAGCTTGCACCGACAATCAGTCCATGGCTACCCTTTAACCTTTTATTTTCTTTTATCGCTCTGTAAACACTTTCAGAATTGCTTTTTTATGAAATTGAGCCCCACAAAATTTGATTCTTATTGTGTTCATTTGCTGGAATCAATACAACGTTATGGTAAAATGCAGATGTGTCTTCATTTGGCCCTTATGTTTTGTGGACATTAGCTCGTCTTCCTCATTGTTTAGGGTACCACAGACCCTGCTGCTGTATGCGTGAAAACAACACCATTTATTGCAAAATCAACTTGCTTTCCCTTTAAATATATATTTTTTCTTTCTTTTTCTTCTGACCTTATCAAAATCCAATATTGTTGAAAAGCACTGAAGCGGCAACTATTCTGTGCTGCAAACAACTATATAGCATTGTTATTACAGCAAACACAAAACTAAATATATAATATCTGAATGTCATACAGGGAGTGCATGACCAAATGTATCTCATGCATTGTTTGCCACAACATCTCATGGACCATCAACACCAACTGCAGATAAAGCTCTTATGAATAATTCTATTTTACTGTGTTTAACAGCTCGGGTCTCTGAGATCCCAAACAGAAGTGATGTGTCATTTTCTGTAGCGACCTTCAGAACAATGTCATCAGTTCAAAATGGTGTTTATAAGCAATTATCATAAAATTAGGAAAATCAAGCCACTACAATGATGTTAAGTGTATTCTTGAGCTGCTAAGAGGGTCTCAAGAAGCCTAAACAGAACAGCAGGGGTAACCACGATAAGCAGCATGAGGGTTTATTAATTTATAACATGGTGATAAATTCTTATGTGTGCAAAGCAGCATTTATTCAAAGCTACAGTCAAAATTATACCCATTGTTAATAACTTGATGCAATATCAAAAGCTTAGCCTACAAAAACTCGATCCTTTTTGTTCACATCTAAAGCCTCTTTCACACACAAAAATTCAGTAATGAGTCACGTGTAAAACTTTCTGCTTTTCAGAGCAGACAAGAGGAAACACTGTCTGGTTTTTCTATCAAATCAACTTTTCATGAAAGTGAGACGTTCAAAAGAAACAAGAGATATGAACATATCCATATCGTCTCAGAGCTGACTTCCACTCTGTGCACGGCTGCTTGTCTAAAATCTCAGTGGAGATACGGATGAACAGGAACACGTCTGGTTGACAGAATGGCACAGTGTATAGGAAAAGTGAAGTGTGTGTGTGTGTGTGTGTGTGAGAGAGAGAGACAGGCTAATGTAATTTGCTTTTGTTTAACCCTGAGCTGTAGGGTCTCTTGTTTTAATAGAGTTGTAGATTAGTTTTGCAATCCCACGTAATTGGGTAAGTGATAAGCATACTGTGGTATTCCTATCCATTATAGTCCACATTCTCTCTCTCTCTCTCTTTCTCACACACACACACACGCACACACGTTCACACTCAAAATATGTGTGTATTCTAACATACAAAATTGCACACAAAGCAGTTCAGAATTGGATGGAGAGAAGACGAGGACTAAATGCAACAACAGTTCAATGTCTATAATCCACCAACTATATTATCTTCAGCAGGTTATAGTTGAAAAGTCTTGTGCCGGCTATTTGAGACAATAGATTATGCTTAATCCCCTTCATTTCGCCAAGATAAAAGCTGACTGTGGTTTCTCGTTCATTTGTTGTTTGTTTGTTTTTTTCCTTTTCATCGAGTGTATGTCCTTCTGCTCCATTCTTCCACCAGAAATCAGCTTGGGTGCATGAATTCTGCATCTCCTAGTAAAGTAAATTTGCTTTTTGTAAGTAAATATGAGTCTATCTGATGTAAATTATATCAAAGCCAGAGGATGGTTTACATTTGACTGATTGCGATGTAATGAGGTTTGGGTAATCATTATATAATTGCTTATGTTGCAAATTTACCATATCACTATGCACTTAAAGTGGATTTTCAGTTCACACGAATGCTACATGATATTTTCCATAGCAATCATCGATAATATTTCAGTATTGTGGAAATACCATGTATCATGCTGGATGTCTGTAAAATCTGAAGCAAAACATTGCTTTTATTGCAGGTAGTGCCCACAACCACCATCTGCCAGAACTCAGGGTCATAACACACCTCCGCTAGTAAGGAAGCTGCCAATGCGATGCCTAGCATGAGGTGTGTGTATGTGTGTGTGTGTGTGTGTGTGTGTGTGTGTGTGTGTGTGTGTGTGTGTGTGTTTGTGTATTCTCCTTCTATGTACAGTATGTACACATAATATTCTCTGTATTTGTATCTGGATGCTTGTATATGGAGCAGCACATTTGATCAATATGACACTGCTATTGTAAATTAAGATGTTTGAGATTAAGGTATCCTTAAAATTCAGACATCAATTAAATGTCTTTTCCAGGTCTTTAATGCTGCATTACAGAGAAGTTTTTTTTTTTACTTATTTGAGTTCTGTAGCTCTATAAAACTTTGGTCATCAAAAAGTATTCACAGCACAAATGTTTATTTCCTAAAGCACTAAAGGTGACTACTATGTTACTTGACTGTATGTGGGAATATATTTAGAGTTTTCAAGTGTTTTATAACACAATCAGGGCTGTAGCCAAGATTTTGGAAATCATAACTGGATCCAAATCACCTCACATCTGACAAAACTGCCCTATAAACACCTATAAAATGTTTGACTAGTCAATTATGTCACTCTATGATGGTCTAACAGTCAGGCTGTATGACAGCCTTCTCCACTCTCTCTACACTGCCAGTTGTAGTAAATGGACTGTATTTATGTAGCGCTTCTCTAGGCTAACTGACCACTCAAAGTGTTTTACAACACGAGCCAGCATTCACTCATTCACACATATTCATACACTGGTGGGAAGGTGCCTCCTGCTCATCACAAGCAATAACCACTGACACTAACATGCCGATGGCACAGGATTAGGAGCAATTTGGGGTTCAGTATCTTGCCCAAAGATGTTTCAACATGTAGACCGCAGTGGCCACGGGCTAAATCAGCAACCTTCTGATAAGTGGACCTCCTGAGCCACAAGACAAAAATAAAAACAAAATAATCATGAAGCACAACATGTCTACTGCACATATATGCAAGATTTAAATGTAGGATGAATATTCATTTTAAGGACATTATCTCATTTTCCTCAATGGTAACTATTGCCCAGATCACAATTACTTTGATTATTCAATTCATTCTTGAATCTCTGCAGCCTGTTCTGTATCGTGACATATATTATATCAGTATATGTTGCTGTCATGGTAGAAAATTGCTTATACCAAGAAAGAAGATTTTTTTCCATGTCACCCATTACATAGACAACTATGAGGGGTCAAGAGGTAAAAAAGAGGATGAGAGTATAGGAGAGAATATAAGAAAACATATAGAGAAGGGGAAAGTGTGAGGGAAAGGAGGGAAAATGAACAGAAAAGGCTACTGTGATAATGAGAGACTACCTACAGGTTGTTTGATGATTCCTCCTCATTCCTCCGGTATTCTGTGAGGCAGTTACTATGACAATGTCATGAGCAGGCAAGCCACAGTATGAAAGTGACCTCTAATGCCCTGCAGTGTGTGTGCGCATGTGTGTCTATGCAAAGGGACAATATGAAACTTCAAAGACAAAGAGTAGGCTGGAGAGTTTTGGCCAGCCCACACTGTTCATATCAGAGGCCCTAACACACCTCAACTCTGACTTCCTGTGCAACAAGGTTGTCAAGTTTGAGGTGTGAATCTATAATTGACCTCTTTTACCTGATTTTGTCTGGTTGAATGAAGAAAGGCAGACAGGCGGAGTGTGAGAATGACCAGCTTCAGCTCATACAGTGCACAGTATATGGTATCATTTCCTAATAGAGCATAAACACATCTGCAGACTGTGTGTGTGTGTGTGTGTGTGTGTGTGTGTGTGTGTGTGTGTGTGTCATGTTGATGTCACCAGCAAAAATGGGACATGAGAGGGGCTGTCACTGTGCTCAACAGGGGGCTTTTTTCCCCTGAGGTGACTCGAGTACTGCCTGCTCAACACTCAACTGTGTAGTATGCTGTAGGAGTCGAGTACAGCTACAGGTGCACGAAAACATACATATCCTGCACGTCTACACAAACATACACACACACTCTGTACTCATCTACTGGAGGTTGTGCAGCTGCACTTGAGGCTGCTGGAGACTGTCTGTTGTCTGTTGGAGAACAAGTTCTCAGAAAACTTTGGCCCATGTAAGTTGTTGGTGGAAATACACCAGCACCTGTATTATACTTGAAACTCATGACATACTGTATATTATTAAGAAATGCTGGTAAGTTAACCATGAGGAATTGCTTTGGAATGTTGATGATTTCCTAATCCTCCCTTTTTTGGCATCCTTTTCCAGACAGATTTTCGAGGAGGCATGAAAAAGTGAGTGTGTCATGCTGCCAGCAAGAAACTCAAAGATTTAAAGAGTTAACAGGGCAAATGGAGGCGGATCAAAACAATGCCTTGTAATAAAATATGATCAATGATACTTACAAAGAGAGGGAATTAGAAATGAAGGCTTGCCTCTAACACAAGCCTGCTTCAAATAAAGGCCCATTATCTTCCACAGCTGAGGTAAATAAAGGTCCCCAGTTAGAGGAAATTGCAAAAGTACAGTACTGAAGTACATCTTTGAGATATTCTACTTGAGTATTTCCATTTTATGCAACTTTATACTTTGACTCCACTACATTTTGGAAACAAACATTGTACTTTTTACTTCACTACATTTATTTGACAACATTAGTTCCAAGTTACAGCTTCAGCTTCTGAATATAAAATGTAAATGAATCATTTATAAGCTATAATTATAGATTAAGCTACTCAGTAGTATATAAATTAGCCCCACTGTGACTAAGTGCAACATTGAAGTAATGTACACATAAATGCATCAATAATTACTGTTTAATTACTGGCCTCTTGGTTTGTGTTATGAAAGATGAACTTACAATATAGTCATATTTCGTTATTACTGAACCAGAGTTTCCTATTATTTCTCTCTGGTTCTCTCTCCCCTCCTCAGAAAGTTCTTCTACAGTTTTCACTTTCACTTACACTTTCAAATTTTTTCTCATTTTACCAAAGTTGCCTAAAGCAGCGTTTAAACTTTCTTCGAAAGGAAAATAGTAACTGTAATAGTTAAAATTAAATTGAGCTCATCCAACTCTTCCCCAGCTCATCTCTCTTGTCATTCACATCCTGTCATGTAGATTTCAGTTCTATTCCTATTTCTCTTTACTGCGTAGCCCCCTCGGTTGTCACTTCTAATTTTGTCTTTGATTGTACTTTTGTCTTTCCATATTCTTTCATTGTCTGTGCTGAACAGGAAATGTGACTGTCCATGTTCCCAGAATTCCTTTCACAGTCTTACCAGAGCGACATACCCTGACTTCAGTATTAAATCCAGCTGAAAAGGAACGTAATCATATCAGTGCTGAGCAGCAAAGTGGGTTATTTGACGGCAGAAAAAGAGACTGAAAGGGACAAGAGCCAGACTCATTGCTGCTACAGGGGAAAGCTAATTCGGCTCTTTCAAAGGGCATGCAAGGAACGGCATAAGAGAAGAAAAGAGAGTCTGTGAACAGATCTGTTCAATTCAATCTTACAGCCTGCACTGGACATGTGCAAGAAGGATTAACAAGGATAATAAAAGGTTTTAATGGTGGAAATTTAAGAGAACCAAAGTGTGCGGCTGAGTATGTCACAGAGGAAGACGGACAGAAAGGACAGAGATGAACAGACAGACAGACAGTCAAGAGTAAGAATATCTAGTACCACATTTTCTGGACCTCTCATTAAAAAGCCTGAGGAGGAAATGTTGAGGAGTGGGGCTCATTCTTCGCTTTGCTGCAGTCTCAACTGAATGGCCTTGACTGTGTGACTGTGCCTCTCAGCTCTGATCCTTTGGTGAAAAGAATGAATTTACAACAGCAGACATAATTAATACCCAGTTGAATGGAGGAGAAAAATGCTTCATGAAATAAAAAGAAAAAAGGTAAGTAAACTGGTGGGAAGTGAAAGAGAGAAGGTCGATTCAGTACGTTTAGTATGCTGAGTTGCAGCGTGTCCATGGCGTCTATTGACGTATGGACGAGCACTAACTAGCTCTATATCATCTCTTTCTGCCTTGAAAGCAGATATTGTCATTCTCGGAAAAATGGCTATTGACCCTGAGAGGTACAATCACTGAACCTTTGTAAGTCAAATGACAAAAATGCTTTGAAAGTGGTTGCTATCTGACACTAACTGGAGATACTGCTAAGAAACTGCTAAGAATCGTGTTAAACAGCTATTGAGTGATAAGTTTACAGAGCAAATTGAAGTGACTGACTTACAAATGTTTGTCATCATATATATATGCAACTTGGCAATTGAAATAGATGGCTTCATAATATAGAATAATACTGCATAGTGTTTGAACGACACTGTGACACATTGACACTGTGTGTGTCAATTGCTGTGCACGTTTTAAATATAATGAAACGTGCCTGAATGAATGAATAAAGTGTTGATAAAATTAGGTCCACTTCAAAGCATCGCAATGTACTGTACTGTCTTTTCCTGCACTTTTTAGTGGATACATGAGAATTTGGTCTGGCTGACATTGCTGCAGTATACTCAAAACAGAGTTAACAAAATATCTACTGCCACTGGCTGCATGTCATGCTGTCCTGTGGAGAGATTGCAGTCCCTCACCACCCACACACAGGCCTAAAGCCATGATGTGACTTTTAAGACTTAATAAAATTGAAAAGGTTAAGTGAGGTTGTTATGTTGACTTGGCAGCCATTAATATCCTGTGTGGACAGATGTCACTGAATATTTTTCATATAAATGATGGTTAGTTGTATCATAAATCTAAATGCAGATGTATAGTTGCAAACCCGTGTTTCAAATCTTGCTGCTGCGGCCACCTATTTGTTCAAAATTTGGATAATTGATTTTGCCTTTAAAGCAGCAATATATAACTTTAGTTGAAAACTTCAGTGCCTGCCACAGGCCTGAAAACTTCCTCCTCCTGGCGGTCCAAAGCTCCAGTGCTCGTAGTGTAAACAACACCAACACTCCCCCATTGCTCCAAGTTCTCAGTTCGGACAAGCTGGTGTTAACAGGACCACTACCTGCACAGCTAACTGTGCTATGGAGTATGAATTTGACAGGTGGTTAATTCTTCCATATTGAACCTTTCACACAGGCACTGCTTTAAATACATAAATGTACGTACATGAGATTCAGCACTGTAAAATCTCCTGCAGTTCCCAGAAGCTGGCAAGGAGTTGGTAGGAAAGGCTGGAAGCTGTTCATGGTTTGAAATACTAAACCCTGCACAAATTACCTTCAGGGCTACAAACTTTGCATCACCACATTTTATTTACTAACACAGATTATGTAAATGAGCATATCTGCAGTTCAGTTCATTTGAATGCAAACTGACAATTAAGTACTGATGCTGGACTATATGAGACGTGTGAGCATTCGGGAAGCAAAAGAGTCCGTAAGCAAAAGGATTTAACTCTGCTGCTTGTATTTTTGCTTTTGTGGTGCTTCTGCCGTGCCCTTAATGTCTCCATCTTTCAATTTACACCAATATCCTTTCCTGTTGTCACTAAAGTGGTTTTCAGTCATAGTAATTCCTAAAATGTTGATTTCCAATCGCTCTCTCTGCATCATCTCTGCCTGATATACTGAAACAGCGATGTACATATTTGGCAGCTATTCCCCCTCCTGAAAAATATCTTGGATTGCTGTCAGATGGTTGGCCACGCCAACAATGTCTGCTATGAATAGAAACAATTGTCATGACTACAACAGTGCTGCAAATTTGACACCTGCCTCTCTCCCACCTTAAATCACAGCGATTATCTGCACCTGTGGTCAGTCAGCAATGATAAATCATTTCCAGTGGCCATGTGTCTAAATTCTTTTGTCTTTTTTTTTCTCAGGCACACCTTAAAATACATCTCAACTTTGATTTTTAGTCTTGCTGCTTGTCTGTCATTTTGTCTGCACCATGTTGCTGTGTTACTTGTCTTCTTCTTAAAGAGCACATTCCTATTACTTATTCAGGATATTGAAAAATTAGCCACAAATCAATGCCAACAGAGGATTATTATTAAATTTGGTCTAAACCATGGCGTACATGAAACTGTGATTATAAGTTCATACTCATTATTGTTTCAAAAGATATGAGAAGGGTAGACAGTAACTTCTAAAGAACAGGAAGAGCATGAAGTTTCCAACTATATTAGGAGTGTGAAATAGCAGTCGGCTTTCAGAATAAATCAGAAACAAAAGGAGCAGCTAATAAATTTTGTCAAAGGAGTCAACAGTGGGATGGATATTTCAGTAGAAATTACTTTACACATCTCTGCAGCTGATTCAGGCACACTGAACAGAGCCCATTACTGCAGAAAATTTCAGAAGCCTGGGATGGAAGTAATGACCTGTTGCTGCAAAAAAGACAGGGGGATTCAGTCTACACTTGAGAAAGATAGAGAGTGAGGCATGGGGATGATTAGGAAGGACAGATTGAGCAATACAAACAGAAATGGCACGGAGAAATGGGGAAAAAAGGAGACCAAGAGAGGAGAGGAAGACTGCTAAACAGATGAATTGTGGGAAAGAGACAGGATGAGACTGGGAGACAGAATCGAGGAGAGAAGTTATACATATATAGTGGTGGTGATGGGGCAGACACACAGGTGGGAGAGACAAGAAGAAGAGATGGAGAGAAAGAGTGTTACGCCCTCTGGACGACAGGAACAACCATGAGATCGAGAGAGCAGGCGAAAAGCAACAGCAGACATGAAAAAGCGGAGTATGCAGGTCAAGGTCTCCGCTAATCATTAGAGCTCTGTCTCTCTCCTACACACACAAACAATATGAGCATCTACAACAGGCTACAGCCTGTATCTAGCTAAAAGACACAAATCATTACCACATGTTGGAATGGAAGCGAATGGCTGTTGGCAGCGAAGAAACAACACTGTCATGTAGATGAGGTCAGCAGAGTTTCATTACTCACTGGTGAGTAGACTGAGCCTGGAAAAAGACATTCTGTGCAAGAAAAAAGGATATTTTTGTGTTGTTGACAAAATAAATGCAGTTTAATTGCACTCCCAATGTGTCACAGTAGACCAAAATCAATATTTCTTTCTCCTGATTCTTTTTCATATTGCTGATTTTTGCTTCTCCTAAAGAAAGTGGAGGCCACTGCATGAGTGGTGTGATAACACTTGAAGCTGGATTTGTTCTATGGTAGTTTAATTGTAAAAGTGTCCCTCATTCAGTGAAGCAAAAAGAAAAAAACACAGGCCTATAGACTAAATTATTCCAACTCCCCTGTGGACTTGTTATAATGTGATTTAAAAAAAAAAAAAAAAAAAAAAAAAAAAAAGTGGGACACCACTTTACTGAAATGTTTATGAGTGGATGCAGTATGTTTTCATATTTACAACAACATCACATATAATCATTAATGAGCATTCCTCATTTCGGTACCAGAGAAACAGAATGTATTTATCTATTCTGCCTATTTAAAATGCAATCTAATGAATATGAGTATGCACCACACAACAATAGCATAATTGGCCACAAGATAAATCAATACAGGCTTTAAGCACTTTAAAGAAAAAAAAAGGTTTCTTATTTTTTAATGACGTACATGGAGTCAATACTTCTGCAGCTAACAAACAAAACAACAGCCTCTGTGCTTTGGTTTAGCATCTATTGTAGATATGTTAATAATACTTTTGTGCTTTGTTAGAGGCTCAGAATCATGTCTTTTGACCAAGACAAAAAGCTGAGAACCTGCACAGATGAAAGGCTGCTTTAACCCGCACTGTGTCTGGGCCTCCACCAGGAGATCACAGGGGAAATTTGTCTGTATTTTCAGGCTATGTTTCTTTCTCTCCCAGTAAGGCTGACCCATTACACTGACAGGTCATAACGCACCAACAGCCCGGAGACCATTCACGATCAGCTGTAACAGAAAAGCTACAGGGACACACAAAAACATGTGTACAAGCAGGGAAATGCAAGTCACGCAGCCATGTGTTTAGCTTGATGACATCAGAGTTTAAGTGACATGCTTGTTTGCAGATATGATATTTCAACTGACATGAAATGCACCAATCATCAAAGTTTGACTTCAAGGGTTCTCCTACATCAGCACCAATAGTTCTCAAGGCTAGTAAACATTCTCAGTGCACATGTAACTAGACACACACGTGTACACACACACAGAGCTTTTATATGTATAGTTTATCTCATTTTGCAAACTGTGAGTATTTGGGTCAGTTTCTATATGCCTGTTTAACACGCTGCTGCTGCTTTGCTCTTCTCAAATGTACCGTAGAATCACACTCTTTCAGAAACCTGGTTCAAGGTATTTCATTAATCTTGTATCTGTGCACAGGGCCAGTATAAAAATGGGAAGAAGGGGACATTTTATTGATGTGTGGATGAATGTCTGAACTTCTGTGATGAATGATGAAATGAATGACAATACTGGTGGTTATACATCAACTGCAAGAATGTGAAATGTGAAGTTGTAGGTGCAGAATGCTGATTAGATGGTCAGCAATGACGACTACGATTACCAGCAGTAAGCCTGAAGTACAAAAGCGGTGATAGTAAACTACAGAAATACTCCATTACAAGTAGAAGTCCTACATTTGAAATTTTACTTAAGTAAAAGTACAAAAGTTGTTATAGCTGGTTGAGGTATTATACTGTTGGGCAATAAAGTTTCATTATTTACACATATGCTGCAGGAAACATAGTGCAGAAACAATGGCGTAACATTCTGCATATTCAGCTATTGATCCTGCATTGATTGAAATGAGACCTCAAGGTTACGCTCAGAACAGTATGCTAACAACATGCTGTATCCATACTGACTGACATTTGACCTCGTTTACCTTGAAGCATTACATCTTTAATAAAGAGGAGTATTATATTGTTCCCAGTGACATTTAAGACATATTACACACTGACCCTGTATGTTCCTTCCTCTGTGTCCCTGTTTTAATCATGTGATACTCTCAACACATGTGTGTTGTGCAGGTGTGTGAACATTCACGTGTACCTTTTTAAAATTTGATGTTATGAGCTTCATCAGCCAGTGAGAGGTCATCCTAAAGGTTACCGAGGTTCGAGCTTATAGTCTCATTAAATGTTTTATGAGACAGGCTGAGCAGTCATGCATACCACCTTCCCAATCTCTTCAATGAGACAGACCACAGCAATATATCTAACTAAAGACAGTCAGAGCCCGAGTCCTCTGGATACTTCCTCATCAGCCTTAGGCAGAGATACAGATACTGTAGTATTTGACGTTTCTTGAAACTTGCTTCTCATATGTTTCAGTTTTACTTGTTTGATTTTAATGTAATTTAAACTTTTTTTTTTTATTTCAACAGGTATTGCTGCATGAGGCCCAGACACATCCTCAGGCATTCTACATGCAAAACTATAAATGACTAAACAAACTTTTTCTTTGATTTGTGGGGTTTTTATTTGATTTTATGACTAATAATCACTTATTCTCTGACTTCGCGCTATGTGCATTTTTTGTTTTGTTTTTTTTTTTTTGTGGGATGTTATTGTAGACAAAATGAACATTACTTGGAAAATTATGAAATAGTGGATGGGAATATCCCCGCAGCCAAAGAGAGCACTCTTTTTAGACTCTTGTTAAACTCTTGCATACATTGCATGTATTTACATAACATAGATGTAAGGGGCTTGTGCAATTTATTTTATTTTATATTTTTTTAGGTACCTACTTTGGTGCATGTCTGCCATCTCAAATTCTGAAAACAGTTTAAAAAAACAGTGCCTGCAGCATTGAAGGAAGAATGGCATTTGACTTTATGTAAATGTATTATATTTGTCAATTGCATTTCATTGATTATTGCCCTAAAACACAGGACTGACCCATACCCTGTTTTTAGACTTTGGACCATTAAAATAAACACATCGTGCTTCACACCACTGACTGTGAGGTTGCATACATAAATCTGCATACTCCTCAAGCATCTTTGCACTGATCTAGTATGCAAGGTGCATATACGGTAAGGCCACAGTCCCTCAAACCTTTAAAACAAGCGACTGGGTAAAAAAGCACACAGGCACTGGTTTACTGAACAGTGAAATAAAGCCATATGGTCAGAGGACTTTGCCCTCACTCTGCAGGCAGACGAACGCATGTGGTGCACACCAAGAGAGGACTTCAGACCTTAGTGCTCTTTTCTGACTGTCTGGTGGCGTTGCGATGTGGGGAGTATTTTCCCAGCATGGCTTCAGTCCACTGAGCCCCACAAAAGGCAAGTTAAATGTTAATAAATACAAAAAAAAACCTTTATGTTTCCAGATAAGTTTCAGCAGATGAGTTTACTGAGATTGAGTACCTATACAAGCATACAATATATACCACACCTAAATTTACTGTTTGGGACATCTGTGTCAGTATAAAGTCACTGAATTGGTATATTTCCTAATAGAGAAAGCAGGAGTTGATAAAATGGAGGAAAGTACGTGAAACATTGAAAGTGTGACAGTGGAAAGAGTGAGACAGCTAAAGGTAGATGTAGTCTTTTTCAGTGTTGGACCCAAATGAGAAATTTCATCTCATGCCCTAGGTCCCAGGCTCATTAAAACATATCACTACTCTTGTCATGTGGGGACCCAGCAGGAGCACGTCTGTGACCCATTCTGGTGCCCAACCATTAAAAAATATTAAGCTAGAAGAAACGGGGGGATAATGATAAGAGAGGATGAGAGAGGACAGAAGAGGTAGAAGGAGTCGGGAGGCAGACGTGCAGCCGGCAGAGAAAGAAGTCTGCTGCCTCACGTCCTCCCTCAGCCTCCCTCAGTCTCCCCCTCCCCCTTTTCTTCTGCTCGTTTGCTGCTATGGGGACTAATGTGGCATGAAATATGTACTTAAAGCCAAGCTCAGGTGCTGCCATGAAAAGACTAAGAGACTGTCTGGGGTTGTCATATGTACATGTCGTATGTGTGTGTGTGTGTGTGTGTGTGTGTGTGTGTGTGTGTGTGTGTGTGTGTGTGTGTGTGTGTGACCCTGCGTAAGCACTGCAGCATGCACTTCTGTGATTTGTTCATATGTTCTGACTCACATCTTGTGATTGTAAATGTGCTGCTGTGTGGATTCAGATGTGAAGAATAGCACCACTTTGTGTGTATGTGAGAGAGAGAGGGAGAGAGTCATAGTTCCAACCATCTCACATTCACACATTGCAGGATACAGATTACTTCTGTTAGGCGGAGGTGTGAAAACATTAATATAAACAGAAAGACACACACACTCAGGTGAAGCTATACCTTGTTTATATAAGCATTCAGTTGGCAAGGTGAAGATAAAAATTTGCACCGTCTTTCTTGTTACCTTCAGTATATAATTGAAATAAATGCTTTGCACTCAGTGATACACACACACACACACACACATTCTTGTATTCCTATCCTTACCCTTCATTCATTTCCTGTCCCTATTCATAACCATCACCTCTGCGTGTCTAGCCTCAACCCTTACCCTAACACCGTGTCTACACAGGAGGCGCAGCGTGAGCAGTGCATTAGCAGAACAGAAACTTCTGTGCTCTGTCTGTGTGTACACAGGATGTGTTCAGGAACAGTATTGAGTGTAGGTCAGCCACATTTTGGCATTCAGAATCCAAAACACAATCACTGGAGTTAGGTAATAAAATGGAAGACTGAAGCCTGAAAATAGGCTTCGGGTCATGTTCATCTACGTGAGTGAGACATGATCTGCTAAGTTACCTGAAACACTGTCTGTGTAGACATGCTGTACATTCCCCTAACGTCCTTCTTTTAACCACATCCTCTCCCTAAACTTAATGAAAGGGTTTGGCATTTTGGGAATTACACTTACTCACTTTTTAACTGAGCATTAAGTGAGAAGATCAACACTGCTCTCATGTCTACGTGTTAGCCATGGAGCCAGAACTGGGAGTCGATTAGCTTACTTAGTGTAAAAACTGAAAGAAGGGCAAACACAGACAGCCTGGATCTCTCCAGAGCTCACAGATACGCATGCATGCGAGGATCTATAAAGCTCACAGATTAATACATCTGTTTAATTCACACTCAGAAAGAAACGTACAAATGGCAAGCTGGTAGGTTTAGAAGAAAAGGGTTGATGTATGGCGGACCTGTTACACCAAACCTGACCATGAAATTTCCACTGCTAGAAGTGTGTACTGGCCCAGGACGATCCCAAATTGAAGGTTAAGTATCTTAAGATTTGCTTTCAGGTGCACCTCAGTTTCTCTTTTTCAATCTCTTTTTCTTTTTCTTTCTCGGTAACCATTGTCCACTTTGTCCTCTTCCTGCATCGAATTCTGGGAACTTCCTCCAATTAATTCGCTGTCATTTATCTTTCCAATTATCCATCCATCCACCATTTCATCCATTCTTCTTCCCCTCCTTTCCTCTTCTCTTATTTCCAGATTGCCTACCAGTTTGTTCGCTCTGACTCGGCTCATTCCAGCTACAAAGAGAAAACTCCAAATCACTATTGATTCCACTCTCATGAAAAATACATTTTGTGCATTAGGATTCAATCTCGGCCTTCTTTCTGTATCCCCACTGTGTCTGGTCATCTCCTAATCTCCTCCCTCCATTCCTCGATCCTTCCTCCGCCGTCCTCACAGCAGGTGAGAGGTATATTTTCCTTCAATACATCAGCCGAGACTTCTGTCTTCTGATCGATCTCCCACTCCGACTCTCTGGGTCCATTAGAATGAGTGTTTATGCTGGAAATATCAATACTTCTGGTCCTCTGTCTCTGCCTATCCCCCGTCCTTTTTTACACTTACTCTCTGTCTTCTGAGCTACCATCCCTCCCTGGTTATGCTCCTCGCCATCATGATTTACTTTTCCCACTTTGACACTCAGAGGTTTATTTCTTCACAATAGCTCTGCCCACATTTCCATATTTCTTCTTAATATTACTGTTGTTTGTTTTCTCTTCTCTCACTCTGTGTAAATTGCCTAAAACTGTAAGAACTGAAATTGCTTTTCCTCACATGGGGCTGAAAGAATACATACTGTAGCTTTGTCGCAAGCTTTATTTGATGCTAACAACTTACGATCTCCCCCTCGGTCTCATTCCTGTATAAACACACAAATGCAGGCATGACAATACAAAAGCCACATATATTTCAATTTGTCTTTTTTTTGCCGTGCTTGGTCATAAAACATCATATTCTGCCTGTCTACTCTGGTGGCATAAAAAAGATCAACAGCAGTGCATTCCAACAGCTGTTTACAATCTATCCAGCCTGCGCTTTCCATTGGATGAGCCTGTTTTGGACTGACTGGCTTTGCATTATTTCCTGCTAGCCAATTTGCTGTGGCTATTGGTGGCCACATCCCATCTCTATTAATATCCTTGCGACATTTCAATTTGCTGTGTTTCCCCAACTGCTCCCCCACCTCTCCCTCCAAACTGGTGTCATACTGGCTGCCGCCTCACTCTGTGCCATCTGTTTGCTTATACCTACAACCTGGAAAAACCTGGAAATTAAACATAAAGACATCCGCACAAAAAACATGTGACTGAGAGACTGTTCACATGTAGATTCAAACACACACATAGTTGCATGTAGCTCTGTCCACCTCTTCTCCACTCTGTTCTTCATTTTCTTCCTAGAATACAGTTCCCAGATGAGTAAAAGCAAAAAGTAAAGTTAAAGCTACTCTTGCTGTCTTGAGAGTACAAAATTGTTTATTAAAATCCTGGCTATATTTACCAAGTAGAAAGTGAAAACTGAATGGTTGGAATGGTTCCCTCATACGTTTATGGCATCCCTTATGCTTCCTATAACACGAGTGAAAGTCTATAGTAAAACAGAGTGAAATATCTGTAAGGCTGAAGAGCCCCCTGGGAGATTGTTTCAGTGTTTAATGTTGTGCATCCACTGCATTTCCCTCATGAAGAAAAAGGGAGTGAGTTTTCTGTATGTATAATATTTATCAGCCAACACAGCTGCAAACTTGGAGCAAGGCCTTTTCAGCAGAAGTTTTAGAAGAAGTTATCTATAGGCTGGTAATAGATCAGCACTTTAAAAAATGCATTCAATTTCTGCTATGATCTCATACGTTTCCCATTAGCCCTCCCGTTTCAAACCAAATACAAGTACTTGCATACATTTGGGTACATGCCAAGTACCAATGCAGGTACTTAATAATACCATTTCAGACACACGCACACAAACACACACACTTTGTCTCAAATCCAGTGCAGTTGCAATGCAGCAGAGAGGATTTTCACTTAACAGCTACAGCTAAGGTTACCTCTATTGACTTCATTGTTCTTGATGGCATGGTCCTCATCTCTGGTCAAAAGTCTATGAAGCACAGTGACAGCAAGAATATCATCTGATGCTTTGGCATCAGAGGAGTTCATTTACCATGGGTTAACTCCTCAAACAGAGCCTGAACAGAATCTTTTCCAGAAGTGTCCACTGTTGAGCAGTGAGATTGTTGGCGAGCTCATATTCAAACCCAAATATTCCCAGAGCCGATGAAATGCTCGATGAAATACTGTTTAGTAATATGGCTTCTATGATAGGACAGTGAAATCCCAAACTATCTGTAACTGACAGTAGCTGGTCATCAAGAGCAACGTGCTGGGTCAGAGCTTCTGTTATTTTTACCCTCTGTGGGCTGTCTCTGGTCATTTTCAATCACTTTTCCAGTGTTTGCTGCAAAGTTGGTTGTACCTGTTTCCCACAGCTAGCATTAGCAAACTCATTAGCAAAAAATGGCATAACGTGTTTTTTTACATTTAAAAATGTCATTTGATACCAGCGTTCGTGAAGTAGATGTCATTGAGGATGTCTGATCACAATCATTTCACAACCAAGTAAATTGTCAATAAAATACTGTTTGATTAAAAAGAAGATACAAAACCAACGTTTGCTGGGAAGTGATTTCTCCTTCTGTTTTTAGTCAGGTTATTAGGAAAGTGACAAGAAGGCACTCATTTTTGTGATTTGTTTCTTAAAATCTTCTCCTGGGTAGCATACCCAGGAGAAGATTGGTTTCACTCCACTATGCATGACTAAGTTTACACTTTCCAGTAACTTGGTGGCCCCCTGCCTTGGGCCCCCCTTGGATATTTGTTCAATGCCAACACTGTCAAGTTTCATGAAAATCGGGCCAGTAGTTTTTCCCGTAATCCTGTTGACAAACAGACAAACAAACACCCCAAAATCGAAAACTTGAGCACTGACAGTGTACACAGGGCCAGCCAGCCACATATGCTGAACACGCAACTGCACAGAGCCATGTAAATCCTTTTGTCTTTTTAATTTAGAAGGCTGTTGAGAGACATGAGGCCAATCAATGCCTCTGACCCAGCATAGCCCACCTACCCCCTTCCTCAATGGATAGATGTCAATGGATGGATCATGTCAGGTGCTGCAGCAACTGCCCAATCAATTATTATGCTGCCAAAGTAAGCCTATAACATGATGGTGCCTCCAAACACAAGTATTCCTCCAGTACTGCCAAAAGAAAAATGAAGAAAACAAAGACAGAGAGCAGAAATCAGGATTCAGGTACTTAACTAATTCACAAGAGGGGACCAATGATTGAGAATTTGACATAGCTTGTTAAGCAGCGGTTAGACGGTGGTTACTGTACCCTTAAGATTGTACCCCTGCTTTCTTCTTAGTGTGTTATTTGAGGCCATATCAGAATATACAGTGTTTCTCTCTCTGCTTTTCTCCTATCAAGACTGTCCACACACAGGGTCAGAAATTAGCAGCGGCGACCAGCTAAAAGCTGATAAAATATGAAAGAGGTGGGCAGATTTCAAACACAAAATAATCAGAGTGGCTGATGAATTTGAACACTTTTCTGTTGATTTTCACTTTTCAAAAAGTTCATTTTCTACCCTGTCCACACATTTAATAATGCTGTGTGCAGCATTCATATTGTATTGTTTGTGAGCCTTGACAATGTAGTTAAGACCTCAGGTTTAAGGTCTGGGGGCATAATTTTTAATGAACATTTATTGAATGAAGGCATGTTTGCTAAAAATGTGAGTTTTGTGTATTAATGTCATGCCCACTTTATCGATTGTGGGAATGTTCCTGCCACATTGTGGTAGTAGGCTACAATACCAAAGGGTTATCATGTCGTCCTCATAAAACAAATAGTCATATGTGTGTGTGTGTGTGTGTGTGTGTGTGTGTGTGTGTGTGTGTGTGTGTGTGTTTGTGTGTCTACTGTTGTCAAGAGTCAGGCCTGAGAGTACACAACAGTTTGGATTGAGATACTACATTCAGTTTCCATTAGTTTGTTCTTTGCTCCACCACCACAGATGGTTTAGACATGCATGCATTCCCCAAGCAGACATACGGGGACAATGACCAGCAACACTTATCTCTGTCTGTGTTGTTTAATTGCAGTATTTGTCATCCAACCACACCAGGACATCAGGAAGTGACAGGCCTAGATGCACAACAACAAAACCCTTTCCTTTTCTGGAGAAGGATGTTTAAAACCACTTTTGGAAGTGGCCATGGTCACATTTTGAATGGGAGTTTAAGTAAATGGACAGAAAAAGACATGTTGTATATGAATAAATACACCTCTGAACACACAAAATGGCACTTTTCAGGAAAGGCGACCTTATAGAGCAACAATTTCTTCATTAAATCCAGTCTCTATGATCAGATCTCACAAATCCGATTGAAATGACAAGTGTAACCGCAGGTCTCAGCTCCGATCTGAATATAGATCAGCTGACTCCATGGTGCTGGAACACATAATCCAACCTTGTTACAGGAGTCTTTCCATGTTCTATCTGTCTCCGTCTATGTTTCCAGGACGTATCAGGATTTATCAACCTCCCCCATCCATCTATCTCTGCTGCGATCTACACGCTAAACCGGGATAGGATCGAGCCTTGTCTGCATGTGTGCACTCACATCTACGTGGGTGTATGTGTGTCCATATGCTTGAACTTGTGCATGTGCGTTTTTGTGTTTTATTGCTTCCATCAAATTTCGACCCCTCCAGTGTCAGACTCGTTCCAAGGCCCTTATCAGTGGGTGGAAATACCAACTCTACAACCCCTACAGCCCTGGGATTAATAGAGAGAGACAAAGACAAAGAAAAAGAGGTGGGAAAGAGGGGGAAAAAAGGACAGCAGAGGGAAGAAAAGTGGCAGAGATAAAGACAGGAAACGATAAAGAGGAGAAGAAATGTTAGGAAAAATGACGGTTCAGAATGAAAAGTGAAGAGATACAAAGAAAGTAATAAAAATAAAGATGTTTCTTCATGTCTGGAAGCTTCTACTTTCTCTCCCCATTTCATCCTCTAATCTGTTTTTTCCTGTCCATCTTCGCAGTCATTATCTTCTGCCGTCCAACGTCTCTGTGGATACTGAGAGCCCCTGCACATCTCTGGTCATGGATGAGGACATAATGAGGAAAACTAAAGGAAGGGATGGGGGGCGTCACTGCTTGTATGTGTGTGTGAGAGGGACTAGAGAGAGAAAGGGGGAGAAAGAGAATTCTCGACACTCATCTAGAGTAGAGTGACATGGATATGTGCACACAGCTGGTTTTTCATCACTTTTTGTTCATTTAATGTATGATAATATTCAATTTATGAGTCTCTTTCTTTCTTCATCTTCTCAAACCTTCATATCCCATTTGTATCTATCTTTTCCTCCTCTCCCCTTCTTCCCTTCTCTCAGTCCCCTCTTCTCCATTCATCAATCTCTCATTTGCCTCTCTCCTCATATCTCCCTCCTCTCTTCTTCGCCTTCATGTCTCCCTGTAGTGCTCCTTCTCCCTCCCTCCAATCTGTCCTCGTGCTCTGTATCCACCTTCCCTCCCCTTCTGTTTTCCTGGTCTATAAGGCATAACCGGCCTCTTGTGTCAGGGTTGGCTTGGCTTTGGTGTTCTGCTACTTGTTTCTCCTCTTCCTTCTCCCACTGCATGGATTTTGTTCCCTCAGCCCTAATCGGCTTTTCCGGGTTTGGGATCGTCTCTTCCTAACTTTACCCTCTCTCGGTGCCACAGGATTATCCCTGTCGAAGAGGCCGGACTTCCTGGCTGACGAGTGTGAGTCTATCTGTGTGCAAGCGATTTTCCTCTGCATGTGTACGTGCGTGCATGTGCTAGCTTGTGTGTGCATCTTTGTTTTATGTTGTTGTTGTTTGGTTGTTTTTTTTTCGTACCCCTGATCCTCTGTAATCACTTTGAGACAATCCCATAATACCCTATAGGTTCAAAGAATGGTTGGGGTGTGTGTGTGTGTGTGTGTGTGTGTGTGTGTGTGTGTGTGTGTGTGTGTGTAACAGAGAGAGAGATGTTTACCCCTTTAACTCAAGTGCATCTTACTAAGCAATGTGTAACATGTTAATCAAAGAACTTCCTTTGCCATCGGAATGTGCAGTTTGTTCAAACATTCTTCAGTATTCTGTTTGATTTTACATTGTTTTGATTGCATATATTGTCACAAGCATCCCCTAAAACACATGTTCCATCAAATAAAACAGAGCGTACAGCCATGCTGGCTTCTCTGTAGGCTAAGCAGAGTGGTGCTTTGAGATAATTGCTAAAATCAGCTTGATACTTGCTCACAATGAGAATGTTAACATTCTGATAATTAGCAAGTACACTTTAAAGTTTACCATGTTTAACATCTTAGCTTACCATATTAGCATGCTAACATTTGCTGATTAGCTCTAAGCACTAAGTACAACTGAGGCCCATGGGTATGCCAGTAGTTTCACAGCTATTTGGTCATAAAACCCAAGGTGTAGTGGACAAATTAAAACTTTGACCGAATGACAACACTAAATGAAAAGTTAGGGGGTCATCAAAGTTATTAGAAACCATTCTGTGGGAAGTTGCACCCGTCTCTGACTCAATTTAATGGCAATCCATCCAATAGATGCTGAGACGTTTCACTAAAACCCACAAATGTGTGTGCTAGAGAAAAAGTGAGTCAATCACAACAGTCAGTAGAATAAATCGTCTGGGAACCATGAATGTCTGTACTAGAAATGAAAAGTCATTAGGATTCATCATTGGGATGCCCGTGAATGCGTGCGTGAAAATTCACTGCAATCCACTAAAAGACAGTTCACTAAAAACGAAAAATGTCAACCTCACAGTGGCTTGGGCTGCAATGGATCACAAAATTCACAGTTCAGATCATATCACACTTTTGAGTCACAGATTTTATGGATCAGCACAAAAATAAATAAATAAAAGAGGGTGGGGGTATGGATTAAACTAATTCAAAAATTAGCTACTTTGACTCTGATGTAGCCACCACTCACTGTCACTGTAGTAGTCTCACTCAAGGTCTGCCCACAGCACGATCTGATTGGTAACTCATCATAAATAGCCTATCAACACTGAAGGGTACAGACTGGCACAGAGACTGGAGCTTTTCCGATGAGCAAGCAGAGCTGTGTGTTGAAGGGAAGGCAGCAGATATTGCTGAGGATGCAATAAACATCACAATCTTATGATCTATTTCGATGAAGACAAGCATACACAGTTTCCCAGTTACACCGCTGAAAATGCCCAAAGTCATAGCCGATGGGATTTCACTCAATGGAGGTAAAAATGATGGCTTTTAAATCAGTCACCCCTCCCTAACCCATTAGGGTTACTTCAGAGTAAATCACAGCACACATCAGCATCTGTCTCGTCTGGAGATTTAGGGACTATTACTTTAAAAAGCAACAGTTGTAGTAAAACTGTATCTCACACTGTGATGGTTAGAATCTGCGGTTCACATGCATGCCAAACCACTGGGGTGGTGAGGTATGGATCACAGGTGCTGGCCCTGGATGAAAAAAATCAGAAGGCACCATCGTCAGGAGACTGAGAATGCCTCCTGATTTCCTTCCAATAAATTTCATGACAATCCATCTGATTGCTGTCGAGACATTTCAGTCTGGACCAAAGTGGCCGAATGTCCAGCTGACATCTCCACCCATAGAGCCCAGCTGAAAATGTTTTCCAGCAAACGCATATGCCGTAGGGCCACACATAAAAGTCAACTCAAGTCCATAGTGCATCCAAAGTTACCATGCAACCATGAAATCCCTATAGTGATGACACTATAGTGGAAAAAGTAATGCTTAAAATAAACAAACATAGTGGTAGTCAAATTAATCAGAGCAGTTTGATCTGAGCTGCTGATCAACCACATGGTGCTACAACTCCAAGCAAGAAGGCAACAGAAGGCCTGGCAGCCATTTGGGAACTGGCATTTAGTCTCGGAGTCTCCCTCCTTCTTTTGTTCTTCTCTTTCTGCTCATTTCCATCCCTCCATCCCCTCTTTATTTAACTGGCTCTCTGTAAAGGTCCTGCTGTCAGCCTCCACCTGTCCCTGTCACAGTAAACAAAGACAACCAGGAGACACAGCACTCTCTCTGTTGTCTCCTGCCTCTGCTCTCTCTTCTCCCCTGCCTTCTTCTCTTACTTTCTTTTATTTTGTCTCCTCTTGATTTTCTCCCCGCTCCCCCTGCTTCCTCTGGCATTTCTCCCTTTCTTTTTATCACTCCCTCTTTCTTTCTTGCTCAGACATTTGGTTTATGTTTCTTTTTCATCCTATCTCATCCATTTTTTCACTCATTTTATAGCTTCTGTTTGCATTTCTTTGCCATGTGAAAAACTTATTTTATCACTGTCTTTGCTGTGTATCTCCCTTTCTCCTGATTTCTTTCTCTACTTAGTCATTGGGCCCACTGAATATTTCTGTAACTCTTTTTCTATCCTCTTAAGTTGTGAAATTGATCAAAATTATGATCTCAACGAACACAAAATGAGCTTAAATGCACATAAGAGAAGACTGCATTGCTTACATTCCATCTCAGTGATGCCCTGTCCTACTGTGAAGTCCAGATTTTTATATTCTAGCCTGGTTCACCACGTACACAGCCTCGGCAGACTGCGAATGTCTGCATTATGCAAATCACTTCCTGCCCGCACAAACAAGCCGGGACCAATCAATGTCAATCCCCATTCCCTCAGCCAATCAATGTCATTCCCTCTCCTACAAAACTGGGTCTAATCGAAAGGCATTGTTCCTTGGGTCCTGCATGCTAAATCAGGAGGGCTGGAGTGTCTAAAATTCTCACATCCCACACTGTACCACATCGCTTCAACAATCATCGATGTGCAATGGGAAGAAATGAAAGTGGACACGATGACTGAGGAAAACAACGATGAAAGAGAGTCAAAGGACAGAGAGCAAACCAGGTTGGGAACTTCTGTTTGTGACCACTTTTGAAAGAACACTATAAGAAGTCAACAAAGAATAACAGGTGTCAGGTCATCAAATTCACCTCCACCCTGTTGCCCAAACATGCTTTTCCTGCTTCGACAAAGATGGCAGCATGTGGTAAAACAATGTGCTTGGTCCAACTTCACCAGCAATCTTAGCCAACTATTAATTCCACGTGGAAGCTAAATGCTCATGATACACCTAACGTATTGGACTACATTAACAGAGTGTAAATTTCCCAATTTTTACATTAACAAATGTAACTACAGATGCATACCCTGATAAAATTGAGACAGTCAAGCAGCAATAATAGGAATGAGGTCTCATTGTGACTGTTCACTTGGCAGGGATTCAGACTGAACAACAGCCCTGCATTAAAACTGCATTGGTTGGGGCGTTTTGTCCAACATAGCAGTGAGACAATGAAAAACAAGCTGGGATGCAGAGTTTGAGTAACAGATTCATGCTTTCATAGTCTCACTGGATGTCAAAACACTGCATGGCGGCATGTAGCACTCAGGACTTTACAACTCTGGAAAGGTATCATAATAGCAGCTATTTTGTCTTTCCCTGCGACGAACACGAGGTAAACAGGTTCAGCTTTTTTTGCTGTGTGACCTTGCATTGTTTTGCCGGAGCCCCCCACATTAGCATTTTCAGTTTCAGTTAACCAGCATTTCCCACCACGACTGTAATCTTATCCATATATTAGTGTGAACTGTGAAATCTCTTGCGCACTGTCTATTTGCACATTAATTTGCTTGCAGTACATTGCCTTAAGTGCTGTCTGTAACAGTCTGAAGATATTATACCATCACAGACAGTCTTTCCACCGCCCTCCTCCTGAGCACTAAAAACCCCTCATCAAAATGACGTTATGCAGCATGCACAGACAATGATCTTTTTGGCTCGAAACATACCACCAAACGTGTACCCACCCTCAAAACTCCAGCTCTCTTCCCTCTGTAACCCAATCTCACTTTCCATATTTTCTTTAATGGTCTCGGGTTCCTTTTATCTGATAAAGTGGCAGAGCTCATGATGTCTGCGTGGTGTCATTAAAGTCAGTGAAGCTGGTTTTAATTGTTGGTGAATTGGCCTTTTATGACTAATGAAGCCTCTAGTATAGGCTGCTTGTACTATTTAATCAGCCATCATGTACTCCGTACCACCTACACACTCTGCAGTCAGATAATGGGAGTGAGGGAGAAAGCGTGCTCTGAATTATGGGAATGGGAAATGGGGGGGGGGGGGGGAATCTCGACAGACAGAGAGATGGATAGACAGAAGTGGCAGGAGAAGTGAAAGGGTAAAATAGGTGTGTGTACCATCCCTGACTACACATTTTGCTGAGGCCTTGCTGCTTGTCTCAAATACAACTGCAGGCTTGCATCACTTTGTTTCTATGAGACTAAATACGGTAAGCTTCAGTCTCTCATGAATGTCACTCTGTCTCTCTGTCACCACGCTGTGACAGGTGCTCTGGCAGATGCAGTGAGGTATGGGTGCAGAAAAAAAAAAAAAATGAACCCATTTTGTTGGTATTTAGTGCACATTTTGCAGTGGATGCACTGTAAAGTTGTGAGCATTAACTTTGTAACGCTGATGGTCCTGGAGAGTAAGTGTGTGCATGACCCCCATGTTTCTGTTCATTTACCATGGGCGTTTTCTCTATGGAATAGCCTCTGAAGTAGCTCTTGGCCCAAAGGTGAGTAAATCTCTCCACTGAGAGCAATAACAAGAGCATTTTTGGGGGGCAGGAAGGCACAAACTTAAGGCAAAAACACAAACTAGTTTCTTGCGAGGTAAAGTCTGCTGCATACCAGCTCGTAACTATTCACATCGAGCTCAGAACTTGTGTTGCGTTTCATCGCCTGTCTTTATTTTCCATATTTTCCCCGGCTCTGTCCTCTGCATAATAATCAGGAAAACGGAAATGTCATAAAAATGATTTTACAGTTTCAGCTGATTAAAATTCAAAGCCAGTGGGGTTGATGGTCAACTGTATTGCAGTTTAGCATTTTGCGGCTCACAGGGTTTCCTACTGCAGCTCAGTTCAATGCGCTTTACAGTCCCTGAGGGGAGGTTACATTTCAACAATAATACAATATTCAATTTTCTAATTACTGTGTAATAAAAGCAGTTTTGATTTGTAGAAATTGAACCTGTCAAGTGTTGTATAGTGAAGTATATTGCATAGGTGGAAGAGTCAAGTTTTAGCATTTATGTATATTCATGATAGTTGATAGTTATCTTTGTTGGCAGTCGATGATGTTACAGGCTGGAAGTGCTTCTTAAGAAGAACACATTAAAAGCACATTAATATCAAGTCAAACAATGAGGTCGACATAGTGATGCAGCAAATGTGGAGATGGACTTTTGGGTTGAAGCCCCTGTGCAAACGTCAGATGAAATATCCTTGAGAAAAACACTCCAATCTGTGGTGGCTCCACTGCTGTTCTGTAAACGACCTTTCCTTTCTCTATGTGAAGGACCACATATTTAAAAAAAAAATTATTCCAACAGGAATGAATACAGTATATGTTAGTAAAATGTCACTCAATTGGAGCTAGATGATTCAGTGTTATCTTTTATCATCGTTCCCTTTCTGCAACATTTTGATATCTCACAATATGAGATGAAAAATTCAGGGTGACAAGTTCAGGGTTTTGGTTTTGCAACAGGCACAATGAGATGAACAAGACATGATTTTTTATTGTGAGGCTTTGATTACTCAAAGTCAATATTGTTAATTAATGTTGAGATAATGCTGTAATATTTCCCACTCAAATATACTGTATTATTGTATTGTATTGCACCAAGGATCTGCATATCCCAAATCTCTTCGTCAGAGGTTATGAGTGACTTCTGCTCATGACCAAACAAAAATATAACTGTAACAAATACACAAATTTCCCTTTCATATTGTGTGTTTGTGTATATGTGCATGCACTATTCTTGCCTACTTGTGTGCATACACTTTTGAGTGTACACTGATCGATCGGCCACTTGTCATGAAAAATCTATCAACTGTCCGAGTCAAACTTAAAACAAATGGAGCTCCTTGGACTGAGTGCTCAGTGGAAACAGTCTAGTTTCCCATTATCGCCCTGTCCACAAATAATTTTCATGTTACAGTATGTTACAATGCAAGAAGTCACACACACACACAGACACACACCATGACAGGTATGCACAATAGAAAGAGCCATTTGATGGAACAGGGTAATAAAGCAGAGAGAGGGCAAAGGGGAAGTTGAACAATAAGTGCAGCTACAGACCAATGAAGTGCCCGGTTCACAGAGGTGGGATTTATGGGAAGGTGCCAAACACACAGACACACAGACACACACACACACACACACACACACACACACACACACACACACACACACACACACACAAATTATCATGCTTAATAATCAGGCCATCACTGTGACAAAGAACATATATTCACTTTTCTCACACAGTTGATCTTTTTATAGATTCTTCTCTCTCTCTCTCTCTCTCTCTCTCTCTCTCACACACACACACTCACACACACACACACACACACACACACACACACACACACACACACACACACACACACACACACACACACCAAACCATAGGAGACTCTATCAGTGGTCTCTCATCTTAGCAGGTAGCCCTATCTCTTTCTGTCTGTCTTGGTGTCCCCCGTCTGTCTCTATATTGCTCTCTCTGTCTCTTTTTCTGTTTTTCAGCAGTTTCTGCTGAATCCTCTTTCACACCTCCATCCTCTCTCTCTCTCTCATCCACCTTTTTTCTTCTTCTCATTCCCTCTAAGCAATCTTTCCTGAAACCCCTTTCATGCTTTCACTGTTCTCTCCTTGCAGACATTCGCTCTTTCTCACTCTCTACAGTCTGTCCTGAAACCTTTTCATGCCTCCATGCCATCTCTCTCTCTCTTTTTGTCATATTCTTTTCTATGCACCTGGCCTTGACTCTTCCCCCATCGCTGTGGTTTCCCCTCTCCACCTCTCTGACAGCTTCACATTAATCATTCCTACATCCCCAGGAAGACTGCCTTCCTTGCCTTCCTCCTCTCTATCTCTTTCTCTCCCTTTCATTCCATATCTTTTTCTCTCTCTCTCTCTCTGTCGCACTTCCCCGTCACCCTGCTTCTCTCATTCCCCCCTCACAACTTGTTTCTCACCTCTCATCAAATCTCTATTTATGCACCTGCAACAAAAATGGTATCACCTTTCTCAGTGTTGTGTCATGTTATCAGTTGTGGAACACGTTGCCAAAAACTTTTGCCTTTGCTGCAATGCCGCTGGAATGGCAGTCAATCTGATTTACTCTAAGCGAAGCTTATTATGTGAGAGTCTTCGCTGGCATTAAGGCCAAAAATAGCATCAGGTTAAAAAACACAAGTGGCTGCTTTGGTGGGGGTTTGTTGCTTCAGGTACTGGTGAGACAATGAAATATGAGCCTGGTAGACATGTTTGAGTGAAACATCCTTGAGTTTTACAGCTTTATCAGCCACCAAAACACTGCACAGCAGTTTGTAAAGCTCTGAGGAAGGTTTTTCTAGTCTGAAGTCATAATGGTGACAATCCATGGACATTTTCAAAGAACTGAATGCTGCGTTTTAAGATGGCACCATTTATTCCAATGAAAGTTGAACAGTGGGCCCATATGCTGAAGATTTTTCAGGTTCACTTTGGCTTCTGTGAGTACGTTTACATGCAGTCAATATTCGGGTTATGGTCACTATTCCGGTTTCTGAAACATTCGAAATAACTTGTTTACATGCGTGAGCAAACAGGGTTACTCCTGTATACATGGTAATGGTAATCAATTGGAATATCCCGATCAAAACAGCAACGCACGGACAACGTGTCAACGCACGGAGAATATCATGACGCAATGCGCATCATTTCAAACCCTGCTTCGCGCAACTTTTGCTCACCTTCTTGTATATCTCGCTATCCTGGTACTTTCTACCGTCTACAAAAGACATGATATTCATGTCTTTCACCACACTTACGAGGTGACTTGTCTCCTCCTCACTCCAAAAGTGTGGTGTCCTCCGTTTCACCATGTTTTCAACAAGTAGTTCCTGCACTCAAAAGACCAAGACTCCTTGTGAATAGAACATGCGCAGAACACAAATTAATGTTCCGTTCGATGGTGATATCCCGATAGGCGTATACATGACCAAATATTCGGGTTAGAAAAGGAGTAACCCAGGGGTCATTTTCAGGTTTTTTAAAAACGGAATATGAGCATATTCCGGTTTTTAAAAAGGGTTATTGGTGTTTACATGGCCGTGCGCAACCGGGTTATTGCTGATATTCCGGTTATGAAAGGGTTATTTGACTGCATGTAAACGTGTGTTCATTGAGCCTGTTGAGAGCATGTGTATAAGAGACTTCAAGTGGCCAAGCCCACTGGTGTGAAATTACTGACTGATATGGGTCTTTGCGACTTTTATGAAAGACCCGATTCCAAAAAAAGTTAGGATGCTGTGCAAAACAAATGATACAGAAACTAGTAATTTGCTCCTTCTTTCTGACACATACTCGATTGAAAACAGTACAAAGACAATATATTTTATGTTTTGCCTCATCAGCTTCATTGATTTTTATAAATATCTGATTATCCTGAATTTGACGCAGCAACACATTTCAAACAAGTTGGGACAGGAGCAACTAAAGACTGGGAAAGAAGTGGAATGCTCCAAAAACACCTGTTTGAAACATTCCACAGGTAAACAGGTTGACTGGTAACAGGTGATAGTATCATGATTGGGTATGAAAGGGACATCCTGCAAAGGCTCAGTCGGTCACAAGCACATTTTTTAAATTCACTTCTCAGGAATCTAAAAGTAATTGTGTAGTAATATTGGAGGCTAATATGAAGGAGGTATGTTCAAAAAAAGGGTGAGAGCAAACAAAGGAAACTGTGAATGACAGAGAAATTCTAGGAAATCAAAAGCTGGCTTGCTACACATTCATGGCACTATCACAGAAAGCCATTCATTTAATTTCCTCATAGGCGTTTTCAACCGTCTCTTTCACACACTCATTTGTTTTATGGTTTTCTCTTATGCTCTTAAACACTGTCTAATCCCTGATTAGTGTAGGAAGAGGGCGTTTAATGCTCCTCTCCACTTGTCTGCTTCTGAACTGTGACACACAAGAACGCTTACAACCACACATGCACGCATTCAGACTCACACTTGCAGCAAAGGAAATCCATGTTCAGACATAAACAATTCACACACACACACACACAAGCTTACACTGCTTCTCCTGCAATGCCACTCGCACACGTTGCTCTTTTTCTCTGGTGAAACAGGTACTTGAAAAGGATTTAATACTATCCAGTGAATGCAACTAAACACTCAGGCGACAATGCGTTTACCCAAGAGAGAAACTGCACTTTAAAAGAGAACACATCCATACACAACCATAATAATTCTGCCACGAGCACGTCAAAGTTAAAATATACTATAAACAAGCAGTATAATTATGTTTGGTAGGTGGAAACTCACTGCACGTTCATGTAAGCATGCACTGGCGCAGAGGGCAGGATGAGCAGCAACCAACAAGGGTATCATTCAGTGCTTGAATTTGTCTACCAATCATCCCTATGGAGTGCTGGAACTTTCAATTTCACCCATCCATATATTAGTGCTTCTTAACAAATACTGACACTTTCTAATGAATTTAGATATGCACGTTATCACCAAATCACTCCATTTCCTGCCCAATCAAGCCTGGACAAAGGGCAGAAATGTTCTGCTTATCTGAGATTTTCTGAGAGGTGCAATTTGTGGCTCATCTCCTCCGGAGATCTGCTTTACACTAAATTCAGAGTACACAATATCAGGCCGATAATGGCCCAACCTGACAGGTGCGGGCATATGACAATGAGCAGACGAACCACAGATGTTTGTTCTATCCGAGTCTCTTGTTCTTTGTAGTTATTTTAACCCAAAAACAAGCAATGACCTTTGGTCTCTATAGCTATTTGTTCATGACAACTGCACAGGGGGTGAATTAATATACAATTTACTTGTTTAAATTCTAGAAAGACTTAAAGTTCCACATAACTATGAGCACTTTGCATGACAGCTAGCTGCTAGCTTTTAGTAACCAGGAATAGCCAGGAGTTTGGTCGAGCCAGGGACGCCAAGATGGCGAGAGCCACTGTCACTGAGCTTCACAATGATTCTTCAGAAATGTATGGAGACTACGTACACATTCTATGCTGGTCAGTGTTTCTCTAAACCTAGCCAAGTCGTTTTTGTGCCCATGCCTAAGCAAGGAAGGTACAGACAAAAGATGTCTGGCTGATAGGTACATCAGATAAAAACCTGTGGTTATACAGATACATGTTGGTACTGTTAAGTCAACGCCTTCTCAGCCCAGGTCATCAAATACCGACACCATGTTGTCACACTCCTCTGTGTCTCATACAATAATAATAATAATAATAATAATAATAATAATAATAATAATAATAATAACAACAATAACAACAACAATAATAATAATAATAATAATAATATTGTTGTTGTTGTTGTTGTTGTTTTGTTATTGTTGTTGTTGTTATTGTTGTTGTTATTGTTATTATTATTATTATGGTGGTAGTAGTATTCATAAGGTATAAGATACTTACATGTTTGATAGTCCGTTTTAAAACATATCTACCTCTGGTTATATTTGAATGAAAGTTGATTTTTTTCTGTTCGGTTACCACAAAAATAGATGCAAATACAAACAGTGACATCTGTCATTAGTCCTGCAAGCAAAGGTCAAATTGTCTCTTTTTTCATTTCAATTATAGCTCAGCCACTAAGGACCTGCTCGAGGAATCCTGAGTCCAATCTCAGGTGGTTAAATAATCCACAGTTTATCAGACACATCTATGCCTTAAAAGAGATGTGATACCTACAGTACATCAACTTGCCAAAAAAAAAAAAAAAAACCCAAGAAACAAAACAACATCAAGTTGTACTTATCAAGCAAAGTGAAACGTTACTTGAAATGTCACTGGATGATCAGTGATATTTTTCATTTCCCATACTGAATAAAGTAATTACATCGGGCTCCAATCAGGGTAAGTGGAGGAACACTGGAGAGCTGGCAGATTGCGATCTGTTTGACAGGGACAAGTCAACAACACCTCTATCTTCACTCACATTTCCCCTGATGCAACAACACTTTATCTCTTCATTACTAACTGATAGTAGATGGGGGCATGACAGTTAATTGCATCTCAGGAAAGTGTGTGATTAGGTGCGTGTGTGTGGTTTTGTTTCAGGGTCATTATTTGTAATAGCTAGCTGTAATGGCGTGTATCTGCGTGCTTATGTATATGTGTTCACATGCACATGTCTTAGGCTGGGATGTACATGTAAAAGAATTCTGCTTTGTATTTAGGATCTCGCCAACGCTCCTCCCCAGAGCTACCTGTAAAGACAGACTGAAAGTCTCTCCCGCCATCTCCTCCCCTCCCTTACCATTTATCTGTCCCCTTCCTCCCTTCGTTATATCTTTTCCACACCTCTCCCCTCCCTTCCAGTCCCTTTCGTCACTGCTATCGTCACCTGTGGGTATCTGTGTCCCACGATGCATTGCAATCCGCCCGCTCCCCTGGCTGGCGGTGGAACTGCAGTGACATCTACTGAGAGAGGAGAGGTGAGGTGACGAGAGGAGAGGGTGAAGGAGAATGATGGGATGACTCACAGTATTGGAAATGCAACAAGGGACAGGAGGAGGAAGGGGAATGTACACCTTGAACCTTTATCATAACACATACAGCTCAGTCCTTTAATATCAGCCCACATGAACCTTTTTCCTCCAAATGATTGCTTGTCTTCAGTGACAACAGCACTAAAACGCTTTTTCCTGGTCAGCAGACTTTGATACTGGCTGTGTGTTTGTAATTATTGTCTTAGCCACTGGCTGTCAAAGCCTATTAGGCGAGGTCAAGCCCAAATGACTATCCTGAGCTGATGACAATAATTTGACAACAGACACACATGCATTAGTCAGTCATGCACACGGACAGATACGGGAGCACACACTGCCCAAGCTTCCACAAAACACACAAGAACATACTCATGCTTGCACATTACCACAAACGAACACACAGCAGGAAAATTTAGCCTTTGACAGGCATCTACACATGCATTATTCAGGAGCTAGTTTACATAAACCATCCATTCAGTCATACATGAATTAGAATTACAGTTGTATGAGCAGGAAGCAATCATCATGTTATGATAATAAAGCTGGAATGCTATGCATATTCAGATATGACTTTTGGGAAATCTATTGCAATTCGAATGCCTTTTCTGCAAATTGCAGTCCATTTCATAGGTATTATGCAATTTAGGACAGATTAAATGTTTTCTTTTGTGTGTTATTCCACTTACACACAAATGAGCTAGAGCTTTAACTGTAGTCAAAAGCAATAAAAGCCTGCACGGTAACAAAATAAAATAAAAAAAAAATGGATGTGGCTTAAATTATTAATGGTAAATTATGAAATAAACTACAGGCATATTTTTAGTTTAGACTGTGTGGATGTACAAAATAAAGATATCATGGTTAAGTATTTTAACTCTTGTGCATGCATTTGCAACTTAATAGCAGCAGCACACACTGTAACACTGATGAGTCATACTAAACTGAATGCAAATTACCAGCATTCGCCAGCTATAACAAAGGTCTGACAGTCTTTTTTGACATGAGACTTTTCAAAGCAACATGAGGCACCAAAAAGAGCCCGAATGAGTCAAACTCAATAGTGCCACCGTAAAAAAATTAGTTAAACTATTTAAAGGACAGTGTGCTTTATTACAAGTGTAATTTTCCAACCCTGTCTCCTTGAAAACTAAAGAAATTTTTCATTGTCTATTAATCTGACCATTATTTCCTTTCACACCAGGGACCAGGGTACGCATCCCTGGGTTGTATGTTCAGAGGTTTGGCCATCATTTCTATTGGTTATGATAAGATTGTCAGAGCTGATGTCTGGGAAACCAACAACATCCCTACAATTGCAGTCAACAGGGTATGAAACTACACTGGACCTGAGAGCTCAATGTATTTCAATGTACAATATATGCAAAACACAAGCGAATTCAGGACACATCTTAACCAATCTGACAACACACGTGCAGCATTTAGAAAAAATGCTGCAAATGGAGAAAACACGACCAAACACAGAAATGCTGCCAAGTAGCACAGACGACAACAGAAGCTGTTTCCCCAGGGACACTAAAAAGTAATGAACATGCTTGTTGTTGGCATGGTTTGTCACTCGTGATGTTATTGAAGTCGGCTATCCGTAGGTGGTGTTGGAAAAAGCCTGTCCCACCCATGTTCATCACCTTTTATTGTCCGCTGGAAACAGTTTCCTTTGTCATCTGTGCTGCTTGGATCTTCTCTGCATTTTCTTATGTTTTCTAAATTTGCAGCATGTCTCTTACTATAATAAGACCCATGTTGTGATCAACCAATATCATCCTTTAATATGTTGACTGTGGTCACTTAAGTTGTTTCCTACATATCCAGCACAGGCCTTTTCAGAGTACGTCTTTCAGCAGATACTCTACCGCATATGTGCACACAAAGACATTACAGCAGGGAATGCTATCATCCATCTGATTTATATGTTATTAACTATTTCCATCCTGAGGGGCCTGTTCATTTTACAAAGTGCCCATGGTGGGTGTAGCCCTGTCTATCAGAGGCCAATGACACAGGGACACATGTCAAATAAAACTATATTACCTCTGATTGATTGACAGGGTTATGAGACTCTGAGCAGCGATGGACAGTCATGTCAGAGGTGGAATACAGTGAAGGGGAGAGAGGGGGAGTCAGTGAGAGCCATGTTTGTGTTGTAGGGAGTAGAGAAGGGAGAAAGAGACAGCAAAAGAGGGGTACAGAGAAACAATGGCAGCTGTAAAAGGAGAAAAAATGAATTAAAAATGAATGCTGTCAGATGGCAGTGGAGGAAAAGGCTGAGGTGAAATGAGAAAGGAGAAATGACTGAAACGAATGTGAGAGATAAAAAAACTCGGACAGGAGAAAGTGTGAGACGGAGGGAGAAAAACAAAAGAGGCCTGCCTGCTCGTCAGATAGCAGAGGATTGTTCACACAGTGGCCAGTAGCTATCAGATCCTTAAAATAAGCCTTAGAGTCCCCATCTCATGAAAATAAACCAAATGCACACACACACGCACACACCCTGAGACCTGACCAGTGCTGCCCTGCACAGTATAACTCGCGTCTCCAGAGACAGACATGCACATACAGAGAACACACTCCTTCACACACACACACACACACACACACACACACACACACACACACACACACACACACACACACACACACACACACACATGCATGCATAAACACAGTATGGCGTGCTTGAGTACCACTACTCTGATTGTTTATATATTCATTTTCATCTAAAATGTACATAGAGCATATAAAATTATCCAAAATAAGAACCTTGTCCAGAGGTATTTGCTGCAAAATGAGTGTTTCTCAACCTGCCTTTAAGTCAGTGAAGTATAAATCTCAGTGAGTGATGGCTTATCTGAACTGTCTTGATGTGACTGATGTAAACTCCAGAAATCTAGACCTTCCAACAGCCTAAAACAAACCATTCTGAATTACGGTCTGCACCAATTGCACAGCTACAGATGCCATTATCCTCCTCCATATGAGAATATGTTTTACTGGAAAATATATATATAGAGATGTATACTGTAGATATAGATATAGATATAGATATAGATATAGATATAGATATAGATATAGATGGGGGCTAAAAGACAGAATATATTAGAGTTTTGTTTTCAGTAGTGTAAAAACCAAAATGTAGGCTGCTGACATATTCACATCAAAGTCTTACCTAGTTCACTCTTGGCTATTTTGACCCCATTTAGTCTACACATTAATTTTCTTCTTCCCAAGAAGAGATTATTCCTTGATTTATGCACTGCGCCTTAAAAAAAAAGTAAAGAAACTGTATTTTAAATACCTAAAGAGGTTGTATGCACAAAAACTAAGACTGCATCATCCTACAGACAGTGGCATGCACATTTTATTAATTCACCAAAGCTTGCCTGTTGCAGTGATTGAGGTGTTTACGCCAGTGCATATGTTTTATAAGTCAGAAGAGGGAGAGCACCTGCTCAGTGTCCAATTCCTCCTTATTATGCTTGGCAGGGTGATGGAGCACATAGCGATAGATCAATATTCATGCTCACACACACACACACACACACTCTCTCTCACACACACACACACACACACACAGACACACTAGCAAGCAAATGTGGACACCACGCCAGCATGCACCTAGACACAATAAAACAAATTCACATAGACATTAATAAACATGCACACGTAAACACACAAGCACATTTGCATGAGGGGTTGTGCCTGTTAGCCCATTTTCCAGGTTATGAGATGATTAGCATCCCATTAACAACAGTTTTCCTGCCCTGCACACCCCCTCTTTATGCCATAGGTGCTGCGGGATGATGAAGTACTGTCATCGGGGGTCATGAATCATCCTCTTCCTCAAATTAAACACACTACGTCATAAACACATTATGGCAAAAATGCAGTTCAGGATAGATGTGTGTACAGAAATATGTGTGAATGAATGAGAGTGTGTGTGTGTGTGTGTGTGTGTGTGTGTGTGTGTGTGTGTGTGTGTGTGTGTACGTGTGTGTGTGTGTGTGTGTGTGTGTGTGTGTGTGTGTCTTTGACTGAGTGCCTAGTGTCCCAGTTAAGTGTAATAAAGCACAGGGCTAAAATAATGTGATGAGTTTAATGAGCAGACCATCCATGCATTCAGCTCCCTCAATACCCCCACCCCTCTATCCTCCATCTCCCTCTACGTCTGGCTCATGGGTCCTCTCCCTCTCTTTCCATCTCCCTGTGTGTGTGTGTGTGTGTGTGTGTGTGTGTGTGTGTGTGTGTGTGTGTGTGTGTGTATGGGGAGTTTAGAGTTGGGCTGGGAGGTAATGTGATTCGACTGGAACGATTAATCTTGCTCAGGTGAGAGTGCATTGGGAGAAACAGGGAGGGCGACAGGAAGAAGAGAGATGGGTAGAGATGGTAGTTTAAATGTAAGTGGGGAGAGAAAAGAAATGAATGGGAAGAGAGAGAAGTGCATGACGTATGGCTGGTGGTTTCTCTCCTCTCACTCCCCCCGTCTCTATCTCTCTTCATAAGCGCACTCCTCTTTTTTTCCACACTGTGATTGAATCATTCCATTTGTTGCATCACCTTTTTTGTTTCCTACTCCCTCACACTCTCCCTTCCTTAACCACTCTTCTTTTTAATGCTTTCTTCTTCCTGTAGTCTCAGTTCTACCTCTTCCTGCAACCTCTTATTCCCTATTACTTTCTCTACTCTCTTGTTCAAAGGTCTGCAGCAATATGTGGAACAACTAAATGCCAAAGCCAAAATCACTTCACCTACAGGACCTGCATACTGCCCATGTGGAGGCTTGTGCAAATACTGCACATGCTTATGAAACCACACTTTATTTAACCTTCACTTTAGAGTTTATATCAAGTTTGCCGTGGATTAATAGTGTGGAAATGAGCAACCCATACAATCAGGCTCCAATGCTTGAATAAAAGACAAGTATTTATTGCATACCTGATTTTGTATTAAGGACCATTTTCAATTTGTGTGTTTTAAAGTCATTATTATAAGCAATAAGTGTGTCTTGAAGACTTTCTTTGAAATTACAGCTGCGGCGCAGCACTCTCAAGTAGCAGAGCAGCCAACCTGCATCTCTCTTGCATTAGTGATGCAGGACTTCCCAAACAATTAGCTTTTGAGGTGGAGCAGGAGAATATTAGTTGGAGAACAAAAAACATGGCACGCTGGCGCAGTTTAACAAGATTCTGTATGTATAAATGCATTTTGCTATTTAATCCAAAATTAAGAGCATGCTTACAGTTGGCGAGATAAAGGCGATCCATATGCATCAGCCTCAAAGCAGCATTCCTAAGCTTAGCTGATGGAATAAAGATGAAATCTAAGGGAAAAACTAATAGTATTGCTGGCTGGAGTACAGTGCTGGATCTGTGCTAATTTCTTAATTTGATTTCCCTCCTCAAATAGAGCGAGTAATTTGTTTAGGGGACCAGAATTTGCCCAATTTAGCCGGTAAGCTCCTTGGCAGCAGTAATGGGGATAAACAGCTAGCAGAAACTGCAGCCTAATCATACTGCGTCTGTCGAACTCTTACACACATGCAAAAGCAAGCGCACACACAGACACACACACACTCACATGTCTTTTTATTGTCCTTGCCTGGTCTCTAATTCCACCATAATTATCTAGTTTAAAATTACAGCTTCATGAGGCTAAGTAGCTTGCCAGCTAACCTGTTAGCCAAGTTAATTTGTACACACACATCCTCACATCAAGGATTCATTAGCTTTCTAGCTAATGCAACCAATATAGCATCAAGTGTAATGAACTAATGTTGTAGGGCGACATCACGCAAGCACAGTTACTGAACAAATGGACATAAGTTTGCTTTTTTTTTGTTTCTAGTTTGTCAAAGGTCTGGAATGATGAAAGTGGACCTTAGACATTCTGGACCTTCACCATACAGGACATGGTACACAGACTTGGCACTTGGACCTGTCGCTGGTATATAACAGTGATATATGTTGGTTTGGAAGTCACTGGCAACGGACCTATTCAGTCATGTAGGCATGAGGATGTGTCCCGTGTATAAACCAACTGGTTCAGCTTCACTTACATACAAGACACATGCCCAGCAGGAAGTTCACATACAGACGCAGCACTTTGTTTTTCCTCATCGACAAGAAGCGTGGGCGGGATGAATGACACATAGGGTCTGATTGACACATGGCCTTAAGACAGAACAAGCCAATGGATCTTTTCATCCTACATAGACCACTCTCAATGTTCCCGCTTTTCATCTCCGCACTCACTCGCTCGCTACTTTCAACAAATAATGAGCTCTTTCACCTTGTGCACGGTTTTACCCCCTCACTATTCTCTCAACTGCCTGTTATTCATAGCCTTTTGTTATCCCACTGCTCTCATTTACTCTCATTCATGCTCTTGCTCTACACGTACCTCTCCTCCCCTCTTGTACCCTACCCTCTCTGCTCTCCCTCCTACGCCAGGTTCACGACCCCACTGTTCCTCTTGAACGTTGCCTCTATCATCTATTCATCATCGCTACATTGCAGGCTACGCTGAGAGTTGTAGGAGCCTCTGTGGTACAATTCAAAGCCGCAGGGCTGAGTGACAGCGTGTTGGCACTATTTGTGACATTCAGTCATGCAAGCAGTTGATAAGTAGTTGCCTACCCCTTTATTTAACTGGGCATGGCTGAATGGAAGGTGGGGGTCTCATTTTCACAGCAGTGATACCAAGCAGAGGTGTGGAGGAGGGAAGGTTTATACACACACTTCTGGGAAGCAATGCTCCCTTGGTCTCCTACTGACTCTATTACGGCACAGCACCTCAGACTAAAGCGGTGAGACTGCAGCTGAAAAGAACGTGAGTAAATAGAGCTGGGAATTTAACACAATCGCTCTTGTCTGAACCCCCCGAAGAAACCTCTGGCTCTTTTTTACATGGATTTCGCTTGGAGCGAGAAGTCAAAATCTGTTTGAACTCCAGTTGAACTTTGTAACTGTGTTTCCCTTTGCCTCGGTAACCCCAAAGGTAGGGGAAATAGCTATGAGTTGCTGAATTGTCATAAATATTCAACGGGAATGTTCTTCATCTGCAGATCTCAGACTTTCATGTGACTTGTAGCATCTATCTTTGTGTGTTGAATAATGTGGAGTCTTCAAATCTAAGTCAGACATCTTGAGCACTCGTGTAGAGGCAGATCAGACCGCGGACAGCTCCAGATCAGCAAACTACTACAAAGACTTCAGCACTTAGATCTGAAAGCTGGCAGGTCTGCAATGAAAATACAGTGCATTATAGTAATTTTACAGGTTTTAAGACCTTTTAAAAGCAAATATTAGCATTGAGATTGTGGATATTCTGACTGTTAGCAATATGTTTCAAGAGAAAATGCTGGTCTATAACGGAGATCTTGGGAGACGGGACCAAGTATGCTAGCCTACTATAAAATGTTCTGTTTTTTTCCTAAACTGTTCAAACATTTTTCACTATTTTTGTGTTCACTCTCATGTCATCATCTCAAAAGGAGTATATCCTATCTTTTTTTGCCCTTTTCATTACCTCTCCACTGCCCGTACCATACCTGCCACTCTTAGTTTAATCTTGCCATTGTGTTTCATCATTGATTTGATTAAACTTTTTAGGCAGGTATAAAGCAGAGCTTATACAAACCTTTGTGCTTGAGTTTGCTGAACTGTGTGTTTTGTGTGTGTGTGTGTGTGTGTGGGTGTGTGTGTGTCAGTATGTATAAACGTGCCTTTAAAAAAAAGTTTTTCTAGGCCAACTGATTATTCAGTTCAAAAGTTTGTCCAAGTCAGAAGTGATGGAAAAAAGGGAAAATAATAAAAATGACAAGGACCTTGACAACAGCACTCCAGTCACTGGCTAGATTTTTCTATGCGTCATGTAGACTGAGCGAGGTGAAGAGAGACCGACAAAGATGGATGACACGAGATGTGAACGACAGATGTTGAGCTACTTGTTTTTTTTACATTTTTACTGTCACTGAAAAACTCTTAAATATGTCTGTTCTAAGACACAAATCTTCATATTTCCTTTTCTTTGCACTAACCTGCCAAACCAACACACACGCTATAATTTAAAAAAGTAATGTTAGATCCAATCATTGCTGATTTGGATCAACAGCTTGTTGCCACCGTGTGTGTGTGTGTGGGTGGGTTGGTGTGTGTGTTTGTGCATGTGAGTGACTAAGCACTTTCAATCTGATTTACGACAAAGGAGAGACCTGAGTCTCCCCTGATTTGTTTACCTACTAACGTGCCCGGCCTGCCAACACACACACACACACACACACACACACACAAATGAACACTGTCATTGGTAAAGTCCTTTCAGAAATAAGATTGATGCTCAAGTAAACTCATACTGAGCCTCACACTAAATACAGTCACTAAAGATTTCAGTCACTCTAGAAAGAAAGACAGAGAATTTATGTCTCCTTTCTAAATACTACAAGCACACCGTCACTCACTCACACACACACACACACACACACACACACACACACACACACACACACGCACACACACACACACACACACACACACCATCCATGTTCTCTATATGGGGGTGTTATGTGTAACATAATTTGACCTGTCACACTATGACCCGCACACCGCAATCTTTTGACCTTTAACTCTTCAACTTTTGAACTCAGCCACAGATCTGATTAGACTCAGGCAGAGTCACTTTTATGAGACCATCCCTTCCACATCTCAGCGTGAGTCATGTTGAAGGTGACAGGCCTGCAGTGAATACACACCAAAGCGAGCAGTGAAAAAAGACCAGCAGAGAGGAAACATGTTACACACACACAGCAAGACGTCATGTTTAAAGCCATCTGTTACAGCCAGCGGGACGCAGAAGGCACTCCTGTGTTTGCTATCAAAGACATACTATCTTTTCACAAAATGTGCTGGTGTGTGTGTGTGTGTCTCATCATGCCATACATGCACCACATGTATTGTGGTTTCAGGCTATTTTTGAACCTGGCAATCACAGGTCGCTCTCAACACCTGGCTACCAGATTTCCTTCTAATCTGTCTCCGATTCTGACTGTGGTTGCAGGCATTCCCTCAGTGACTCAAATTACCACCTCTGAGTGTTATAGAAGGCCCCGAGGATGGAGAAATAGTAAAAGAAGAAGAGGACCTTTGCTGGAATCGAAGAAAATGTAAATGATGAAGAGAAGGAAAGCCAGCAATGTTGAAGAGGAGTTTTTTTAACATGACTCCGAAGATAATTCCTGCTGTGTCCATCGGATGATGGTAAAAACTGGTAATGGTGATTATACTATTAAGCTGACAAATAATATTATAATGACTGTAGGAGTAGCTATAAGCCTAAAATTTGGAAACAGCGAGATCATGAACACATACTTTCTGCTGAAAAGCCAAAGATGTTGACAATGTTCAGAGCTATCCAAGCGTCTGCATGATTTAAGCACTACATGTTATTCCACAGGTTTTTAGTTATTCAACAGCCTCATTGGTGCTGCTGTGCCGTCAGATTCCCTTTATGCTGCTCACTTGTATTCAAATGCCTGAATCCAACCTGATGCTCCTCTGTTGCTCCTCACAATGTACATCATTCTAGATATGAGCACCTGCTGATCTTCCACTGCGTTGCTGTTTTGAAAGAGTCTGATTTTTGGAGCAGCTCAAACACTTTGTGTGTGCAATCATCAAAAGACAACATTCACATGCAGAATCCCAACAGAGATGTCCGAGGAATGATGTTCTACTTAGTGACTACAGAGGGCGTCATGCAAAACAATAATAAAACCACAGGACAACCAGAAAGGTGGCACCATTCACCAGACACCTTATCTGAATGTGGTGAGAGTGCGAGTCACACACTCAAGCTCTTGCATGCCAGGGATATCAAGTGGGCACCTCCCTTCACAGATGTTTCATTGAATTAGACTCACGACACCTCCAGAAGGCTCAGCAGTGATTTCCAGACCTCTGCCTAGACTTTAAAAGGACAAAAGCTCATCTGGGTATTTCAGGAAGATAAAATATTATTTCACTTAATTTCACTCAGAGAGCTTGTCAGTCTTAAAAATTTAATGTGTCTAAATTCAGGTCCATGACTACTAATCATTACAATATTATGGGCTAATTTCATGCGATCTCTTAAAAATGTACCTGGGGATATGACCGGCATGATTGGGTGGAAAAAAAAAAAAAAAAAAAGGTTAAAGTAAGTCGCAGTAAAAAGATCTGAATGTGATGATGACAGTGGAAATGTCTTCATACAGGATAAATCCGTGTGGGAAGGAGAACAGGTTTTCTGTGAAGCTCTGCCTCCCTCTGTTCACACCTTTACCTTCACTGTTATTTCTGGCTCTGTGGTACAGACAATTACAGATGTAGCAATAATGAAGGAAAGGTGTTAGCTGAAGATGAGGAGAAAGAGTAAGGAGCTTGTCAGTAAAAGTGGAAAATACGGCAATTTGTGTCTCAAGGGTAGGCGAAAGTTAAGTTTTCTTTTTATTGTGAATTTTAGATTCAGAGTCAAAGGGGAATACAATTCTGATCACAGTGATGTTTCTACGCTTTCAAAGATGAACCCATTTGAACATTTTGTGATCTGCAACCTCTATGGCTAGGATACACATCAGTTATGTAACTAAAAGTATTTAAGAGTGGGAAAAGATTCCTTTGAGTTAATATAGAATAATGTTGGAACATGGCCCCCTAACACACTGCGGTCTCAGGGGGGCCATGTCCCACACATTTGGCACCCAGCCAACCACACTACAGTCTTATCCTGATCTGTGATTGGATCCATCTTACATGTGCAGTGAGTCCAGGAGCATCTCTGGTTAATTTACTTTTACATCAGAAGATGAACAGCCTGTAGCAGCTAGCATGAATGAAAAAAGAGGAGTGTTCTGTTGGACCTGCAGTTTGGAGTTTCAGGATATTTGCCTGAAAGGTCAAAACAATCTGTACAACATATGACACCTTCTGCCACCTTCTCCAGGTTGTTTTTGCAAACAACCTAAACCTAACCTGAAGTGTTACATGTCAGAAAACAGATTTGTCGATAGATGTCTTGTGACAGAGACAACAGAAGTGAAATTACAATATTGAGAGAAAAAATATACACACAAGAGGCAAAACTCGAAGACACCATTAACAGAGAGACAAGAGAATCTTGGAAGACAAAGATCCTGATCCAAGACGTCTGGAATGAGACGTCTCACTGGATCTGTGTGAGACACATTCACTCACAGAGCACAGCGACCTGAAAAGTTAATGTGTCCTGGCAGAAAAACTCAGAGTGAAAATCAGAAGTGCAACCCTGGCCTGTGCCCAGAGAGAGAAAAATGAAACAGAAGGTAGAGATTGCAGAGCGAAATCAGACAGCGTCTGGTGGGCAGGTTGGTTAAAAAAATAAATAAATAAATCTGAGATTCACAGTGTGGTTAAAAAAATATATATATATATATAAAAGCAGACATATACGTGGAGGAGAAATAACAAAAAGGGAAGAGGAGAGAGTCACTGATGACCACTGGAGGAGGACGCAGCAGCAGGCCAGAGGGGCAGAGGTCAGGTGATAAAAACTTTACACTTTATCTTCACTTGGAGGGACGCGTTAAAACTGAAATCTTTTGACAATAATGTCGACTTCTTGACAACTTGGAATCACAAGGGGGAATTTCTCCTCCAATTCTTGTTTTGCTGACATACAAGCTGGTGGACAGTTTTGACAATTTTACTGCATGTGCATGACACCAATCATGTTCCATGACATCAACTGTATTGGACGAACCAGATGACATGTCCAACACACATCATGACATACCCTCACAATCAATACTAAACTATGCGTCACTGTCTTATGTAAGCCTGCCGTTCGCCAAATCCATTTTGAATCGACATACCTTGTGATCTATTCATATTGCTATACACCCGGCAGCTCAGGAAGCGATGAATATCCAGTCTCAGGTGTCATGGCTCAGTTTAGTTCAGCTTGAGTTTGGCTCAGCAGAGCCAACCCCTCCCCCGAATCCCTCCATCACTTCATCTCACTACATCTCAAAATAGGACCGCTATCATCCCCAAGAGACCAGTGAAACCTATCAAAAGACATCAGAGTTAAAATGCTTCAAGTGTCCAAACTGTTTAATATCTAGGCAGGGCGTCAGGAGGCCATGCCAATGGTGCCTCTCAGTCAGAGCCAGAATGGCGGAGATGAGAGATGGTGCACGACTGCAGTTTCACTAAATGATTGAATTTTGAAGGCAGAATGGCGACACTGTGGAGAGGGATGGCTCCACTACAGCATCAGTCACAGTGCAGATGACAGAGTGGACGCTTTGTAAACAGCTAGACTGGGGTGAGGAGTGGGGGACAGACGGGAGATGGATAGAAGATAGAAAGGAAGGAAATATGAAATAATAAATAAATAGGGAAGAAAGGAAAAGAGGACAGATTGAGGGGACGCAGGCAGAAACTGGTGGGATGAAGAGAGTTTGATGAAAGACAGAATGGAGAAGTCAACAGAAGAAAGAAATGAAGTGAGGGAAATTGGTTAGGAAGATGGAAGGAAAGGGAGTTAAGAGTAAGAACACATAGAGGCGCCGAGCATAACATTTGTCTCAATCTCACACTATGAATGTAACTGTGGCTGCAGTGGAATGGGAGTAAAAACAAGCTGCACAGCTTGTCCTTAAAGTTGCAGTTGAGGCAAATGTAATATTGATGCACTCAGGCCATCTGGGGACATTTGAACACAGCTAACTCCAAGAGAGAAAAAGTGGAAAGAGTAAGAAGAATTCAACAACAGGACTTACTGCTGTTACTTGACACTTACTTTTTTTAATGGTGCAGAGGATTGTTAAAGTTTGTTAGATGATCTAAGGATCATTTTACAGTATACAGACACTAAAGCTGTTTTTAAACTACATTAAAAAGAACACAGACGACCACAGTAAATAGGAGACCATGATTGTGCTGATCTTGAAATAATTAGAAGTATTTAATATTTACTCAAATGCTATCAGGGACGAAAAAAGTTACCTTCAAGTTCTATGTGATAAATAAGTAATAGAAAATTTCTTATGGATATGCAACTTTGTTTCCTAAAAATTACATTTATATGTGTAAAATTGTTATGCCAAATATATTTGACAAGAAATGTAATTACTGCCTGTGTTGTGTACACTGGTAATGTATTCTCCATATGTCACTTGTAGTGCTGCACAGAGAGAGGTGGCAGATGTGCAAGAACAGTAATTCGACATCAGAAACCAGGAGTCCAGCATATGGTTGGGCTTTTAAAATACTGTTCAAAGTTTAGGTAAGTTTGTCTTTTTTATACACGGGGATGGAAAGAGTAATAGGACAGTTAATTCAAAGAAATTTTACTCAAGTTAACGTACTTTTAGGGCGGAATCAGCAACATTCTTTTTCATGTCCAGACCAACAGTTATTTCCTTTTCTATAAGAGGCACATTGTACCCTCTGCATACAACTGATCATCAGCTATAAATATAGATCTACCTTCCTCATTGGAGCCTTAGAACTAATCAGAAAAGACGACACACCTCGAGCTACATAAACTGAATAACCCCACATTTCTTATAGGATCAACAGCAGAATAAAACATCAACACAGTCAAGTTAGTATTATTTATATAGCCAAGAATGTCAAATCACAATTCACCTCAAGGGGCCTTACAATCTGCCCAGTGTACCACACCCTCTGTCCTCAAAGAAGAGCATGGGTCCAGGCAGACAGTGAGCAGCCTCAGGTGTCGCCAGATAGGTAGAACCTGAGTCACACAACCTCCTCTCCACCATGGAAGGAGGACAGGGCACGCAGACACAGAGGAGGCAGTACAGCATTCACACACACCGCAGAGACAGACAAAGACACAGAGGGAAAGAGAGACATTCCACTCAGCCTCTCTGTCCCACTGTCACCAGTCCACTCCACCTCTCTGTCCCACTGTCACCAGTCCACTCAGCCTCTCTGTCCCACTGTCACCAGTCCACTCAGCCTCTCTGTCTCACAGTAACCAGTCCACTCAGCCTCTCTGTCCCACTGTAACCAGTCCACTCAGCCTCTCCGTCCCACTGGAACCAGTCCACTCAGCCTCTCCGTCCCACTGTAACCAGTCCACTCAGCCTCTCCGTCCCACTGGAACCAGTCCACTCAGCCTCTCGGTCCCACTGTAACCAGTCCACTCAGCCTCTCCGTCCCACTGGAACCAGTCCACTCAGCCTCTCTGTCCCACTGTAACCAGTCCACTCAGCCTCTCCGTCCCACTGGAACCAGTCTACTCAGCCTCTCTGTCCCACTGTCACCACTTGACTCTTCAAATAGTTTTCAGAAAGTTTTGAGTTGAATGAGGCTCAGCAGTCACATCAGGGATTAATGTCACAAACAGCAGAAAGTCCTCACACACGTCCCTGAAGGTGAAAGTTCTTCAGTTAGTGCAGAAGTCACCTGGAGGATCCACCGTGAGTGTGTTTTTGCCAGACCCAGCATGCACCTGTATGTCATGGATCATCTCGGGTGTGTTTGATTTAGGTCTCCTCGCTTGCTCGCTGGGGGGTGTATTAACTCATTGATTGAGATAGATGCAACATTTTCTTTAGATTTGCTGAGGTAAAAGAATGCTAACATTAACCCATAGTGACGTCATCCTTAATTTCACTGTTATTGTCCACCTCCCACACCTCCTGTCTCTTGGCCAGTGAAAGCACACACTGAACATGAACATTACTGATTGTCAGCTGAATTGAATCTCTGCCCTCTTGAAATGTAATAAATGTGCTTAAGTAAAAGTGAAATTGCAATTTTTTACAAATACTACTCCAAGTACACAAAAGAAGGCACTATTACGGTAAGAAGAGTAAATGTAATACATACATCTACACACACTCACACATATACACATATTGTGTATACATATACAGATACATGTAAGTGGACCTTGCTGTTTAAAGGTCAAGTACTTGGTGTGCTGGTGAGGACCCTGTCATGCATGGTTGAAAGTTCAAGAGCAATTGAGTGAATGAAACTTGAGTTGAGATTGTTTTACCAACTACTGAGTCAACGTTTCACCAGTTAATCAGTTTGGCAGTTAACTTTAAATTGATGCTTTCCTCCATTACCATCACACACTGTTTTCTGCATCTGTTTTATTGATTCCTGTTTTCCATCCTCCCTCCTCCTTCTCTTGTCTTCACTTTTAGCCCCACCTCTCAGCATGTATCTTTTGTCGAGTCTGCACTGTACAACAACCTGACATTGCTTATACACAGTCATCCAAGCAGAGAAAATCCTATTGCCTCCTCAGGCGTTTGTCCCACAGCACTCCGTACTGTAGATAGCAGCAAATACAGATAGCAGCAATCTGCTGAAAGCCCTGGGTTCCCCCTCCACCTCTCTAATCCACAATCTGTCAATAATAGGTTGATGTCTGACAAGATGTGGTGGAGAGAAATAGGAAGCCCATTGAAATGTTACAAAGGTTTGATGTGCGATGTCAGGTACTCCCCTCCTTAAACATGACACCCTCTTCAAGCTCGGACTGCTCAGCGGAGAAATGCAATCTCTTATCTTGTCACTCTTTCTGCAGAGAGTGGAGGAGGAAGGGAGGAGGAAGGAAAAAGGAGAAGGGGACTGACAGACAAGGAAAAGAGTGAAAAGTATAAAAAAAAGTGAACTGTGAGAGGAGAAAGATGGGAAGGGAAGGGGGGTGGTGACAACAGGAGAGACGGAGCAGAGAAAGCTGGAGGGTGGAGGAAGCAGAGTTTCTTTAGTAAATACGTCAGGAGCTGGAATTGCACTCTACACAGTTCAGAGTGAAAATCTAGAGTACTGGAGCAGAGATAGAAGAAAGGAGGGAAAGACGATACATAACAGAGAGGGAGGAGAGGGGGAGGAGGGAAAGTGCCGGTTTAAGAGTGAGAGGTGAAAGCATTGCATGAAGGGTGATATGGACTGAGATGGGGGAGGGATGGAGGAAGAGAAAGCGAGAGCTCGATACACAAAGATTTTTCCGCTCTGGCCATCTTGTAGCAAGAGCTCCTCATCACAGGCGAGACCAAGCCTGCATCGTGTAAAAAAAAGATAACACAGCGAATTTAATCCCAAACTGTGCTGCATCTCATAATTCATAATGTGCTACACACATTCAGCCAGTATCAGAGCGGGCCTGGCTGCTGCTGCTTCTGCCGCTCCAGGTCCAGAGCCAAAATGGGAAACAGGCAAGAAAAGCAATATGTTTTAATGAGCCCGGGTACCACAGAGAGAGACTAAATTTCTCCGAGTCCCAGGCTGAAAATATATATACGAACCCTTGCTAACAGCCCTCGCCTGACACTTGTATTACATGGAGGCCTCAAAATTAACATGCTAAGCAAGCACACACACACACACACACACCCCATGTTACTTCCTGCTTAGCATTTCCATGGTGGGAAGCTAACCTGACTGCAGCTTGAACATAAAGCCCCTGGCAGGCAGCTCAGAATGATGTAGGGCCTTGTAATGAATTTGATTTCATCCTGCCATTTCAGGCAATAAACATACAAGCTTAAGATGCATGGGGTCGTAAATTTTGACTGACACTCTCTTTTCAGTTGGGTGTGTGAATATTGGTTAGTGAGCAGTGTGACATCCACACGGGAGAAAGGTGATTGTGTGTGTGTGTCTATGTATTTGTGTATTGGGTGGCTAAGTAATAGGGTTTCGCTGCAGCACGTGTCGTTCAAGGATAAACACATTTTAGCGAGTATCAATGCGAGGCAATGAATATTTAACAATGTAGATATTGCTACCACTGCCAGCCATACACAACGTGTAAATTTTCTAGAAAATTTCAGCAACAAGTTAAGTGCACTGGGAACAGAACTTTTCTTATTACGAAAAAAAAAAAGTCCCCAAGATTGAATATAAGACTTAAAGTAGAGGGTTTATGCAGTGAGAATGAAACAAAATTCTGTCTTTGTCAACAGGATACTGGTACATAGAGATTGTTAGTAAAGTCAAAAAGAGGATAAAGAAGTAGAGAAGAGGGGCAGTGTGTGAAGACAAGTGGATTAACAGGGTCACTCATTGTGACAGATTGTAAAAAGAGAGGAATGGGAGGTGTGTGTGTGTGTGTGTGTGTGTGTGTGTGTGTGTGTGTGTGTGTGTGTGTGTGTGTGTGTGCATTCAACATATTAAGCAGTGGCACTGAGACTAATGTGTCTCATCAATTATGAAATGCGCAGTGCCATTCTGGTACTCAAACAGTTGAGAGGAAGATTTTCCAATCAAATTCGGCTTGCATTGTCAAAAAAAAAAAAAAAAAGACTTTTTTTAATGCAGCATTTTATAACATCGGTGGAAAATCCAGCATCCATAAATAATTCACATGCAGCAGTTGCACTGAGCCTGACTGTTATGACTCCAATTCAAAAGAACTGCATATTAGTCTCACTGCACTGCACACATTTCTTTCTATTATAGTGAATAACCATAAAACAAAGGCCCAACCTAAATTGCTTCTGATCTCCAGTCTTGTTTCACTATCCAGAATTCGAAATCACTTATGAGACACACTATAGCCAGTTTTGAATAAAAGCCTAGATGCTGTATTATATCTTTTACTGATTTAGATGAGAGCAAACATGAACAAAATACTAACCGCAAATTAGCAGGCTGTACTAAAAACAAGCCAATACATGATGCTGTGGTGTGTGCAGCTTGAAAACTCAACTGGATAAGAGCATCAATCTTGTGATGCTACATGCAGATCTCCCCACAACATTTCATACCACAAAGTACTGTAAATACACACATTCATAACAGTGTCTCCATGTGTAAATCACCTCAGTCGTAATGTCCGGGAGACAACTCCTCTGTTAGACGTGAAAACATTCTGGCTCAACACACTGTTTTCGCTGCTTCTCTGATGTCCGCGCTCTCTCTCACTCCTCAGAGTCTATCTGAACCAAACTAGAGTTAGTAATGATTGTTAGAACAGTGAAAAGATGAACTAAGAAGATTTTGGTGAGTTATATTTTGTTTTTGTTTGTGTTACAATGAATTCTGTTTTGCTCTGATAAAATTACTGTTTCTGTGAGTGGAATCTGGTGGCTTTGGTGAGAGCCATATAACAGCTGTTTCTGGTTAAACAAAACCGATCTTAGTCTAACAAAAAGGTATCTTTGTAGGGATCATTTCATAATCTTTAAAGACACATAACATTCTGTTCTGTCTGTGGAGAAAAAAAAAACACTTTTAGTGGACGTACATTGATGGTGAGCACTCGCATTCAATACTGGAAAAAATTAAAAAACTGTTGTCTCTATTCGTCACGTGGACACAAAACCATGGGAAAATCCACAATCAGATAGTATCTGACAGGAATTACTCCTGTTGTCTGGTACATTGATATCTTCCAGGACACATGAACCGGCATCAGCTGGAAACTCTGCACACAACGTCAGTGATTGAAAAGGAAATGTAGATCAAGCTGAAATGAACCGTAATTCATCAACTCAGTATAGGACATTATTTTATTGATTTATTTTGTAATGTGTAGATATGAAGATCCTTTAAAAGACATATTTAAGTTGAAGCTATACACAAGTAGTACCATATATTGGTTTTCCCTGAATGGACATAATATGTAAAAACAGACATTCAAATGGTTTCAAATTAACAATTTGTTTTTTTCTCGAAGGAATACTCAAATGTCATTTTGGCCTCGTATTTACTGAACAGAAGACCTCATCTAAACTGCACTCACTTATTGTTCTTATACCGGTTGACTGCCAGCCAACCAATGAGTTGGTGTAATGGGATGCAAAGATTAGGATTTCACTGAGCAATCTTTCTTTAGCTCTGCCTCTAAGAATCAGTGTAAGCCGGTCGACCACCTTAAACGGTCTGGAACACTGAGTTTAATGAAGCAGAGGGTAATGTGTGCATGTTGTCCTCAGAACAAGTATGTTAGTGTGTGTTTATCTCCTTGTAATTGTCAATAAGCAGAAATGTGCATGTGGATTTGTCAGCCTCTCGATGCAGTGTGTGTTCTTGTGTGTTTTTTCTCATCTTTGTCATTGCTAATGTATTTTAATTTGTCACAGCCTGAGGGTCCTCTCTGTCTGCTTTAAATGGCTGTCTTTTATGTCTTTTAATGCCTCGCTTTGTGTCCCTTTAAACAAATACACTTACATACAATCTCACACTTATATACAAGGGTAGCTGGCACTGGCTGCATCTTTACAAATGCACTAAAACATAAACAAATTAGATCTCACACACCAGCATGGAACCTCATATATACACATTCCCATGCCTAAATGCACCAATACACACAGATACTTACACATGCAAAATTACAAATCACCCACCCAGAAAGAGGAAGCTAAACCCAAAAGGAACTTGACTATGTAATTTTGGCTGAATAGCAACAAGCCTCTGTGGTATAATGACCACAATCCGGCTGAAGGCTGTTTCATTTCAGTGTCAAAGTGGCTGTAATGAAGGCTGAATGACACTGGGGAAGAGCACAATAGCTCAGATATTGCTTCTAATTAATGTTCCTGATGTTAGAAGCATGAATTAGATCTTTCTTAGCTGAGGAATAGATGTAATTAAGTCTATTCACTGCTACATACTGTTTCTTACCTTCTTTTTCACCTTTCTCTTTTGCATATTTTTGTTTTGTGTCATCTCTCCTCCTCATCTCCCCACTCTTACATACACATATTAGAGTCTGTCTGTGTTGTGAAGATTTTAATATTCCACTCATCTGGTTCTGTCTGTGCCTCTATCTGATGTCTGCATGCCTCTCTAACTATGAGCTTAAGAACCTGCCCGTCTGCCCGTCTCTCTCTCCTTCGCCTCCTCTTGCCTTTAAAAACTAGAACCTGAGCCTGTTTGACACCAACAGGATTACCTGAGCAGACGTGATCCTCTCACCTTTGTTCTCTGCAGTGCCAACACACCACATTAACATTCCAAAGGAAGTGGAGGCAGCCCTCTGATTGGTGAACTGGGGTTTTGCGTAAACCAATTGAGAGGCTGACACAAATTAATCATGCTTGGCTGGGCCACGATTCAATTCGAAGAGCGACTGTGGTCAGGAGGCTTGTCCACATTACTGCATATGAATGCAGTGTGTGTGTGTGTGTGTGTGTGTGTGTGTGTGTGTGTGTGTGGGTGTTAATAAGTAAAAGAATGATGTCATGTGTAACTGTCTTTCTGCAAATCATTCTCTGGAACAATTTTCACTGCTCCTCATTTTTTAGCAGTATAGAAGCAAATGACAAATGAACTGCTTTTATACAGCAGTTTCTAATCTGAACAGGACACAGCAGTGACAAAACCTGTCACTCACACAGCCATGCCGTCCTCATTGGGAGCAATTTGAGGTTCACTGTCTTGCTCAAAGACACTTGTGGATGTACAGCAACAACCCTACAATTTACAACCTGCTCAACCACCTGAGCCACAGCTGACCCAAAGAAAGAAATATGTTTTTAAACAAATTGAAACATCTTAAATTTTCCCAACAATTTGTGGGCTGGTTTACGTCATAGTTGGAATATAGGCAGCAGCATGCTAAAACTAATTGTGTGAAATTTGGGTGTATAAATATGTTAACGATCTGCCAGAAAGCTGTAAAGAGACTGAGTTCTACATGTATGCAGATGACATAATAATTTATTTAACAGCAGAAACTCCTCATCAGGCTGCAGAGTTGTTAACTGGACAGCTGGTCAGTGTGTCCCTGTGGCTACATGATAACTGCTTAACAATGAAACACACTCAAACTGTTTCAGTGTGTTTTTCACAAAAGGCAAAAGCGTTTGATCCATTTACAGTTGAATATTGACCAAAAGGGCATCAAGGAAGTCAGTACATTTAAATATCTCAAGTCAAGTTTGAGGCACATGTCAGAGCACTGTCCATGACAATAAAAACAAACTTAAATATCTGTCTTGTATATCTGTCAGAGCAGCTCAAATGTATATGCATGCCATGATTCTATTCCATAAATTCTTCAAAACTTAAAAAAACCCAAAAAGTATTTTAGATTCTTCAATGCAGCCCCATTTTGCTATGATGACAGCTTTGCACACCGTTGGCATTACCCTCACCAGCTTGATGAGGTAGCCACCTGGAATGCTTTTCCAGCAGTCTTTAAGGAGTTGCCATATATGCTGAGCTTCTCTTCTGCTTGCTGGTCTCTCTCAGTCGTGGTTTCTTTGAAGCAATTTGACCACGACGGCCTGATTCAAGCAGGCTCCACTCAAAGCTGATGAGAGATGTGTCTGCTACTTGAACTCTGTGAGGCATTTACGTGGGCTTTAATCTGAGGTGCCGTTAATTGGCGATTTCTGAGGCTGCAAACTGTAATGAACTTATCCTCTGCAATAGACTCTTGGTCTTCCTTTCCCGTGGCGGTCCTCATGAGACCAGTTTCATCAAAGTGTTTGATGGTCATTGCAACTGCACTTTAAGATGCATTCAATGTTCTTGAAAATTTCCAGATTGACTGTCCTCCATGTCTTAAAGAAATGATGGACTGTTGTTTCTCTTTACTTAGTTGAGCAGTTTTTGTCATAATATGCTCCAAGATGCAGAAGAACTTTTAGTCTGTCACTTTTTTCAGTAAAAGGCAAACAATCATGAAACACCGTACCACCTACTTTCAAGAACTTAAAGTGTTGACTACACAAGTGAAACAAGTGGCTTAAACAACATCAGAGATGTGGACACTGAACTTTTGATTGGATTGTTGGATTCACTTGTCATGTCATGTTTTTTATCATGATTCTGTTTTATTGACTAATTTGTTTCATTGTTGCCAAACCAGGGATGGGGGCTGCAAATTAGTGTCAGCTAGATGTTGCTGTTGTATTGTCTGTATGTAACAATCTATGTGGTCTCTGTTAAATAAACAAATAAATAAGCATTAGTCAGTTTGCTTAGCTTAGCACAAAGACTGGAAATAGATATATATGTATAATCTGCTTGTGTCAAAACATAACAAGGTCCACCTATCAGCACATCTACAGCTCAACTATTATTAATTAAATTAATAATTATTCATTATTAGCTAGTTAATAATCAGTTGTAAAAACTACAACTTGTCACTGACTAGACTTCAGTTCAGTCAAAATTTAAAAAAAGAAATCAAGCAAGTTAAGTAGTGAGCTTTTTTATCATTATTAATGTTGTTGAAATATCTCTATCTAATTGTCCAGTCATCTAGCGGCTTTACTGTGAATGACATTTTGGAAAAAAATATGGTTTAGTCATCACTTCATATATTGTTTACTGATATAGAATAGCTCATTCCTCTTCAATGAAACCCCCTTCTGACACCTGGCATAATGGTCATCCCAACCATTAGTATCTCAATACTGTTCCACAGTACTAACTGCACACATCAACATAAGAAAAGCAATCTTATGTACGCTGTCCAGTGTAATGAGGACTGCTTAGACTTATATATTGGGGAAACTAAACAACCATTAAATAAACACATGGCTCAACACAAGACTCTGCAGTTTACCTACAACTGAAAGGGACACTCATTCAAGGACAACAACTTACATATTTTGGATCGGGAGGACATATGATTTAAAAGAGGAGTGAAGGAGACTACTTTCATAAAAGCAGACAAAAAATCTCTCAAAAGAGGAGATCCACAACATCACTTATTCCTCACCTCAAATTCTGTCCTTTCATCCCTTCCCAGCAAACAGTGACATGTGACAACCTTAACCCAAACAGCCACACCCAAGTGATTTCTAAAACCAACCCCACTGGGGTTAAATGCCTGGGACTTCCCACCAGCCAGGCAAGTCCTTTGGATGAGGGGCAAAATGTTTTCAAGTGTCCACAACCAAGTCCATCTGCCCTAGATTTAACCCTCCATGAATAACCATGCCCTGGATGACTGAGAATCTTCACAGACAGTATCTCAGTGCACTGCAGGGTGGCACTTTTCCTCCTTCTTGGCAAGGCAGGACACTGGTACCAAAGCAAACCAGCTCCAGGTAGGTACACATAAATGAATAATTTCTAAGTCTGGACGCAAATTTGCAATCTCAATATCCACTTTGTGAATTTGCCATTAATATATTCTCATTCTTGTAAATGATGCTGCTTAGGTCATCACAGAGCTTTTTAAATGAATTGTCAGTTGGCAATATGTAGCATCTACCTAACTGCACAATGTCTAGTAATAGGAGACTAAATCATTTTAGATTATGGCATCATAGGGGCAAAAAATGCATCTGATTGCTGTGATTAGTTACGTGTATGTTCATATTGGTTAGGTAATAAGCATTTCTATCATCTTAGGCACACGTTGTGCTGAAGTGAACAATACAGGGAATTTACACAGTAGGGCAAGAAAAGTAGGAAGTCATTTGGTGCTGTCGTTTACATCATATGCTACAGTAATAAAAATCCTGATTAAAAAAAATGGGATGCTGTGTTAATTGTAAATCAAAACAGAATGTGGTCTTTTGCAAACAAACTGTGTTTACTGACAATGGTTTTGCAAAGTGTTCCTGAGCCCATGTAGTAATATCCTTTATACAATCATGTGTTCACAAAGCGGTGAACTTCCCTCCATCCTCGCTTGTGAACGACTGAGCCTTTCCAGGATGCCCCTTTCATACCCAATCATGACATTATCACCTGTTACCAATGAACCTGTTTACCTGTGGAATCTTCCAAACAGGTGTTTTTGGAGCATTCCACATCTTTCCCAGTCTTTTGTTGCTCCTGTCCAAACTTATTTCAAACATGTAGCTGCATCAAATTTAGAATAAGAAGTTATTTACAAAAATCAATGGAGTAGATGAAGTCAAACATTAAATACATTGTCTTTGTACTGTTTTCAACTGAGCATATGTCAAAAAGGATGAGCAAATTATCACTTTTTTTTTGTTTGTTTGTTATTGTTTTTTAGTCTCAACTTTTTTGAATGGGCGCTGTAGATCATTGATATGGTTTGTACCTTTAATTGTTTACTGCCATGTACAGCAGTTTGTCTGTGCAGTTTATTTCTGTAGAGCTAAGAAATAAAGTCATACTCCGGTGAAAAACAATTCAATATTTCATTAAGCAATTGTGTGTCTTGCTTGTGTTTTATGCATGCACAAGCAAAGCCTGTTCTGAAATCACATCTTGCTTCATAAAAGAGATGCTGGCTCCTAGGTGTCCTCCCACCTTTCCTTTAGAAAAACTCAGGGTTGAGGTCATTTTGATGGATGGCATAAATCATTTCCTTGATTAAAACAAAAGCTGCATATTCATTCACCGAGCGAGACATGACATGAATAATCACAACGTTCTGAGAACAGACAGCAGAAACACCGACTTGTTAAAATCACATCATAAAATATGACAGCCTCACTTTGCAACAGTGTACGTGAAAATGTGCAGAATACACGCCTTTCGGTGAAACCAACAGATAAATGAAACATAACTCTGACCCGCAAATCATGTCAATGAATCACCACAAGACAGTAAAAAGGCAAATATATCAAAATAAACTGAATCTCACACTTCCTCGTGTGGCAGCATTCATAAGCCACTAATCTACAAAGAAATGTTCAACAGATATGTTTATGCAACAGTGCAACGATAAGACACAACACACCAAAAGGTATAAGACTCCTTAGACAACTGAGGGGAAATTACAGCTCTATTATTTTGATACAGAGAACAAAACTAACTGTGGACACAACATAAAATATGCTTTTACAAACTGATTTGAAAGTAATAATCCTATGGCCCATGTGTACTAGTTTTGAAATAGGAGACAAAAATATGGAATTTTAACATCCTCCCTCTCTTACATTTACAACTCTCTGAACTATTTATATACACAAGTTTGGCCTGATGTCTTTACCAGCAGAAACAATGGTTTGTTGTTTTTCTTTAAAGCATCCACCCACTGTGTTGTTCCTGCCTATTTCTTTTTGAAGTCTTTTAATCTGCAGGAAGCTCATGCTGTTTCTGCTACTTCAGTCTTTTACTAAACAAACAGAAAGGACATGTGTTTAGGTTGGTCATATCTGCAAAAGCTGATCAGAAATGTATTATCATGGGGTGACCAGCACACCAATTTGGAAGTTAAGAAACAACCATGAAAAGTGTTTGTCATAAATCTTATGGCTTGCCAGAAAACTTGCTATGTCAATTAAAATTACTACTAAAAAGTAATCAAATCAGTTAAAACAAATGAACCTGATACCCTTAACATGGCAAACTGAATCTGTTCATATCTATATTTGTGAATACAATCAACGGCAGCAGTGTTACAGCAGTGTTTCAGCATATTGTGAAATGTGATATACACTTTAATTCAAATGCTAACTGCAGATGCAATGCAGAGATGATGAAACCATGCAGTCAGACATCTGAAGGTGATATCAGACCCAATTCAACATTTGAAAAATGAAGAAGGGAGTGCTATCAAGTTAAGAAAACAGACAGGGCGCTGAACGGATATGTGAGGGGATGAAGAACAAGTTGTCACGTTAGAATGTAAAAATGCAGCCCAGTCTCACACTAAGTGTGTAATAGACGGCCACCTGTTTCTCAACAAGCTTTATTTTCAAGGCCTAAACAGGCGTTGCATGTTTATTATTGCTAATTTGACAGCAGAATGAGAATATGTTCAATTTATGTCTAGGCAACACGGACACAGTGGACCAGCATGTGTATTACATGCTTTGTTGTGATATCAGGTTGAACAATGCATACTTAAGCATTTTACTAGTAACAACAATGGGAAAATGACAGAACAGATCATATTAAATATTGCAGGTTTTACAAGATACAGAGGATGGCAAGCTGGCAAAGCTGTGAAACACACAGTGTAAATCCACCAAGTGACTTAGCCAGTGCACCGACAGCAGGCTCCTTGTGAACCACTGGGGCCAGATTTTTATTTATGGAGCCTTAAACCACCTACACACATCATCTGCACGTATGTTGAAATGTACTGTTTTATGCACTTGTTTCACAGAGACCGATGCGGACAGAGCAGACATGCATTCATGCAAACACAGATCAGTGAATAAAGGGAGGTTCACACAGGTCATTTACAGAAACACAAAAACAAGGTGACCTTAGAAAAGTGGATGTCACATCCAGACCTACAGCAAGGAATTGGCAATCATCACAGGTCCACAGCAAAGAATTATGGGATAGAAAATGCTGGCCCTAAGGGAGGTATGTTAGGCTGATGGATAGAGAGAGAGGGGGAGAGGGAGACAGGCCGACTTGCGGCACAGTCGTCAGTAAAGTGTGAATGACACTGCAGACAGCTGTGAAGAGCCAGATAAGAAAGAAGCGAGGGAATGAGAACGGATGGAAACTGACGGAGAGAGGAAGAAAGTGACAGAGTTTGATAGAAAGGATATCATAAAGAAGTGGATAGAGTGAGATGAGAAAATACAAGAGGAGACAGCGATGAGGAGAAAGACAATAGGGGCTGTGAGAGGAGTGTGTATGTGTGTATTCTTATATGGACAAAATGTCTTCACAAGCACACAAAGATGAATACGCCAAAGCAAAAACTGTTTGTCAACCCTGTCGGCTTTAAGGGGGATAGTATGCTGGGTTAGGGCTTGTGTTAAGTTTCAGTTCAAGTCAGGGTCAAGAGCTGTTTTGAGAAGGAGGAGGAGGAACATTTTGAGAAGGTACATTACAGCACACAGGTGGTGTAACAGTTTATCATCTCTTTGTCTCACTGTTTTCAGTGTGTCTTAGCATCTAAATTAATATTTCATGCATGCCTCCATACATTTTCTTGCATACACACTGTGTGCTATTCTTTCACAACCATTAGCAAATCTGAACCCTGGCGTTCTTCAATTTGCTGCACGGCAACAGGTGCTGCCATTCAAATCCCAGCCTCATTTTCGGCTTTGATATAAAATGATCTGATTTTTAAAAGCAGCAGCAGTGAGAAAAGTAAACCGGAACCTTTACAATTTGATTTGAACCTGTCCATTCTTCTCATTCATTCATTTTTAAGTTATAATGTGAATTCATGTTCTTTCGGCTTGATAATACTGACATGATGACGAATCACTGAGGATTACTCAGATGTGAAATATAAGTTACTGTCCTGCCGGTAAATGGGGGGTAAAGAGGAACACTTGTTATGCAGGCAAGGGGCTAAGCCATCAGAAGTAAGACAGATGGGTGTTGAAAGAAAGAATGAAATGGACTGAGTGGAGAGATAAGTGCACAGAGATAGAGGTTACTCTTTTTAATCTTCTCTCCCTCATTTCATGGTCTTGGCTCTCTGTCTCTCTCTGTCTCGGCTTTGCAATAAGATGGTTTCCAAGTTGTTGTTTTTCTTTCTTTCCCAACAGCGTACTGAGAGACAAAGGGATTCACTCATCAAATGCATGAAGAAACAGATTTCATCTTTGTACACAAATAATTCACTTGCTGTGATTTTAAAGTATTATCTTTTTTCAAAAATGCTTGCAGGTAAAAGCAAAGTGGTCTGAAACGTCTGCAAACTGACACAAATCCATGTTATTATCTCTTATTACTAAATCCATTATTATTATTGTCAGTCTGAGTTTCCACAAGTCCCTACTTTGCACTCAACACTGAAAATTGCTACCCGTAAATAAATTACTAGATATTTATGACAAACACAATTAAAACCAATCTTAATTTACCATTATTTTAGTGACTCGGACATAAAATACAAGGTTATTTGTCTTTAGTTTTTAATAAACATTTTAGAGAGATAGAAGAGGCATGTCAAAGAGGGCAACAGGTGTGTGTGTGTGTGTGTGAGAGAGAGAGACAGAGAGAGAGAGAGAGAGAGAGAGAGACAGAGAGAGAGAGACAGAGAGAGGTGAGTAATAAAACTGGTAGACAAGTCATTTGTCAGAGGCAGTATTTACACTTTAACGCAAAGAGGCGTGTGATATATAACTAATGTAAAGATCATGGTTATACTTCCTGCCCACACATATAGTATTGACATATAACTGAAATCAGGCAGAAAAGAAAAATTAGATCATCCCCCAGTCCACCCGTGTGTGTGTGTGTGTGTGTGTGTGTGTGTGTGTGTGTGTGTGTGTCGTGCTTCTTGACAGCTCGAGGAGCTTCTGGCCTTTTGGCTGACCGCTGCAATCTGACCTCAGAGGCAGTTAATCAAAGTCACATGTGAGGTACCATTCATCATGGCTAATACACACACACACATTGTTCCACATAGATTACATCTGCCACATCATACACATGTAAAGGCCAACCGTGTCATATTAAGAAGATATCTTAGAGAATGTGAGGGTAAGGGTTACATATGAGTCAGCACGTCTGTGTGTGTGCATGCCCATGCTTTTGTTGCTGAGCTGTTGTAATCTAATCAACACACATACAGGACGATGTTTTAAGTTTTACAGAAATAGGAGAGGATATATCTACTTACACAGACATTGTCTTCTACAGTATGTGCCAGTTTTTTGTTTTTCTTTTGGTTGTTCCTTCCAAGAAGTCAGAGGGTGGAACTGAGAGCTTGTTAACACTACCTGCGAGAATGTCCCACTTTTTTCTTACGTGTCAATTGACATTGTTAGCTCTTTATTGTTCTCTTGTTCATCCAAAACAATCACACACTCCAGTCCACTCACACAGGCACTGCTGACATTGATGATTTGTCTACAGTCAAACCTCATTTGTAATTTTGTATTCCATTTCTTTAATTAAAATCCTTTGTTACACTCTTGGGCCAAGTTGTGACAACTGAATGGGTCCCCCAGCAATTTAGTTTTGCTCTTCCACAAAGTTGAAGGACTTTCAAGAGACAGATTTAAAAAAAATTAAAGTCAAAATCGTTGCAGCAGAGGCCGAGATTACTGAATCTTACATTTCCCATAATGCAACTCGAAAGGTCTTTCATTAGACTTACCGAGAGGTGACCGTATGTGTCTCCAAACCCAAACCGAGATAATTCTGATGACATCATCAGGGTTAATTTGTGAGCCTTTCAAATGGTCGCTTCAGAGCCACAGGAGAAGTTATGCAACTGTAACTCTGAGTATTACTCCTTATAGTAAACAAACTGATCTTGATGTGTAAAGCTGTTGGAGTATCCCTCTCCTCCTAAACCTCCAATCTATTAAACTGTCTGCTGTAGAGGAGCTTGCATAATTGCATTATTGAAGCCAAATCAACTCCACCTGCTGTTACTGCGTTCTTCTTATTAACAGTGCTGTACAATCATCATATTTCAGGCTCTTTCCAGTTTGTGCAACACTGTGCCAGGTTGAAGCTTAAGCCTCTGGTCATGAAAATTACAAAAATTGGCTGGTCACACCCACTAAGCTTGCAACTCGGGTTTGTGCTCGCAACAGCGCTTGCATCCATTTTCATTACATGCTTGCAGATACAGCAGATAGACACAAATGCAGGTACGCACTCACAAACACACATTTACTTGCTCTCTATAATCAGTGCTAAGATATATTAGCACAGCACCAGCTTTTCTTGCCTTAGGGCACACTCTCTCTATTGACTGGCTCTAATTTAGACAGAAACCCCCAGTGTCTTTTAAACAACTTGAGGTAAAAAAGAGTGTGAAGCAGAGAGAATGAAACAAGTGAAACAGAAAGAGACAGTGTAAAGCTGCAAAGAAAAGGGGAAGGGAGAGAGTGAAGAAAGAGATAGATGAGAAAGAGGAAGAACAAGGAGTTAATGATGCTTTCATTTTGTTTAAATTTTATTAGGAGATTGAAACAACTAAATCTAGTAAAATGAAGTGGCAAGTGATGCAGCTGCTGACTTGTACTCCGAGAGATGGGAGGCATTTATATTAAAAAGGTCAAAAGACATACAACAAATTAAACAATGAATAATTCATAGTTTAATAAAACTGAAAACAATCTGGAGACTCCATCACATTTTTTGCTGACATTATTTTTAAACCAAGTTTTGGTTTTAGCTTCAATGCTTTTTTGGGTAGTTTCTGAGTCAGGTCAATGAACCCTCATGAAAGCCAGGGAAAAAAACAAAATGCTTGGGGAAGCACCATGTTCATTATAGCATTTCTGCTCCTCATATATTTTTCTAGTCTTTTCTTGTACAACTTAAGCTTGAAATGCTGAACACACCAGAGCACAGAGAAATGCAGCCACACAATACAGACATCACCTGAGGAACCAACATTGGTACCAGATAATTTTTATGTTGGGATTTCTGAGACCAGACAAAAAGTGGCTCAGTTTGAAGTTGCACAGCAGGAAGAGAAAGCATGATATGAAAATTGAATAGCATTGTATAGCGCTGGTGCTACATCAACCTAGCGAGGTTACTTCTGCAGAAAAAACTGACTCAACCCAGGCAGTGCTCAGCTGGACGCCCAGAGTAGTTTCCCATACACCGTAAAACATTTGCTGTCTTGAGAGTGGGGTTTTCCTATTTGTATGCTTCATATTTCCTCCTTTATTCCCTTCCTCTTTATTCTTTTACCATCCTTTTTGTCACTATGCATCTCCTCATGCACTTTCTCTCCTTACTATCTTTTCCAGACTCCCTTTCTCTCCCACTCTCTTTCTAAATGTTTTGGAGAGTTGTTGCCCACTGATAAATGCATTAGATTTCCCCTATCCCCATCTCTCCCTCTCTCTGTCTCTGTTTCTCTCTCTCAGCAGGAGAAGAGGGGCACTCTTCTTAATCAAAGCGGCTGCCCCAGAGCTAACCCAGCACACTACAAAGTCTCATCATCATCATCATCCATGGGAACCGATCAATAATTCAGCATGCTGCCCAATGCATCACCTTGCATTGAGATATTTCTGCTCAGCCCCATACAGTTGGAGAGCTCTCATACATGGGATATGGAACTACTCACTGAAGACCAATAACAAGGAGAAAATGGCAAATACAAGCCTATAATCCCCAGTTAGTGCGCAATAGTTCTAGCCCTAAGGCTTTAGGGCTTGCAGATGTAGTGTACTTTGTAGAGCAGCATTTGAAATGCAGACACAGTAATCGAGGGGATTTAAAAGAGCAATGGAGCAATCACAAAGGTTTTCCCCCATGGGGCACTAAGGATAATATGGGGGCATATCAAAATACTGTGAAGTGATTTCTTCCTCTGCTTGTTTTTCCTCGCCTTTGTCCCTGTTTTGTTCTGGTCAGTGAAAGCCTCATATCTGCAAAAGAAAATTTATGTTTTACTTTTACACAGGTTCTGCTCTCTAGCAGAGTAGTTAAGTCTTGAGCAGTCAACTTTGAACCTCCAAACAATGAAATTTGCATTTACATACTCAGTCAATCAGGATGAGACCATTTATCTCTGTGGGTACAGTCCTGAATGGGCTGTGCAACTAATCCTACACTTCATCCACTGTTCCTCAGCAAAGAAACAAAACAGAGAAACCATGAGAGCTTCACATTAAGATTCAGTCAGACTCTGCCCCTCTCACAACAGCTTGATTATTGCTGCTACCAAAAGTCAAGGTCCACAGTTTCTCACTTCCTCTGATGATGATGATGAGGAAGACATGTTACTGGGCAGGGACTAGAAGGCTTTGTAATTTATTTAGCTCTGTCAGCTTCTTCTTGTTCTGTCCTGTCCTGTTTGTTGGTGAGGCAGAACTTCCTGGAGGTTATATAAGGAACTGAAATGCTGTGCTGCTGAACCTACGGTATACCTTGTCATATGGTCTGATGTCTGTTGCGTTTTTTTTTTTTTTCTCCGACAAGAGCTTGTTTCTAACTTGCACCACTGTTGACGGCTGCAAAAAAAAAACAGTGTTGAGCCATGAAGAGTCTCTGCACCCAAAGTGACTGATATTCAGGAGCTACAAAGCACAAGGACTGATATCATGTTCAGAAGGAGGCTGCAAGCAGACATGAAAGTATTCAGTCAGGGGGAGTCAAATTTGGACTCACTTAAAAAAAAGTGGAAGTTCATCTGTTTGCCTCAAAGTGGGCTGTTCTTTCGATCACCCAACAGATTCGCAATGAATAGCTGATGCAGTGATTTGCATCCTCAGAGCACCCCCGCTGACTGTGACAGGGAGCTGTCACAGGTTAAGTATACGGCAAGAGCAAAGACCGGCCTGGAGCAGTGTCTCAAGGCTCAGTCCTGATGAGGGGTCAAGCCTGCAATTGACCTCAGGCATTCTTTATTCCTCAGCAAATCAAGAGATTTTATGGTCTGCTTTAACTGATTGCCTTTTGTGCTTCTTGCCTCAGGGATGCAACAAAAGAGATGTGGCTTTTTTGTAGGCTGTGTTGAATTGTAACATGTAGCTGAAAGTAAAAAATATAAGACAAAATGTTTCACAAAACTGATATGCTAGCACAAAGAGCTTAGTTACATCTGCAAAGAGCCGTCTCTGCAAGTTGTACAAAAGCACCAGAAGAGTTAAGAAGATATTTTTCAAATATATTTTATCAGAGGCAGGTGTTTATGCCATGATAACTATAGTTCACCACATAAAAACTCAAAAGGCACAGCCTAACCCAACAGACATATTACAACTATATGGATGGATGGATGGATGGATGGATGGATGGATGTACAACTGGTGAAACTAGTGATTTGCATTTTAACTCTATCTTGGAAACAACATTGGGTGATCCATTCAGTCATGGCTCCATTGTTTGCACACAAGAACAGCTAATAGCAGTGTGCAACACCAATGTTCTCCCAGTGGAAAGACCAGAGATCCCTACAGAAGTAAGGAGGAGGAGGGAATGCGGATCTGGGGCGAAGTGCCATGAGAAGAAAAGAAGCTATAAACCATCCATAATGTCTCTTATTATGGGGAACGTGAGATCTCTCCCTAATAAGATGGAAAAGCCAGTGGCGTAACGTCATGGTGATAGGCCCCGGTGCAAATATTTTTTTTGGGCCCCCCGACCCCGCCCGAAACACAAGCACACGATCGTGTGTACTGCACACACGCACACGTTTGGACACACACACACACACACACACACACACACACACACACACACGCACACACGCACACACACACACACAGCCACTCGAGAGAACTGCTATAGTCACCATGAAGGCTAACATTACAGGTGACTGGCCACACACTCATCCTGCAAACCAGTTTTTCAGCACCACAGACAGTGGCAGAAGCTCTATATCAACACTTATCTAACAGCCTGCCCTGACCTGGGCTCAAACTACCACAGCCTGATTATGTCTCCAAACTATCAAACAAATATAGCTGAGAAAAACAAAACTTCACAAAGATATGTTGCACAGTATGCCCAAGCATAACCATCAAGAAAAACACAGCTGATTATATGCCTTACAAAAACTCAGCATTAATGAATGGATGTGGCACCTATATCACACAATCATTGCATGTTATCACAGACAAGGATTACAGACAGTAGGTGCACATTTTTCCCAAAATATGAGGTTATAAGTACATTGCCATAGATTTAAATCACACTAATTCCACTTCATAACAAAGAGAAGCTGTACTTACTCCTTAGAGGCTCATCTTATGGGCCTTGCCCTCAGCAAAGTCATTTATGACACCAGTTGCTATTATATAGCTTTTTGCCTTGGTGTCAGGAGGCAGATTAATGTCATAGAGTCCTCGATCTGTGGTCAGAATAATCCCTGCAACAGGTCCACTGGTGGGCGCAGCCAAGTCCGCCAACTCCAACCTCTGAGGCTGCGGTGGTGAGGAAGTCTCCCCCTGGCTGCCCGGAGAAGCGGGACGTGGCCAATGCTGCCGTGTCATTTGTGGAGCTAGCTGGCAGGCTACCGCTAGCCTCCGGCAGGAGCATGAGTGGGACGCTAGCTTTTGCCTGGTTTTGAGTAAAAAAATTATCTAATTTTATCTTTTTAGCTTTACCTTCGTCTTGCTCCTTTTTTTCTTTCCTCTTTGTGCCGCTTTTCTGTTTTGGCTTGCTAAACATGATGATTAAGCTAACCGTCAACTTTCGTCTACTTTTGTCACTTTTTTTATTTTGCTGAAAGGAGAAACAACTGACGTCACGTCATTGCGACATCATGACTGACAGGTGTCAAGGTGATTGGATTGGACAAATTATCATTTCTTCCTCCCATACCAGCCGCTCAGCGTTACCTTACCGACCCGCCCCCAGCTGCTCCATTCACAAAAACAGAGGCCCCTGTGGCAATGCTGGACAGTGGCTTTTTTTTTCTTTTTTTTTTTTGTCTTCCTTGATGGGCCCCCGACGGCGTCTGGGCCCCGGTGCAGCTGCACCGGTTGCACCGTCGATATTTACGCTGTTGGGAAGAGCTAACAGCACTGACCAGAATGCAGAGGAAGTACTGGGAGTGTTGTATCACGTGAGTTACAGAGACTTGATTTAATGAGCTCACTCCGGACTGGCATGTTACTCTGGGCAATTCTCAACTGCTGAGAGTGGACAGGAGAGCGACAGAGAGCTCACATCAACTTCTGTGTGGAATTTTCCACGCAGTGGTCTGCTGGGGCTGTGGAAGCTCTGAGAGGGAGAGAAAAAGACTGAATAAACTGGTAGGGATAGCTGGCTCTGTCCTGGACTGCCCTCTGGACAACATTGAGGAGGTGGGTAAGAGGAGTATGTTAGCCAAGCTGACATTGGTCATGGACAACCCATCCCATCCACTGAATGAGGCAGTGGGGGGCTTAAGCAGCTCTTTCAGAAACAGACTGCTGCATCCACTGTGTAAGACAGATTGCTACCACAGGTCCTCCATTCCAATTTAATGGCACTGTGTTGATGCTGTTTCCCAAGTCCACATCCATTACATCTTGGCCAATTTTTACTTTGTTGTACAATTTTTTCAACTGTGTAATAGTACAAAATAGTACTTATTTTCCATATTGGCATCAGTATTTTTATAATCTATACATAATGTACATATACATAGTTGATTTTTTTTATTTTTTATCCTGTATCCTTTTATCTTGATCCTTCTATACAACTGTTTTTGCTAGAGCCAGCAAAGTATCTTTTTAATATTTTGCTGGCTATAATAAATTAATTGCCCCAGCGTGGGATCAAGTTTATCTTATCTTATTTTATCAATGCTATGTTACCACCCATACAGCAACTTCTCATTGCAGATATTTTCAACGTAAGACAAGAGGGAGAACATCGGCAGTGAGTTGCATTCAGTGCATTCAGCAAAAAACACATCATTTGGAAAATAGGCAACTAACAAACTGTCTGGGATTTCAGAAACTGTGCGAGGGAAGGAGCTAATCCATTGAGCTCCTCACCCACTCAGTGCTTTCTATCCAGCAACTTCAAATGGGGAAAAACAGTTTCTTTTAAGAAGTGTGTCCCCATCTCAGTTCTATTTGAGTGCTACACAGATCATCTGAAGTCCTGTGCCATAGTTTTTTCTGATGTTGGGTGTGGATGCTGTCAAACCTGTAGTGTTCAGCATTAAAAATCTATGACCACATACTTTTGTTCATTTTTAAGGATTTCATACAGCTCTAACTAAATTATATTTGTACTTTAATAATTTAAGGTGGATTTTTCTAGAATCCTCAGGTGTCAACAGGATTACTGGGGTCACACTGCCCCCCACAGGCTGGGGATGAATCTACACATGACAGACTTAAGAGAGGAAAGCAACTTTTTGAACCTTTGGGGTATGATACAGAGGTACTTTTTCAAGAGCATGGACTGTCCTTCAACTCTCTCTTTGCTGTGTCTCTCACTGCCTGTGTCTCAAACACACGCTCATAAGATACATGCACATACCCGTTCACACACACACACACACATTTACACACACGTCAAATTACTGTGCAACCCGCAAACCCATGCTCAAAAATACTCAGTACACACTCCCTAACACAAAAGAAGACACAAACACACTTAAAACTCTAAATTCAGCAGGGACACATACCTCTGATATGATAAATGGACAATGTGCTCCTCGTCTACCTCAGAAGCACAAGGACACACTCACACACGCGCGCGCGCACACGCACACGCACGCACGCACGCACACACACACACACACACACACACACACAGCTGGACAGTGAGGAACGTGTCAGGGGACCTAATTACGAACAGGAATGAGGGAGAGTGTGAGGTGTACCATGAGGGTGAAGGAAGGGACAGCACAGAAGTTGATGAAGTCAAAGGATGAATACAAAAAAAGTGCTCCTCAGAAGAGATGTCATTTAAATCTTCATAACTCACAAACCGTCTATTTTTAATGGGATGTCTACACATAACATCACCTATTAGGAAGGTTAACCTCTGAGCCAGTGACTGCTGTCTGGATAGATACAGTGGTATATCAGGGGGAATACATTTATGTGACACCTACAGCCTTGTAGTATTGAGTATTAGCCAGTGACAGCGTTGAGCAAGTTACTTGAAAGATGTAATCAGAGCACTCATTGCATATTGCTCATTGAAAAACTGAAACTGTCTTAATAATTCATGTCTCCATGCCTACACAACATATTCTATACTGTACTGTAGTGCATACTGAAGAAACAGAACCGAGACATGATGATTTAACATGCAGTCAGCCTACCTTTGAGAGTATTTACTTGCCATCAACAGTTAGCTCAACATTAGAAGCTAATCGCCTCCCCCCGGCTTGACTTCAAATCATCTTGCCAGCAGCTCCATTTTAAGTGTCAGAGTGTCACCAGCATTCTAGCGAGTTCTTATGCACCAATTTTCTGAATCAATTTCAAATTCCTCTGCTACTCTCAACATGCATGGAAAGGAAGTACAGAGCCAATGAGAATGAAGCAAAGCTGGATCGATTATATTAAGAATTAAAATATCAGAGCATAATTCAGGTTGGACAGTCCACCACGGGAAACAGAAAATACTCCATGGTAAGTAAGTATTCATTCCCACTGATAGTCGGGGTGGGGAAAAAAATCAATTCACTTAAGTGTTGTCAGTCTTTGTTTTTTTACGATTCCTGAATCAATTTTATAACTAAATACAAATAACTAGCGCTTAGTCCATTAGCTTGATGCTAATGCATAATGAGAATTACCATTACTGTGTAAATTTGCATTGCAAAAATGATATTATCTCAACAAACAATCTGTTTACCCTCATACGCTTAACATAAAACATGTACGCTCATGCTAATAGCTAAAAGCTGTTTCATATTGCTACCTCAATCTGTTACTCTGCAGCTGCAACACAACACACTGGCCAACTACAGCAACCTGTGAAGAATGTTGATTTAAAGTCTTACATTTGCGTTGTGTGCAGTTTTCGGGGGCTTCAGTCATTCAAATTTGAACAATGGTATCTTCTTCTTTTGGAGTTTTCTACCCTGCAAAAGCCTTTTTATTAGCCATAATATCTAGCCATCTCTTTGAGGTTTATAGGACAGAACAGGATCAAATTTAACTCTAGGTTTGGTGTCTTTTGTGTTTATGCAGTTCTTTATACAACGTAATATATGCTGTGACACGATGCAAAGTTACATAAATAATACTCTCTCAAGAAAGCTACCTCAGAAGTCAGTGCTAATGTATTGACATGCTAATAGGACTGAGAATAACCTGCCAGTATGAGCGCAGTTTCACCCCCTAATTACCTCAAAGCTAAACATCTTTGCCCACCACCTCCCCCACTCTATGCATCACTTTTCTCTGGATTTAGTAAGTGTGGTCCATACATTTCCTGGCTCTCACGTGAAATCACTTGACCAGTCATCTCTTTCATGGGGAGCGTGTGTTCCTTTATGGCTATATTTCTTGCACCCACTGTGTATTTTTCAGCATCTGAGAAGCTGCATGCATGCTTATTATTCCAAACAAACCAACTCAGGTGAGCGTGCATCCCACAGCACCACAGGCTCTGGCGTTGCGCACACACGCATGCACATATGCACACACACACACACACACACAAACCTCAAACAAATAGACTGTAATGCTGTTACCGCAGGCCCAAATATTGCCAGCTCACACAGCTGATGAAATATTCTCTGTTTACTCCCCTCCAAATGTCCTGCTAAATCCTGTGTGCGTGTTTGTGTGTAGAAAGTGGATCCTGAAATAACACAACGTAGCGAAGGCCGCTACCCAGGGCAGAACAACATTTAGACTAACCCATACACAAACACAAACAAACACACACGGAAGGGAGACCGTAACATGATTAATATGATCTTCCGTGCTATTGGCTGTTTCCCCTGTAAATATAAAACCAAGGACGCACAACCTCATTGAAAACCAGGCTTGACTGATATTTCGTGTTATTCCAGAATAATGCATCAAGGATACCGTCTCCTTCAAGTTTAGTTCTTTTGCCAAGCACATCAGGTCCAGTCCAAATCAGAAATCTTTTAGTAAAATTCTCTTTGAATGTGCTGAAAAGTGTAAAAGTCTTATCAATATGTCTTTTCAGAAACTATGTTACAGGTTACATTATGCCAGCTCCATTTATATAATACTGGAAAAGAAAGCTGTATCAGTTGTTCTTGAAAGAAAACCACTTTTAAAGATGAACTGTAGTACTAGTTTTCTGTGATTAATTTATCTTGTCTGGCACAATGGAACCAATCAGATTACCCTCAAAACCAAGCCAGGCAGCCTTGCAGACAAACTAACACAGGCAATCAATGTGATTGAAGGGACTTGAATACATCAGGGAGACAGCCTTAGATGCAAATTTCAGAAATTGGGTCTCATGCTGGGACTGTGACTGGAGTCTCATTATTAGCTCTTATTGCTCTTCTATACTAGAATAAATCTCTATACTGGAGCTTGCTATATTAAAAAAAATCTAATTAAAAACCTCTGATTGATAGTTGTCTTTTAAGCAATACTATTTCTTGATGTCTGAGGACACATTCAGTTTATGAACTTGCATCAATTTGAGGCCTAAGCAAGAGAGGAAAGGCCAGAAACCACGAGAGTGATTTACTGAAATGATAATGACACCCTTGGCAGATTAAGACAAAGAGATGGTGATTAACAGCTGAGTTCAGCTTTTTTTAAACACTGCCTGAAGATGCAGCAGTCCTAAAGGAGTGAGTCCCGTCTTCAATGATATCAGGTTAACGACTTGCTGAGAGGTGCTGTCAGTGTTGGCAAAATAAGTGCATTGACATCCAGTGGGGATGTTTGTGGCATATACAGAATAAGACAGGAGCATACAGCCAAGCTAGCAGCTCTGCGGTTTGAGCTACATGCTAACATCAGCATGCAAAAATGCTGGGTTGGGCTGAGGTTAATGTCAAATACTAGCTCATTAAAAGTATTGGACACATTTTCTCCTGATTTTGGTGCCACATGAAAGTTAGAGGATCACCAAAGTGATGAAAAGTCATCCTGAGGAGGACATCAATGTCCATACCAAATGTCAAGGCAATCAAATCTGCAGTTGTTGAACTATTTCTTTACAAACCAGAGTAAAGTCAGGGGATCACCAAAGTCAGTAGGATACATTTTCTTGGCACTTTGAATGATCTGTACAAAATATCACGGCAATCCATCTAATTTTTGAGATACATCAGTCTGGACCAAAGCGGAGGACTGAACAGCTGACAGGCCATCAATTCCTTCCCTGGAGCCACACCGCGTATCAAGAAATAACAAAGGATCCATCTTACCCATGCTTGTAAAATGGCAAGTTACAATTATCAACCTACAGCAATTATCCACAACTTACAGAGGAGAAATTGACTATGTACCTCATCACTACTGCACCGCATTACTATGAATGTGTGGCTATTAGCTGAGAAATGCTGGATGCCTCAGAGGAAAAAGCTGACAATAAAGCTGACTCTAATAATCAAAAGCTCAACATTCAGCTGCTGATGCAAATGTGAGAAAAACCCAGTTTGTGAACAAAATTTCTTGCCTTGGTTTCTAATTTTCTTTTCAATTTACCTGTTTATATTGCACCTACTGTTTGCATTATCTGATCTTCCCGCTGAGTGATTTTGAAATGATTACTTGAAATGCTTTTAATACGGGGGACTCATTACCAATTACCCAAGTTATTGCAGCTTTGTGAGTTTCCTGAATGGGATTCCTCAACCAAACAGGAAATGTGTCTGTAAACATGAAATTGGACTTTAATGATTTCAATTCCGCTGTGTTTTCCATTTATGAAATGCATCCCATTCTGAATACATTTATTGTATAGGTCTCGGAAGTTTTCGGAGGATGTTACAGTTTCATCTGTGCTTCGTAGTATTTGGTACAAAATCATTTTGAAAACTGAAGTTTAAAACAGTCCATGAGCCAGACACGACCTGTGTCTTAACCACGAGTTAAATGCCTGCAATGATGTCGGGTGTTAAAACTTAGAGGCCATTGAATGGTTCATGGACCGGGCAGGATGCTGATAGTGATGCTGATGCGATATTCCATCTCGTTTGTTTCTAGAACCATCAGAGTCTTCTCCGCTGAGAAATGACAGAGGCACAAAGGCATTAGGAATCAATTCAAACACACTCTAATTCACACGCATGCAGACATACATACAGACACAGACCTTCAGGCACACCCGCTCTTGCTGAAACATCCTGCACAAACTCTTGCTCTCTCACACTCTGCGAAAATCAGTCAGCAAAGCCCATCGCTTTGACAGCAGACATATGAACAGCAGGCGCAGAGTGTGCTGGCTTATCAGCCATTTAGCAGCCGATGACCTGTGGAGGGAATGGCCCTATCGTGATAAAGTGTATGAACCCTGCACATTCAATTACAGGTCAGAGGGCAGCGCGTACATCAGCATGCAGCATCCATCACCACTGCTATCGATCGTGCTGTGATAAGTGTGTGTGTGTGTTATGTTTGTGTGTGCGTGTGGGGGCATGCATGTGTGTAAATATGTGTGTGATGGGGCGTGCATGCTGTTGGAGGCAGTGAGGGGTTGTGCTGCTTTAGTGGGCACCATAATTCAACTTGAAAGTCACAAATGTTTTCTGCCCAAACTTAAGCACAAGAAAAAGAGAGAAAAAAATGCTAAATGAAGGCAAGTTCGACACAAATGAAAACCGTGAAACAGCACAATTAGATTTGAGAGAGATGGCCAGTGGCAGCCATTGTAGTGCCCTGCCTTTGTTTTTAATTTCTGTAATCCAATTCAGTCGAGTCTGTGGTTGCTTGATTTTATGCAATTGCCCTTTTTCTCCCAACTTCATTCAAGGTTAATTTGTTTTTATCTGACCTGCACATATTTGTAATTGGTCATTCCATGTAACATCATTCAGCGCAAATAAACATGTAACTGAACAAAATCCTGTATGATTTACCTGCAGTGACCGAGCTTTGGTGGAATTGTCTGTAAGAGCTTAAAGGCAAATCGTTTCTAGCATCGAGTGGCACATATGCCAATCATTTCCTGCATCGTACTTACAGTCACTAAATTTTTACATGTAGGTTTTAAAAGTCAATTCTCAGGTCTGAATCAGGGCCATAAAGCAGATTCTAACAGCAGCTCCATCCTCTGCACTGCTTACATACTTTACATTAGATTTCTTACATAATATGGATGTTAAAATTCCACACAAGGCTGATACTCTGCTTCAACGTCATCCCTACTCTCTTATCTTATAGCTGTACATGATCAGTGCAGCATTTCTCTCATCTTCTCTGAGATATGAAAATCACAGCCAAGTATGGTGATAGAGATTACCTTTCCTGTGGTCCGCTTATCTCTTACTGATCAGTCCTCTGTCACACTGCCCTGCACATTATTAGAGGCGATAGATTTCATACTGTTAGCCACATTAGAGGTTGCAGCTCATTTACTGGTTATTGATCACCTATTGTTGTTAAAGTTGGGGATTCCAACTGCACATCAGACACTAATGAAGAACTTACCTAACAGCTCATTTGTTACAGAACAATAATTCAGCATACTTCACCTCAGAGCATTTAGTTTTTGTGTACAACTGTTAATGCAATTGCATTTTCAATCCACATACAACAAGTACGTGGGTGGAAATAACACTGATAACAAGAGAACACCAGTCAAAGTGTTCTGCAAATAAAATCAAAAGTTTGATGGTACATACATAGGTTTGACACCCTGGGCTCTATTTTCGTCCCCGCCGCTGGCGGAGCGCAGGCTACGCACCCCGCGCAGTGGTATTCTCGTGCAGCGCAGGCAGGCGCGCAGCGCACTTGGTATTTTGGTAAACCGAGACGCACAGATGTACGCCAGGATGGGCGTTGCGGCGCAGTAAGGGGAGGTGTCGGCATAATCAGCCGGCGGATTTGGATTTTTGGTCCATTTCGGTCCACGTCAGCGGCGTAAAAGTGCACTGAAAGCTCGCCACCCCAGACCTGGTCAACTCTGTGCGCCAGCAGCGCACCGCTGGGCAAGTGGATTTTCGTTGTGCGCCCATGTCACCAGTACCTCACAGGCAGGTTTCCACAGTGTCTGGCGTTTCACTGCGATCAATAATTAGCAACAGCCACAATTCAATGCAACTATCTGACCTACAGTCAGACCTAAATTTCTATATTTTGATCAGTATCTCATCTGACCACGTCGCAAGCGCGTTCGGCACGCGTAATGGTCACTAAATCTGACCAAATGTACACGGGTGAAACAGGGATGCAAACTAATCAATTAAAGTCGCTGTTGCCAACCAGAAACAGCCGTGGCATCCTACAGAGCATATATGCTGCATCTATCTCAGAGCACTCGAGACAGAGAGACAGACACAGGGAAAAAACGTAAGTGATGATCGTTGTCCGCTATTACCCACGTCATTTCATTCCAAATATAAATGTTATCATTGTAATGCTTAACGTTATCTACAAAGATGGAGTACATCATTGCTTTGAGGAGGAGGATGAGGAGGAGGAGGAGACCAAGGATTTACCATCTAAGGACCTCCTCCTGGCAGAAGTTTGGGCGTTGGACAGTTTCCTGCGCGGACGCGTTCATCCTCAAAAACTTGCCATGCGGCTCACCAGCGGTGTTTTCAAAGGTGAGGCGAGGAGCTGGTGTGATTGGTGAAGATTGGACTCGGCTGTGTCATACCCACTCCATGCCTTCTCTCCTCCCTCTTTCTGAGTTGCGCCGCTGGGTGGGACTGAGATGAGAAGGGGGAGTAGTTGCACCGGCAGGACAGTGCACGAAAATACCAAAGTCTGCGCTGCCACGCCCCATCGGCGAAGCGGACCTGACTTTGAGCCCCCTGTCTTCAGCCGTAAAGGTCCCAATCACTATCCTGTCCCACCAGTCTGCACTACATTCCTTCACCCATCGTCCTGTGGACAGTGGTGGCACTGACCACAGCTGAAATACAGCAGCAACATAAAATAGTATTCTCCTCTGCTTTTGTTTTCAGCAGTCAGAGAGTCAGAGACAGATTCTTTCCCCCCTTCAACAAGCAATCCATCAAAAGTCTGAACATTAGCACAGCTTCATCTTTTTCTTGTTTTTGGAAGCGCAAATGACACTAAGGTTAAAGAAGGAAGAAGAAAAAGAAGAAGATTCTGGACAGAGTGATCAGCTTTCAATCGGATGTTAATGTAGTCTAGGTACAATCTGGATATGAGGTGCATTTTAATGCAGGTGTAAAAGGGGTGAAAAAGTCCAACAGCAACAAGAGACCTGCTGGGAGAGCTTATCCACCCTTAGTAAAAACACATGAAAGAAGATTAAATCTAAGTTAAGGTTGAGGCGGTAGAGGAAGCTGCAGCAGCCAACTTCATTGTCATGAGTAAAAAGAGTGAAGCTGCAGTCAGAGCAGACAAAATATGACAAACTATATAGTCTACAAAAATCGTAAAGACTGTATAAATAGTTCAACAATTTGACTTTTCATGTGTATGCTCTCGGTATTATTTCAGAGATTATTACAGGTTTAGCATTTCAGCAGGAAGGGAGCCAAAAACATGAACACATGAGAAAACCAGGTAAAAATTAGTGGAAAGAAGAGGGTTTGAGAGAGGGAGGTTGTTGAGAAGCACTGATGAGCACAGATGTATGGATTTGTTCATGTGGCAGTGAGCCTGTCAGCAGTTTTCCACATCAGCAGATTCCCTCTCCTGCTTCATAGCATGTGAATACGTCACTTCCAGTGACACGAAGGCTTGGACATTTCCTGCCTCATCGGACCCCATCCTCTCTCGATCGCTCTCTCTATTTCATTAAAAAGCGCTTGCACTCACCACGTTAGCATAAATACATAAATTCATGGCTCGCTAGATGAGAGGCTCTCAACATATTGCTCCTCTTCTAAACACACACACAAATTCACGTGCTTACACATTGTAAAGGTTTATTCTAAGGACTTCCTTCTGGGGAAAAACTCTGAGTAAGAGTTGCTGTTTTTCTCGATGTCAAGTCCTTCCAGCTCACACTTTCTAATAATCAGTTCCAAAACGATAGTTGAGGAATTGCACATCAAGACATGTCTTACGGTAGTGCAGAGCCAATCAATATGCCGATGAATACCGAGATGCAGTGCCGTTGGTGATGAGGAGACAGTAAAGAAGGGATCTGGTGTGTTGCCAAATGTTTTGAAGTGATATGAAATGCAGGCAAAAAGCAGCAGAGGGAGAGAGGAACGGTGCGTTCGAGAGATCAGTGTGTGTTGTGTGTGCATGTTTTTATATGTACAATTTTTGCACAGCGGTAGCGCCTGAGCTCAGTAGCACTGGAGCATGTATTGTAATCAATAGCACTTCAGCCAGGGAGCAAATCAATGGAGGCTGCACTGTAATGGAATGCATGGTCAAGGGAGACGGGATGGGTGAGTGGAGAGATTGAGAGCAAACACAAAAATATGTGAATGCAGGCCAGCAGAGATGAAAGAGGGGTGGGAAAATGTGAAAAAAAGAAGAATGAGAGGATAAAAAATACATTAACTGAATTACAGAGTAAAAAACACCACAGAAAATAGAGAGAAATATGAGTTCACGGTGATGGGTAAAAGGAAGGGAGTAAATTTACATGTGATATAAAAGCAGGACATTTATTAGCGGAGGCAAATCTCTGCATAATAGTGGTGCCTTAGTGAGCTTGTTCAAACCTCCTGTGAGGCTTAAGAAAAGCAATACAGTGAAATTGGCTCCAATGAGAGGACAATTATTGATAAAGGGAGACAAAAACAGAAAAAAAAAACAAAAGAACAGTATGTGTCCATGCTTTTTGCATAAAAATGAACGAGTAAAAATGTGTGCAAATCCATCCTCAGTTCCAGCTACTTCTTTTCTTTCTCCTTTCCTTACCTGAGCTGTGAATGCAGCTGGCAGCGATATGGTGCAGACGTGACTCCTGCCCTCTCAATTATTGGAGTTTATTTGGGGTCTGGTGAACTTCAACAGACACTGCCTTTATTTCCACTGGGACTTTAATGGCAGTTTCACTATTACAACAGCAGTGAAACAACATGCTGTATTTCAAGTTTAACGCCAGAGCGCTCTTAAAGCCAACTTTTTTTAAACAACTATTTGTTTAAGTTTAACTGTATGGAAGAGGCTCTGAAGAAAGCCATTGTGTGTGCTCTTCAAAACACTTTCCAGGTCAATACAGGTACAGTCATACAGTCATTTTAGCTTTCATTCAGCTCATTGCTTTGGTTTTACGGCCTGCAACCTTACTATTTGCTCACAGCTCTCATCATCCTCGTTTCCAGTACCACCAAACAACCGATCGGTTAGCAATTAACTGGTGAACATGTTGGAGAATAAACTAAAAAAGGCGTATCCTTTCGGTGTAAATGGATAAAAAAAAAAAAAAAAAACTGAGAACTTAGCACGACTCTAGTGGATGTTAATGTTGCTCTATGCTTGCTGGATGCTGGATGGGTAAATAAGCAACACTTAGCTAACATCTTTAGGCAATAATAGCATATTATGGATAGATGTGACATGATGGATAGCGCTCTGGATCTGATTTGGATTGTGACACTAAAGATAACATTAAACAGAACATGATGTTGTGATACTGTCACACTGAGCACAGACCAACAGACTTTTAAAAAGGCTCTTCACTGGCACACATCTTTTACACAGCTTGCAGATTGGCTGTGTAATATCCTCTTTGTCATCTGGGTAAAATCTGTAATATCCCCAAATACACGACGTTACTTTTTCTTTGACACTAAGTCATCCATGCTGACATTTCACTGGCATGTTGGACACAACTCCTCCGTCTCCTTGGAGATAAAATCACCAATCCACAATCTGACTGGGTACATGTGCAGCAGCCCTGATCTCAAACGCACTGCATATTGTTATTTACAGAGGCCTATTTGTTTTTATATAACATTTTGATTTATACATATGTTTTGTGTGTAAAACATATTTCCAAAGCAACCAATAAAACCCATAGAGGTAGAGGAGTAAAAACTGCACTAAAATACAATACTCAATACTCACAAAATAGTAATAAGTTACGTTCCAACCCTCTGTGTCTGTTTTTGTGTGTGTGTGTGTGTGTGTGTGTGTGTGTGTGTGTGTGTGTGTGTGTGTGTGTGTCCTCACCTACATAAAACCCACACAACTGGTAGAAGATAAACAGAAATAAAACACAACAATAAGTCACCAAAGTTAAAGAGCTTTGCCTTTATGGAAATGAACTAAAGTGTCTCAGACTGCATTAAACACTTATTATTTGTTTGTTGATAGATGGCTCTGTGTGTGTGTGTGTGTGTGTGTGAGTGTGTGTGTGTGTGTGTGTGTGTGTGTGTGTACATGCGTGCGTGTGTCTGCATGTCTGTGTGTGTGCGTGTGCGTGCACATGTGCTTGCAGAGTGGCGGTTTAATGGGGATTGATAATAATGCGTTTGTGAGTGTTTTTTGATGAGCTAGGAGATGAGAGGGTATCTCTCTCAGCTGCATACATATTAATAACAGCTGGGGTGTTTGGAGGGAATACTACTGCTCGACTATTACTGCTCGCATGCATGAATACATGCACACAGATTTGCACACGTACAAGCATGCACACATGCAAGGATGAACACAGACATGAGTATCTCCTTCCTTTCACACATGCATAAGGATGCATAAACACAGGCAGCCAAGAGCTTTTCCTATCTCTCTCTCACTCAAACACACACGCACACGCACACGCACACACACACACACACACACACACACACACACACACACACACTTGTATTTACTCTCTCTGGGTCTGATAAACTTGCTTATGACAGCTAATAACTCCCCTATTCCCTCTGGTCTTAATTAAGGCCAGTTATTACAGAGTGTTTGATGGTCTCTCTCTATCTTTATCTGTCTCTCTCCTTCTCTCTCTCTTTCTTCCCTCTCTCCCTTCCCTCTCTCCCTTTTTCCCTCTCCCTCTCACACTGTTGCACAGCTTGATTCCTGCGTGTTGTTGAGAGTGAAATGTAGAGAGGAAGGAGGGAGGACAACTCTGAAAAAACTCCTCTCTGCCTCTCTGTTGGGGGTCTGTGCAACCAGACTGCACCCCACACACGCATACAAACGCACACATAATTACTATTCCCTGCCTCTTTCCATTTCACATTTAGGTGTCTTGGCTCAACTGGGCCCCATGCATATTTTTAGTTTCACTGCTTTTCCTCAGTTCAAAGTTGAGAGCGGTTTGATAGATGGAGGGTAGAAAGAGGGCATGAACTGGACTTGAACGCACAACACGACTGATGTCAAGTGTGCTTCTTTCATCTCCAACAACTCCAAGTTTGAGGGGGGAAAAAGAGGTGTTTTTCCCTCATTGACATTCATAAATGTTTTCAAATTATACAGCCCACTTTCAAAGTGTTTTGTAGGCCCAGGGTCATAAAACTTGTTTAAACACACAAAGGATGTGATTACCTTTAATCAAAACTATTTCAAAAAGCTCAAGTTAACAATTAAGAGGTATTCAGAAATGCTGTGGTACGTTCCTCATCCTAATTAACCAAGGAATCCTAAAGGATAAACTATTGCAAGTCATAGTGAACTGGTTTACCCTCTTGGTAATAAAGCCTCTAATTCAGGATGCCACAATTTTGATTCACATTACTATTTTAAATGATCAGAAACTAACAAAGAGCTCACCTTTGGTTCCAAAGTTTACAAAACAAATCTAGTCTTAACATCAGTCATAAGTCTCTTTGTCAGAGATACTATGAGCTCATGACTCATGATCCAGAAGACGTTTTTGATGAACAGACTGACAGTCCAATGTTTTCCCATGTATAGTTACCGATTTACACATGATTGAGAATTTTTTTGATCTTATTTAGTCTCTATTATTTATTCTTCACTTTTCCTCTCCACTCCCCAGAAGTTTGCAACTTATTTAAACCAGTCAATATTTGATGCAATGCCCTTAGTGTATGAAGAAAACAGAATACAGAAGAAATAAACCAAAAAAATTAAGAGGCAGAAGGAAAAAGTAACAAGGACAAGGGTTTGAATCAGTGGTAGTTTGATTTGATGAGCAAGTGACCTCATGTATTATGCAGAATATATCTCTGGTCCCAACATGGTGTCATGATCTGAGAGAGGAGCATGTAGTGAGACTCTAAACATCAAATATTCATCACACATACATATTCACACACCATCTTACAGCATGTTAATTGGCTGTTTTGATTGCAATAGTCTTGAGTTGGACAGATGACTCAGATTCCTTTACTTAATACACAGCAGACAATGCAATTTGGGAGAAGGTTAGCAATACAATAGCAATGTCCTTTATACAATGACCAAGTTATTGTGTTTGTTGTGAGCTACTGTAGCTAAATTTCTATGAAGTGACAGCCAGGGTGTCTGTCTTTTTATGACACATTCCTCTGTGGCAACAAACTGTTTTGCCATTAGGTTTGGCAGTCAACCTCAGTTGACCAGATGGCACAGCTGAGCAATGAACAACTGAACATCAATGACTCTAAAATAGTTACATTATTGGGCCTTTTGTCACGAGGGCTATAACCTGTTAAGGACAAACCCAGTCGCCAAAGTTATACAGAAAACCATTCACACACATCCAAACGGAAAGCCAGTTTGGGCAAAAAAAAAAAAAAAAGAATTGTCTGACACACACATAAGAAAGACAGCTGCCTCAAGAACATTGCAGTCAGTACTGAAGTTTTCTTTTTCTCTTCTAAATAAGTTATCATGGCCTTCTCTCAAGTGTCCTCATCCTTTATTTCACAGTTGGCTTAGCTACTTGTGTGCACATAGTTTAGCTGATACCTCTCTTTGAAAACCTTTACTAGAAGAACTTTTGTTTGGTTTCTTTCAGTCTAACTTGCAGCTATTTCATGAAGAATGGAGCATAATGGATGGAGCTTAATTTTCACAATGGCTTCACATTCCACCAGGCTCTCTTCATCAGTTCAACCTGTCTGCCAATTCAGTGAACATAAAAATTTGGTTCTTGTTTATTTGAGCTGACAGGGAAGCTGAGCTCTCTAAAGCTTCTGCAGAAGAAAAAAAAATCTTTACAGTACTCAGGGTTGTGGCATCTCATATCCAGTTTGCCAATTCAGTGGTTTTAATTTCTGCGTTAAACTTGAAAGTGTCAATTAGAGCGTCCAGGGATATCATTAGTGCTCTCGCAGTCTTTTCCATCGTTGCAGGGTAAATTGAATGGGTTGTAATTGTGTGTCATGGCAGTCGATGAGGATGTAAGCTGTGATCCAGAGTGATCATGACACAGTGGGTTACAGCCAACATGAAGTGTGACAGACAGACCTCAGTTTGAGACAGGGTATGAAGGGATAGCTGTTGTTGCAGCTGAGACTTGACATCTGGTTTCAAAGAATGGGATACAGTATTTTTTGCTAGCTGCTCGCTGTTGTGCAGCAGTGCTTTCACTTGTGTTCACATGGTTCTGACTGCTTCATTCTAAATAAAGACAAGTGAAATAGAGGTACTGTATATTGTATATAGTGAAATCTGATCTCTAAATTCAACCCATTTGAATCACTGTATATTTAAATAACACTGCAGCTGCCCATAAGCTATGCACCGATGTAGGAAACAAGCTTTATTGAGTATCTCTGTTTGGGTGGGTTGCATTTCAGTTGTGAAACGCAAAAACACCTTAAAGAATAAGATGAAAATCACCAGATGACTGTTTTTGAGGTAAAGGATCCGAGCCCTTGTAAGTTAAAAACCAGAAATGTCCTTGTCATTAGAGGTTTCTAAGAAACACAGACTGATTTCTCAAGCAAAATAAATTCATTTCTATTCCATAGCCAGCTTTTCCTATAACTGTTAAACTCTATTTGTTATATAACATTCAATAATGTAGTTACATAAAATAATTAAATGTCCTGTACAGATTATAAATACCAAACACCTATGCTAAAACATTCTGTCCATGAAAGTCACAAACAGAATAGGCAACAAGACACCTCCTTGAAGAAGCCACTGAGGATGCACTTGACAGGCAGGGAATGCAGACGCAGCCCTGACTCCCATAACACAAGGACTGAATGGCTCGTGGTACGGCAAACACCCACACCACCACGCACAAGGTGCCACAAAAGATGTGTTTAGAAGCAGTCTCCAAGTCCACTAAACACTTGTAGACCGGATGGGCAATACTCTTACAGTTACCCTGTAAGAGTAAACACTGACCACTATTTCATGATCAGGACACATTCTGTGCTCCTGTCTTAAATAACGGAACAACCACCAGTCAGTCAGTCTGCAGGCTCTGTCACACACCTCCACGAAACCATCGGGGACAAGTGCCACAATGTACAGAGCCTTCAACATCTTAGGGTGAATCTCATCCAGCTCAGGTGCCTCACTAATCAAAAATGTTTTGGTACCTCAGTGACCTCCGTTAAGAAAATGGACAAGGCTTTCCCTGAGCCCTCTAGCACTGTCTGCTCTATGGAGAAGGATGTCTCAGTCAGGTTCATGAGTTATTCAAAGTGTTCCCTCCGACGTAAGACAATATCCTCAGTCCAGCACTCTGTTTGGCAGTGCTGTGTGTCCGGGTTATTGATTTATTTGAACAGTAATCATAATATTACAGTAACCTGTTGGTGAGGGGTATGATAAGCCATCATTGTTTGGGGCTAAGATAGGACAAGTGATGCTTGGTTAGACTAATAGATGAACTGTGACCTTATGGTAGTGTACTGTATGTTAATCACCTTAAGCATTTAATTTATAGTACTTACACTCAGTGCTCGGCAACTGTGTGTCACCATTGACAGTAAAGTCAATTACACACACATACAAAAATACACACGCAAACTCACACTCATGAATATCTCACAGACTTAAGCTTGGATGGCTCATTGACTTGCCATTAAAAGAAAGAGGCTTCATTACTTAGGATGTCCCTCCTAAAAGGATATCAACCCTGCATACTGGTGTGTGTGTGCATGTGTGTACATGTGTGGATCAGAGGCTTGTTGTCTGAGATATATGCATTTAACCATTCCACTGATCTCCAGTACAACACGCACCCACAAAGGCATATACATTAGCAGGAGGGGTGCCATTCCCCAGCACTTGGAAACTCAGTGGAGCGATCAAGACTGTGGCTGGATGCAGAAAATCAAAACATATTGGGAGAAATTCAGACGCACGACATGGAAGAATGCAAGCGGAACATTAAAGAGCATTCCAGAACAGACTGTTAGCAAGAGGCAATCAGCCCCAGTCAGGGACAAACAGGATCGGAAATGAATTCAGGCAGAAAGCTCAGACATTTTCCAGGCTAGAAATTTCACAACAGGAAGGACGAATAATGACAGAAATTATGTTTAGTGGCTTGGACCTAATACAATGACAAGTAGGCTTCTATGTCAAGGAGTGTTTCTCTCACTGATTTCTGCTCTCAGATTGAAAACCATCAGCGATCAGTTTAATATGTGTTGCCTTGTAGTAGCAAAACCATATTTAGATCAGTCTCACTTGTATTCCATGAAAAGAACAATTTAGTACCACCTAATATGACAGCAATCGATACGTGTGCAACAAGAACCAATAAAGATATTGTAAACAACATGCACAGTGGCTTTTGCATTAGCAATAAACACATATTACATGAAGGCAGTATGATGCTGAGTCACTTGTGTTTTTTACTTTTCATCTTGAACATTCAACCTTGTTGAATTTTCTTTGGTCAAAATAAGTTGAATTTTATTAAAAACATACAAATTGTGTAAAGAACTGTACCAAAGTGGAACAGCTGCATATTTAAACAGTGTTAAGATGCCAGAGGAAGAGGAATAAAGATAAGCAAATGAACAACCACTGGTGCATGAAGATTATCATCACCATTGGTAGGGCAATGCCTCCCCTCACACCCCCCCTCCTCAAAACAAAGATCAGTAAAATGGTACTGAAGCTCAAGAGGACAATATCTTCAATGCGCCAGGGTGACTTTTGTTCAGACAGCCTGAATTACGGCTGTTAAACAATAAGTGGATCATGGCAGTAGCAGATGTCACAACATGAGCCGTCCAGTAGCAGCATGTGCTATCAATGCAGATGATGCTTACGTTACATAAAATATGACAGATGCATATGATGATGGTAATACTGTTCTACAGACACCTGCGCGTGTTCATGCTTTCCTTGAGTCAATGTCAAGATGTGCTTTCAGGCTAACGTGCTTTCATCTTCACTGATTTGATTCTTGTGGCACTACCACATCAGTATTAAATTATCACTGGCTGGGGGAACAATACCACTGAGTTCCTCGGGTAGCCATCTCTATACTAATGTCATACTGGAAGCAGCTATACAGATAATTATTAATAAAATAGGGGTATGTAGCTAATTCAGTCAATTATTAGATAGCAATTACAAAAAAAAGGCTGGAAACTGTAAAAATGGGATGATTTAGAGCTTTACCTTTAGCTTTAGCTTGGCCACATTTTTCAAATCCATAGATCTAGGCAATAATACACAGTGATGCGCCGATTATTCTGCAGCGTTTCGGGAGGAAAATAAAATTCCCCAGTCACAGACATCATGTTAACTTGTCCTGAACATACTGCACAATTAGTTTTGAGATAATTAACACAGAAGTTTGATACCAAGCCACTTGTGCATGTAAGTAATGAAATGTAAACAGACAGTAGTTGCACACGGACAAAAACAAAAACAAAAACATTACTAATGCACACCCCCACTTCACACACAAGCACAAGGGGATAGACTAAAAGTCAACAATGCTTGGAAGTTATTAAAAGTAATAACGCCTTGAACACAAAGGCTTGAACTTGAAACTACAAAAGACTGGTTCACACAAAGCACAACATAACCCTTAAATGTGAAAAATAAAGTGGCTCTCTCCTTTTATGATCCAGCACGCCTTTGCACAAGCCAGTTGTGCAGAGCTGATCCTGGAACAGCAACAGCTTGCCTGGTTCAGTACAAGACTCTGAATGTTTGACGATGACCTCATACACTGACAGTGCCAACTGCTATCAGCAACAGTTCTTAGTCTAGAACAGACTGACCAGGTGAATCAAGGTGGATCTCTTTTTGTTTTAACCTTAAATCTACTTTGATAAGCAAGGGGAGGTGTGGGTAAAGTGGAGGAGACAGGATAAATAAAGATTAAGGCTACAAAGACATGGATTGTGCACAAGTCAGTATCAGGAAAAGGCTTCTGAAAATTTTGGACCCCCATCTGGGCATTTAGCCAGCATTACAGCTGCAACAATCACCACATTTCAACAGCAGTCAGGACTGAGTGCAGCCTGTGTCTCAGAGAGCAAGTTATTCTTTATTGTGCCTTTACAACTGAAAAGAGGGCAGTATAGCGGTTTTGTCAACATCAACAGTGTGACGTCGTGCCACGACATGGATTTTGCAACTCAATCATTACCATGATCAAGTCTTCAGTAATTTAAAAATTGTGTGCTTTATTGTGGCTTAAATAACATGCAGGTGGAGAGCTACACACACTCATAGAACCGCAGTTATATCCAGTAACTTCTATCTTCTTCACTATCAAACAGACTCCTGTAATACAGTGATGTGATGGTAGTATTACGAGCAAGGACCGAGGTCTACTGATCTGGGTTTGTTTTTCAGGGTGTGGGCCTTAGTTCCAACAAAGGGTCTTCTCAATGCTACAGGATGCAAAGGAGTTTTAGTCAATTGGGTGTTTCCAGTTTGGGTAACGCCCCTGCTGTTCTGGCACAACTGTGCTTCCGTGCGACAAAGCCACGTCCATAAAGACGTGGTTAGACAAGTTTGGTTTTGAGGAATTGGCCTACACAGAGCCTCAACATCAACTACACTGAATACCTTTGGGAGGAGTCAGAATGCCATCTGCAAGCCAGCCCTTCTTGTTAAACATCAATACCTGACCTTATAAATGCTCTTTTGGCTGAACAGGCACAAATGGCTTGTTCAGCGTGACAAATTCACAGAGAGTTATCACTTGACTCTGCCACTCACCTCAGGTCCACGGAGCTTTTAAGCATCTTTAAGCTCATTGTTTTGGTCCTAGCCCACAACTTTCATGTTTTGGTTCGTCATTCTTATCAGCTCCATTTCACTTCTTGTTTTGTTTACATCTGGATCATGAAATGCACCTTTAACTGTCCAAACTCTGACTCATGTACAGACGGTTTTTGGATGCTCAACGTATTTGGCAGCATGATCTCTACAGAATTTGTAAAAAAAAAAACAATCTATGTTGCTACATTAACTTACTGTATACTGAATCAGTCTGATAACTCTGCATTATTTCCACCTCTTTCATTATTTTTCACTACACTACTCTTCTATTTGCAAGCACAAAATGAGCAGCTTGTGCATATATTCACAGCCTTTTCTACTTGTCGTCTGTCTTGAGCAGTTTCATTGTTATTGAGAGTTCCTCAGGTACTTGCTTTTCTTTCAGTTGACAGTTAATTTCTCTCGACAAACTGAGCAACAGTCTTTTAGTGCAACACTAGCTGAGTGGGGACTGATGCAATAAAAAAATAAATAATAAGCTCAGCTCACACATGACTTGTACTGTATCACCCAGTGACTTTTCAGATGTAGAAATTTACCCTCCATGGCTGTGATTCATGTCGTGCACTCACACCAGATAAAAGAAGACTTGTTTCCCCATATATGACTGAAATGTAGTGTAGTATCCCCAAGAAATCTGGGTTGAGCTTGTTCAAAGAATAAATGTTCCTTATCACATGCTGCCATGCATGTCATCCATCTCATTATCTTTCACTGGATTCAAACTTGGTCTTTCTCCAAATGGGTCTCCATGCTGAGGAGGTGGATGAGCCTCGTGAACTTCCTCTTAGAATGCTATCAGAGCTCTTAATTATTTCCACTGCAGTCTCATAAATCTCCACCCATAAAAGCTGGAAAAACGTCTAGAAAAAAACAAGGAACAAGACCAGCAGAGATAAATGTCAGATGACCTGTGTGTTTTATGAAATAGGTCATTTTTGGTGAATTTTTTGGGAATTTCTACATCAAAGTTTACAAAGATGACAGATTTACAATATACATTTAACTGTTCCCTTGCAGAGAGTTAGATGATAAGATCGATATCACGCTCACATGTGTGTTAGCTATGGATCTAGAACTGGGAGCTGATTAGCTTAGCTGAGCATAAAGACTGGGAACAGGGAGAAAACAGCCAGGTTCAAGCACCTCTAAGGCTCACTAATAAACACATCTTTTCCTGGTTTAATCAACACATAAACAAAACTGTAAAGTACATCTTGGCATTTCATGTGGAGTTATGTGCTGGTACTGTTGAGACATGCAAGTGGTATCAATCTTCACACCTAACTCTCGGCAAGGAAGTTAAGTGTATTTCCCTAATAGTGAGAATATTTCTTTAACAAGACAGATGACCTACAAAGCAACAGAAAATCAAATGAGATACCCAAGTCTTAGTTATCCGATGTAAAATGATTGTTAACCTCAAGATAGATGAACTTTGACCTTTAACATGTTGGGCTAATTTGAGTGAGCAGTTGAGATTCACTGTCATTCACAAAGGATCAATAACTACAATTTTACATAATACAAGCTGTGTAATGGAGGGCTCTATTGAGGGTATTGAGGGTAACAGTAATTGTTAAAAAGTGTCTAATTCTCAACTTGTGGAATGCTGTCATTATCCTGCAAGCCAAGCTATAGCTCCTGCAGCTTGTGCTAACTCTGGCAATATTATACATGGTTCATCTGCTTTTTGCTTGCAAGTATATTTGACATTGCTAATTTGGCCTGTATGAGGACAGTTTGACCTTTGTAATTGTGGTGGGGGATAGATGGATGAGCAGATGAATAATAGATAGAGAGCAAATCGAAGATGTGTTACCAATCCTGTGTTCAGAAATGATCTTTCTCCTGACTCCTCACACACAAGACCACTGATACGCTGTTCAGATGCAGAGGACGTGATCTCCTAAATCACTGCAATGTTATCTTGCTTTCTTTCTTTCTTTGCCTGTCCTCCTAGCCCATCCTCATTTCCAGTATATCAGTTTCAATCACTCCAGTATTTCAATTTGTTTAGTATTATTCTATCAACCCTATGAGCTAGATGTTCCACTATTTCTCTTCCACCTCTTATCCCCCAAATGGGTTGTGCAATTCATCTCCATGGAAATTCATAGCGAGAATAGGGTTGCAGTTGTATACTGTGGTATGAAAATTGCCTGTCATCATACCAAGAACTTTAATTCTACCATTTAGTGTTACTAAAACATTTTTCAAGTTCTTATCACATTTCACTTCTGTCTGGACATGTTGTGAAATTATAATAAAACATTTGTTCAACCAAAAGAAACTTCTGTTGTCATTCCTTTAAGGGTCATTGTAACTGATATGGTATTACGCTAATATTAGCAATATAAGCGTAATACCATGTCCTGTGATTTTCTGAGGCCATTATTGTTTTAAGAAAATGTCACACTACTGCAACCCTTATCAAGAATTCGAACCTCTCTCTTTGTGCAGCAGCAGATCTGCAAGAAAGGTACTGTGTGCAACCTATAGTTGCATAACACAAACACACCATTGCATGAGTTTGTGTGCTGTTATCTATGCTGGATGATTCACAACATGGGTATGGAAAAAAAAAAACAATTGATCTGCACCATGCACTCTGAATGAACCTGTCTCTCTCTGAGCACAAACATTCTCCTCTTTGAAAACACTAAATGAGATGACTGCAGGGCCCCAAACTGTCAGAAAAAAAAAATAGCTCAAGAAAGAACATGCTCAGATTTTAACGCACAAAAAAATTCTTTCAACTCATTTTCAATAAAAATTACAGTAATGTCAGACCCGTAAATAGATGACATCATATATCATCACCTTGGTTACTCAGTTGCCCTGTTTCCATGGAGTCTCTGGAGGAACCGGTTACAAAAGCAGATTTGATTTGTAGCTGGGGCTGCTTCCCTCTGTGCTGCTAATTAGCAGTTTCATGGCTTCCCTCAGGTCTGTAGTGAAGCTGGTGGGACAACAGGCTTTCATACTGAAATACACAACCGCACACACACAAAAACAAAGCATGCGTGCAAACACACATGCACTGCAAATATGTTCTCATACACACAGGGGGACAGGCAGTGTGGTGCTAGTGTGTAGTGCAGTCAGCAGGACAACTGCACTTCTGTGCTTTTATCATATGAGTTCAATGTGAACACAACTGTCTGCCTCTGTACTTTGTGTGTGGTGGTTTTCTCTCTTTGTATGTCACCGCCACCGTACCCACACACACGCACGTGCACACACCTTACTGAGTGATGTCATCAGTGAAACTACAAAAAATATAGAAATCAGGAAGACAGTTAACTGTGCATTGTAAATGAAGGGAAACTGAACGTCACAAAATAATAAAAACCTAGAAAATAAAAGTCCTGCTCCTACCACAGCTTTCCTCTGTTATTTCAGTCAATGATACTGCATCCTGCCTCTCATCATTTGCACGTCTTTCCCGACTAACTTGCTTTCTATCCTTCCCTCACCCTCCTCTTGGCTGCCTCTCCTGTGCTCTGCTTCTGTTTGTATCCACCTGAGGACTGAATAGGTAAATAGCTTTAACCGTGGAGTTTCTTTCTTTTTTCTACCCCGCATGGTATTGTGGCCTAAATTAAATCATATTTACAATACTCTGGTGACACAAAACTGTGCAGTGAGCGTATGTAACGGTAATAAGCACTGGGAAATATCTGTATGATGCAGCCATGCATTGAGGCAGAGGTTTATAGTCAATATCAAGGTTTCCACCCAAATCTATCACAAAAATAAATAGAAAAATCAGGAAAAGAAACGCACACTTGTTTCCATTGCACAAGAAAAGGGGACAACAAAATGATGGAATTAAAAGATCACCAGTCGAACCTCAAACACTATATAAAAAAACAAATTAAAAAAGGAGACAACATGATGGAAATATGACATTTGTGTTTGTTTCATGTGTTACTGTGAAGACGGTTACATCAGATCTGTGTGGTGCAATAAGGAGACATTTTAGTCTGTGGAAGAGCTTTTTCTTCTTCTTCTTGAGTGGAAACAGCTGGCAAGTCATGTGAGTTAAATGTTTGCTGTGTCAGAACTTACTCGAAAAAAGCGCTTCCACATCCCATTAAAGCGTATTAACCCTTTTTCAAAAAAGGCAAAAAAACACCTCAAGTGAGCGTAAAAAGGAAACTAAGTTTTTTGGAATTTTGTTCATCAACCTTTTCTAATGAGATACTTCAAAATGCGTGTGACAATACATTGATGGAAACAGCTCATTTGAGCACTTGAAATTGTAAGGAATGAAACAAATGTGTAGAAAAAGAGAAAATACACATTTCTGTCATTTCTAGTTTCTTTAAAGGATGTAAGTTACACGTATTTGCTCTCATGTTGGTGTCTTGGTGGAGACTTCAGGAAGTGACTGCAAAGATACAACTCCCCGTAAAAACACAACTTGTCGTTTGCACACTTTTTACATGGACAATTGACATTGAACTAATAAGATGCAACATGTTACTTCTTTTAATTTTACATGTTTGTTACCTATGAACATACCTATAAACCAATCTTTAAGCAAACTAACCAGCTGCTTTGGTTGAGCTTAATTTGTACCATACAAACTATTCCTTTTCCATGCCCACACTTTAGATATCTGTGAATCATTTGAGTAAATAAACCTATGAACACTAATTAAAACCTTATGTCTTTTAAGTGCTCAGTATTTATAGATGTTACATTCTAAAATATGTAAGACCTTCCTTTGATAACTAATACCTTCATTAGCATCTATTAGTGTCAGTTTGATGCAGTGGCGGATCTAATTTCAGAATGAGACATGAAAAGGCAGAGCTCAATCTAACAAACAAGTTCTCAGAAGCTCTTTTTCCTCTAATGCACTCGCTTGCATCATCCCCTCCTTCAAACCAGTGTTTATAAGGATCGTATAAAAATAAGCTGCCACTCTCTGAAGTCGTATGTGATGAAACCGATCATTGTCAGGTATGATGGTATTCATATTCTGAATCAATAAGGCCTCACGCATCAGGGCTCAAGTGCTTCTAATACTTGAAACTCCATGTGCTGCAGGTGATGTACTCAAGGTTTTTTTAAAGGGAGAGAAAGGGGGCAGATCAGGTGAGGGTCAAAGTGGTGTGAGTGAGAGGTGAAAATCAAAATGCAGTTAAAGACATGGGAGAAGGAGAAAACAGGGAGTAGGGTGCCTGAGCATAATTTTGAGTGAGAAAGAGATAATAGTCACTGGTTGTACAAACATGTGGATGGGGGTGGTAGACAATGAGAAAGGTGGACAGATAGACAGTAAGAGATATACGTACAGCAACTTAAAGAGATAATAAAGACATTAGGAAAAAAGAGACAGCCAAAAGGACGGAGGCAAGGAGAGGGATGTTTATCCTCCCTACGATCATGTAGCCGTCTGTCTCTCATTTAGCCCAAGGTTCTGATTAAGTCGTTTGTGTTTAAAGAGGAGGAAGTCTCTAATTCCCCTCCTTTCATCTAATTTAATTATGTGCTGACATTCTCTCTTTCTTCCTTAGAAGGATAAAAGCAGCTTAAGCTTTTATGTGGAGCTTTAATGACAGCGGCGAGGAAACTTTACTCGCTGATTGCTTAGCCTTAAGTGTGTTTAGCCTTAACACAGTGCTGCACCAAACACAGTTGTGTACACACTCTCACGGACACAGATACTGTATTCCACATGGTTATCCCACACAGGCACACGGTGGCTTGTGCACACGCTTTCACACACAGGGTGAAACGCTAAAAGTCTTTTTATGTTTAACTAGAATTCAGCCAGGGAGCCAGAGACATTGTGCTCTGTTTAACATGAAGCTGTGTTATGGCCTTCAGGTGCATTCTCACTGTTGGATTTTTAAGTTGTTGGCTTGTTTGCTGAACAGCAAACGGGGGCTTTTCTGTGAGGTGTTTGCTTGTTTTTCACATGTATATTTCATGTGCATTTCTTCCCGCAGTCAACAAAAATGGAGGTCAAGTAAATTGGAAAGTGTAGAATATCCAGAGACATGACTGTTTTTCTGTGTTTGTATGTTTGAACAGTGAGAGGACCTGGCCTGACATCCCTATCACCATACAAAAACATGTTTGACAATTCTGCAAAACCCCCAGAATACGGTGAATGATAATTATTTTATTTAGTTTACATGTAATACCAACGTTTGAAACTCTCACTTTCTCCAATATTTGTGCATTAGAGGGATGACAAAAACGATCATGAAAACTACTGCAGTGTTTTCCACTCATGCACACACTGAACAGCTGGCTGAAAATATTTAAAACAATATATTACCCCTTTTCTTGGTTATTTCTTCTATTCTAGCAGCAATACCAGCAGTATGTTTTGTGAAGTCCCCCATAAAACACTAATCACATTTTGGATTTTTTCATGTAACACTCCTTTTTCACAACAGCAGGTGAGCCGCAAGAGCAGCAGCAATAAATCAATATGTGGCGGGCCAACACAAATAAATGAATATGGGAAACCCCTGTTAAAAATCAGTGTCTCTCCAACGCTCCTTGGTGGACTCATCCAGATTCCACCAGGCACGGCTGCGACGCCATTGTATGCTATGTAGTTAAATGGATTATTGTTTGTCTGTTTTAATAGTGTTTATCGTTGATATATGATCAGCAGTCTGCTCAGGGTGTTTTATTTTGAAAATTGACTGGACTTTCTATGCCATTCCTGTGTCTGACTTCCTGTCTGGCATGATTGGCTCTGTGCAGCTTGACAAGGCTCACCTCAAAAACAGACTTGGCACGTATTCTCCGTGGAGCAGAGGGGCGGCTACTTCTGGGATGCTTTTGAAACACGCTGTGACGCTTCTGGTGGAATCCCAAGTGTTGTCTGGAATGGCCACAATGAGCTCTGTCGGCTGTGTCACAGCCAGAACGAGAAGTGGTGGTGAAATTTGGTGAGGACATCAGGAGGGGCTGCGAGCCGAGCTGCCGATCTGAAAAGTGACTGAAAACATTAAGAAAGTAGTCAGCTGGAAATGTTTCAACGTCTGGCCATCCAGCCAACAGCCACTGCTTATGGAAAAGTCTGTTATCTGCAAATTTCCAAACAGTCATGTCTCGCTTAAGTCCTGTAGTCATTACAGCTCAAATCATTTACACCAATCTGGTTTCAGCTGTTGACAAGGGATGTATTGTGCTGCCCTCTTTTTAGATTTAACAAAAGCATTTGATACTGTTGATCTTGCTATGATCGTTCTGTATTTTTATGACTGCTGGAGGGGGTTCCACAAGGTTCAGTATTGGTTTGTCTTGTTCACAGTTTATATTAACAATGTTACTATGACAAACTGTAACAGCCATCTTTATGTGGATGATACAGTTCTGTACTGCTTTGCTAATACTGCACACTGAGCCACTGGAACCCTACAACAAGCCTTTGAAAAATCCAAGATGCATTTGATTTGACACTAGTTTTGAATCCAAACTTGTCTCAAGCCAGAGACAATTGTCCTCAACTATTTTTGAAATTTAAATTAAGGTTGAATGAATAGATATATTATATTTAGTGAGAAATTGTGGGAATGGCGCAAAGAAACTATTGTTAAAGAGTAACCGAAAGTCGCATTTGCTGACCTCCAGTGGTTGAACTTCTGTAGCTTCTGAAGCTGTAACATCATCGCTGGGTGATGTTACAGGTGCAACACAGCAAACAACTTCACAGCAAACTGTCACACCCATGAAACTGGGCGAGACAGAGGAGAAACTGACCAGAGAGGGCAGTGAAAACTCTTACTTAACATTACTGTTGCTGGCACTAGGTAGTCATAGTGAGGTATGAAATCATACCGCAGTTCCTACCGATACTGGTCTGGATTTTATCAGCATGTATGACAACAAGTCCAGACAAGTTCAGTTTCATGGTGGATTCACTCACAGCATGCTCATGCTGACAGAGAAATGTTGACATGAAGGGAGTGTTAAGTTTGAATTGACAGGCAACAGCAGCACAAACATATCTACATGCAAACAGGAGCATATCAGAAAACAGGCTTTTTGCTAAAATATAATTAATCATAATAATCAATGCAAAACATAATAAAACAAAAAAGGTCAGTCTCTAAGCCTGTCTCTCAGTGGATGTAAATACTATGAAAGCACTGGCCACTTTAATTTTGTGGTAATCTTTCACACAAAAACACTGCAGTCTTTCCAGTGTGCACTTTGCCTCTTACCAGCACATACTGGTTTAGGCCCCAGCTGCATGAGAAGTAGTTTAGGGGGGAAAAACTATCAAAAATCAACTATATCACTAATATATATTTCCATTTTAACCCAGATATATCTTTGATCTTCCACTCTACACACATGGATGAATCCATGATAGTTCTGGTGTTTGGCACAACTGAGCAACTGTCCCAATTTGTGTTCAGTTTCCTGAAAGTTTCCCCTCCAGTCAAGGTAAAGCAGAAAAGAAAAACATTATCTAACTACCCAGAAAAAAATCCGTGAGCATTTCTGGGAAAGATAATTGGGACAACAAACAGTATTTATATATAAACACTCACGTGAACTGGCTTGCATTTTTTACACACATGCACACACATTACCAGGGAGCTTAATACTCTGAGCATGTCCACACCTCACAAAAATAAACAACCCATCCCCATCAAAAAGTAAGTTTAGAGGCATTCATCAAACTACTGTAAAGCATTGGCTTAAACAGCCCTCAGCAAGAACTGTATTGTAAGAATCAGCTGTATAAAAAGTGCTACACGGGTGGGGCCCAGCCAAATCAGCAGAAATATCTCTAATTAGGATGGGGGGGTGAGAGTATAGTCACACAGACAAACAAACAAGCCATTAATCACCTCATTGGCACACACATATTTTTAAGAAGCATACTTGGTGTGTCAGTTTGTGTGAGGACAAAGTCAGACAGACAAAAAGAGCATCGTGAGAGAAACCTTGACAAAGATGGTCAAATGATAGAAAGAGGACATATTTACTGAGGCCACGAACAAGATATGGATAATGAGCCAGGCAGTAAAAGGCCAAGTATTAGAATGACAAAGAAGGCAAGAGAGACGGAGAGAGACAGTGAGAGGGAGGGTGGGTAAAATAATGAACAAAAGTTTGGGGGGGGGGGCTGGAAAACAGAGAAAAGTGGAAATGAAATGGAAAGCGACTTAATGGAAGACATGAAAAAAGAACCGTGGATCCAGTTTGGTATCATGCTGTTGCATTAGTTCATGTGTTATATAGGCCAACAGTCATCATCATCATGAGCACGTTAATGAACTCCATTGGCTTCGGAGCAGGATCCTTATCTGCGTAAGTGGAACATTATACTCTGTATAGCACTCAGGCACACATACGGTCTTTGTGTTTCTGTCGCACTCATAATCAGTTATACTTTCATGCATATACAATCACACATCTAATATTCTCTATTTAAAACATGTAGAAATTGAAAACAAGACGAGCAGCCAGCCAGCATTTTGGACCTTATGTCCGCCTCAGTGACCACAAACAGCACTACAAACACTTCGTCCTCGCGATGAAGCTGCGGGGTTCACACACCCTCCAACTCTGAACAAACCCAGGAGACGCCTGAAAGTAGGATTACCAGCGGCTAATATTAGCAAGGCAGCTAAGAGAACACAACATGTGAATACAGCCCCATTCTAATGGGATTAACATTACAGCAGGAGGTGGGAATGAAATGTACACTACGCTCCTCTGTAATTTAAGTCATCGTGAATTACAGGATAAGGTCAGTAATGGAAATGGACATTTTGCAGGACAAAGCTGAAAGTCTCGCCAGGCGGGCGAGAAAGAGCTGAGGGGAGGCGCAGAAGACGAGAGGCAAAGATACCTGATGACAGATGTGGTGAATTTGTCATAACTCAGTCGAAGCTGAACACAAAGACATGAAACACATTGACATGTACCATTCAGTGGGAGTAACGCTTCCTGAGGACATAATTACTGTAGTTTCAATGAGAAATCATGGAAAAAAAGACACATCAGAACTTCCTTCATAGTCATCACGTTTTTAAGTTTTCTGCTATATCGAAGTAATCCAGTTATAATTGTCTGTACATTCATGGGTATGTCATAAACAACAGCACAGTGGTGCCAATAGGCAGAAATGTAAAGAAATATAAACTGAAACACAGGAGGCTCAAAAGAGATTAGCTTCCTGTAGCAGATAGCACAACGGTCCATTTAATGAGCTCCTTCTATTGATGGTTTTACTTTTCTTATGTTGCTGTTAGCATGCGTCTATCTATTGGATAGCAAAAACACATTTGATTTACCCTATTTTCACACAAAAGTCAAATTTCAAACTGAGCTATTTAAGGTAGAAAGACAAGGAGCTCCAACTGCTAGAAAAAAAAAACCCTCTTTTCACTTCAAAATACAAGGACGTCACTCCAGAATTTAATTTGAGGAGGACAGGCAAGTGTGCTGAAAAGCATTCGATAACTGTGGCTGTAATTGTTACCGGATTGCGGATTACCCACATATGCAATCTAGATGGGATTAATCGCATAAATAAACAACATATATCTATAAACCTAACTGCACTGCAAAATAAAGCACAATGCTTCTTCAGCATTAACAGGACACGTTTGCTCCATCCACTAAATTTTTAAGTCCAACTATGTGTCCAACCAAAGCCTCATCCTCTGTTTCCTCAGCATGTAAAATGCCATCCTCTTAAGTGCACATTTCTACAATTAAACTAAAGATACCACACTGTACAGAGGAGGGGGACTACAAGTCTAATGGGACCTGAACAGGGGATGCCTAACGAGGAGCTCTAACAGGTGTTTCTCATTAAAGCCGGAATAAACGAATAGCTAGTGAGAGAGAGAGAGAGAGAGAGAGAGAGAGAGAGAGAGAGAGAGAAAGAGAGAGAGAGAGAGGGAGAGGGAGAGGGGGAGAGCAGAGTGTGAAGAGCGAAGAGGAAAGAAGCAAACGATGAGCTGATATATTCCCGTGTTATTCATTAGTGTCTTACAGGAAGATGATATTAATGATTCACTGTCCATAAGATTCCCCATCCCCAGCACATACACACAAACGTGAAGAACAAGCTCGCTGACTATCACCCTCTGTCTCCCCCTCTTCTCTCGCTCGCTCTGAGGCCTTCTGCAGTCTGTCAAATGAAAAACAGATTTGTCTTTTAATCTCGAATGCTTCTGCTGATTTTGCCCAATAAACCACCCCCACACACACACCTCTTTTTTATATATATAATTCTGCATATGAATGTGTGTGTTTCAAGTTAACCACTGCAGGTACGGGTCAAAGACAGAGCAGAGTGAAAGTAGTGAAACTGCAGCCAATAGGTTACCACAATGAAGTCATCAAAGAGAAGAGTGTGAGCAACTAAAAGCACATATGAGCATGCATGCCTGCCCACATGCCCACATATACACACACACACACACACACACACACACACACACACACACACACACACACACACACACACACACACTTACTTCCTACCTCGCACATGGTTTTTCTCTCAATTCTAGCCTTTACCTGTCCTAATTACCCAGCTGGACTGACCCATCACATCGGGGAACTGCTCTGATTAACCCTCAACACCCAAACTTGCCTTCCTCCCACCAAACCCCTTCACCTGCCTCACCATCCCCAGGCCTCCCTCACCCACCACCTGTAGCACTTCGCTGCACATGGACGCGTTCACTCCATTAACCATTAAACTGTCCCGCGCCAAAGCCCACGTGTAAAAAAGAGGAGGAGGGGGAGAGGAAGGGTGGGGGTGGGGCTCTCATTAAACACTTTGAGCCTCGACAGAATCAATTACAGTGATGTATCGATTTGTCAGCAGGTCCCGGTGGCTCAGCGAGGGGACTGGGACCTGCCGCCAAACAGGGGGGAGCAGGGGACAAATAGAAGGATTAAAGGAGAATGGAATGGAGAGATGAAAGGGCAGCAATGGAGGAAGACATAAGGGAAGGGGAGTTGGAATTAGGAAGGGAGAACTGGTGAGGAGGGGAAGACAAAGAAGGGTGTGAAGGAGGAGGAGAGATGGGAGGACTAAAGTGGTGAAGTAAAGAAGAAATGGTTGAAGGTAGAATGGTGAAAGAAGTGGAAGAAGAAAAGGGCGAGGTGGAGAAAAGAGAGACTAATGGAAGGAGGGAGAGAAATGTAGACCTGCAAAGGGAGGGAGGAGGACAAAAGAATCAAAAATACATTTCCTTATCAAACTAGATTGCGTTCTCCCTCCTCGTGCCGCCCCATTTCTTACATGTCCTCTGTTCACCTCTCTTTAATTTCTATCCTCCACCTCCTCAAACGCTCTGTTCTTTGTATTTTCTCTCTTCATCTCCCTCTCTCCTCCCCTCCATTATAACTTTCTCCGCCTGAACTTTCTGTCCAGGACATACTGTGTTTCCGTCTCCAGCGTATGGGGTCATTTCAGTGTAGATGTGGCTATAACCTTGAAAGTAATACCCAGCCTCAACTTAAAGCCAGGTGGGCTTTGAGTTGAGGACCGCCACAGGGAGATGGTCAGGGCGACATAATAATACTGTATGTCCACGAAACAGGGATTTGTATTTATTAGAATAAGATAAATATGGAGTCATTTGGGCTTGAGACAATTTAATGCATCTGTCCATCTACGCTGGAAGATAACTGAGCTCATGCTTGCAGCCTATTTTTACGAACACATCTGTGGCGTTCATACATGCACAAACAAGATATCCCATTATTATCTTTCACTATTTGCCAAAGTCATCCCACACCTGTGTTACACTCCGCTGCTCCATCTATTCAGAGCCGGGGAATAATGGGGTAGTAGACGCATACGGCAGCCTGCACAAACTAGGTAGCTATGAGGCTTTTTATGTTTCACAGATGACAGACAACACGCATTCTCCTTCTTCTGTAATGAGGCAGCAGGGCTCCAACAGACAACATGGGACATGATTAGATGGCACATCCACGGCAAATGTGCCTCCAACCTGACAACCACAGAGGGAAAAGAAGCCAGTCATTCATACAATGGTGTAAATAGTGTACTTGAAGAGACGCACAGGTACAATACAACAAGGCTGGATGCCTCAGTCCTGTTGTGTTGTCAGGGTCAAGGGTCCCTGCCCTTACACATGGGGATACACAGACATAATACTCAAACCGAGCGGTCCATCAGAACAGTAAACTGCAGTGAGAGGCTCAATATTCCCTGCCATCATGTCCACATCATGTTTTCCTGCTCTTAAACGCAGATCTTTCATAACCACATTAGTATGTGGTTTGCTCTTTCAGAGTGAATTAGTGTTGTTATCTGCTCTGTAAGGAATCCTGTAAGGAAAAAATGCCATGGGTTCTCCGTCTACATACAGGGAGAGCTTGTTTCCATGCAGCCAGTAAAATCTTGCCTAAAGCTACGTCATCTTACTATCTTAACGGACGGGATTAATGACGTCACCAACCATCACACTGTTATGGCTAATTAGCCAGTATTTTGTTATCATTCAGTAAGCAAACATTAGCTAACACTAACCTCATCATTAACTCACTTCACTTTGTAATGTATCGTTGTTTTGCCTTTCGTCTGTACTTTATATCGTACTTTATACATTTCAAATGATGAACAGTGACAGTGACAGATAATAATGGCCAGCATGCCAAACTTGGAAAAATGGCGTGGCGGCCTCAGAGTGCCCCGCGGTTCCCTCTCCTTCCAGAAAGAGCAGGTGGTCCCACTGAGCCGGACAGCGGGTACAAGACTCTAAACACCAGCCCACAATAGCTTTCCTGCGAATATCTCTGTCTGAACCAATTTAACGTCTAAACGCGAACAAATGTCTGGTCCTGCACCTGAGCTTGATGAACCACCAAACATTCGCCGGGAAACGTCCACTGCTAACGTTAGTTTGCTGCTCAGTTGTTACACATTAAAAAGTGTGTAAACTTACCTGCAAACGTCATTTAAGTCCGTTTTGATGCCGATGTGGACCTCAGTTTTCGTCACTACTGCTGGCCACACGCCGTCCCCAATTACTGAGCTCAACCTCCACCCGCTGTCAATCAAACATAAGGGGGCACGCGCGTTTCTGATGTTTTTACCTAAAGACGGTTTTTCTCCGCTTTTTACGAAAAAAAAAGTATTAATAAGAACGTTACATTACAATTTTTGACTGCAAATGGAGATAAGTGAATGTTAAACTATTAAAACTAATGTCTACATCTAAATACCTTCTGAAAGCACACTAATTATTATTGTATATATACATATATACTGTAGCGATGGGAGAACAGGCTGGTGTTTGTTAGCTAGCTTGCGCACTAGTTAGCACAAAGACTCATGGGAGTGTTTATGTTCAGGGGTTCACGGGACTGACATTGTTAAACGTTCCTGTGTTGTAAATGTTGTTTTCTGGTTACCGTTGTCATGTTATGTGTTGGAGAGCGCCATGGTGGTTATTTTACACCGTGCCACCATGGCTGTGACTGGCATGTAGAGTGATTATTAGTGTGGTTGATTTGCTAGTAAACGTCATTTTCTTGGAGTCCTTTGGTGTATGGGGCACAAAATTTGCCATTAGACTGAGATTTCTGTCTCATGAGGCTTACTTCCACATGGCTTGCCACAGTATCATCATACTGTATGGATATGTATTAATGTCACAGTATTTAGTCTAAACTATCACAATATTTAATTTTGCCAATATCAGTAAAACCCACAGCCAACCCTGTTAATTCTGTACACTACTAATTCACATATGTTTGAAATGAATATAATGCTATCCAGAACACATTTTATAATCAGTAGACATTAATTATTACACATTTTATTGACTCACATTTTCTGGTTGTGTTTAGGCAAATTAATGCATTTTGTCAGGACTTTTCGGACAAATAAAAAGTCTATGCTGACTTGAAGCTCAAAACCAAAACCACATTTCGATCACCTTCACCAAAGTAATGCAGTGGCCTAAACCTCACATGCGCTGGATGCAGGACCCGAAAAGTCAAAGTCCTGCAGTTTGTATGCCTACGATCCACACCGACTACCTCTCCATGACTTCCTTGAAGAACAATAATTTGACACTTCTTGGAAAGGAAACATGCTATGAATGAAGTAGCAATTATGTTAAACATACTGTAATTTTCAGTGAAATATAAAGGACAGAGATCAAATATTTAGAGGGGATTCCCTTTAGAGTTCATAACAAGACTAATCAGTGAAGAACAAGTAGGAAAAAATTCTACATTTGGAGTGCCATTTCTTCCATTTTCCCCACTTCAGTTTATATGTGAACTCAAATTGTCACACATGGATGCAGCTGCTGTCCTTCGCAGCTCGCTGTAGGTGACTTGTGAGACTCTGTGAACACCGGAGTCCTTTCAGGTGTATTCTGGGTGAGAAAAATCAAATGAGTTTCCATCAGAAAACAAGTGGACAGGCAGCCAGAGGCAGAACAAAGTGCTTCCACCGTGCAAGCTGCTGTCGGAGAAAATGCCAAAACCCGTAACATCCACAACAACTAATGTGGTAAAAATCACAGCGACTCTTGAGGGGACAGAGAGAGGAAAGAGGGAATCACATTCCTCTATTAGATTTGCCACCAATGTCGTCTGTGTTATGTTTAAAATGAAAACGGTACAAGGTTTCTACCACACTTCACTGGAAGAAAAAGTTTCACAAATTCAACCCTGATGATGAAAAAAAGTTGGACTCATAACACAGCATAGGTCCGTCTGCTTCTTCACAACACACCTGGTCTGAACTCCAGTTCTGGAGAAGGGTCAGTTAATATAGTGGAGTTAAATGTCAACTCCTCCAGTTTCACTGTCTTTCTGACAGCATCAACAACATCACAGGCAGCTCCAAATCTAACAAAGGTCAGCTCACTTTTCCATTCTCTGTCCCTCTTTGTATGCATGAGTGTGTGAAGGAGAGAGAGAGCGAGGAAGAATGACAGAGAGCGAGGAAGAAAGACAGAGAGAGAGAGAGAGAGAGAGAGAGAGAGAGAGAGAGAGAGAGAGACCAGATCTCAAAGTTGTTTAAAGCCAGACTGCTGGTTCAATATCCATCAGATTTATGTCTCTGTTATTTTCTTCTCCTAAACAGTAAGTGATAAACTCAGTGAAGGACACAATAACACAGATCTACCTTTTCACCTCTCTCTCTGCTTGTCTGTCTCTTGCTCTCTCTGTCTTTCTCTCTCTGTCCCTGTGCTATCAATCGGTCTTGTGGTGATTGCCACTGGATTACAGGGCTTTTGCTGTCCACTTCTAGCGATTAACGTCAGGACAAATAAAATACCCTTATATCCCTCCGTGATGACTGAAGTAAAGAGAGGAGCCACACGCGCCCACGCTCATATCGACACACATAAACACACGCCGTGCACAAATGAGCCTTAATCTTCAATTCAATCACAAAGTTGGCATGTGTGACATCCAGCCCACCTGAGTTTCTGTGTGTGTGTTTGGTTGTGTAATGCAGGCGTGATTTAATCCCGTTGGTCCTTGTTTGATGCTCACATGCACATCAGCCAGAGATAAAGTAGTGGATGGTGGGTTGTGAACTCAGCTGAGGACAGTGGCAGTCATGACAGATTAGGACTGGCTGCGGGGAGTAATGCAAAACAGCACAAGTGAGGAAGAACCTACTCACACCCCAGCAGTACATGTACACATTCACCAGAGACGACAGACCAGTTCCAGTGCCTGGTGTTTATCTTCCCTCCACTCCTGCACACACATACAGACAGATGGCAGCAGTGGCCATTGGCACAGTTCCTTATTCCCTCCCTTACAAACATAATTTATCACCTGCAGCAGCCTCTTCAGTGTGTGTGTGTGTGTGTGTGTGTGTGTGTGACCTGATCCATGCCACCCTAACCTTATTAAGAAACAACCTAATCACAACAGAGAAAAATGTTGTGCCACCAAGTCCTGTAGGTAAAATTGGCACCGCAGCCAACTGTCCCGTCAACGTCTGTCATTTAACGAACACACACAGGTACGAAAAGAAGACGCCTGCTGAGAATGAAACCAGACTTGCTGTTTATCTTCCCTCAACTCCCCTCCTGCCTTCGTTTCCACATCTCTGTGTGTTTAATACCATCAACAGGCATGTATGTCACAGCATACACAACAACATAAACATTGCACACAGAAAACATGGAGTCATACAAAAAGAGAGACAAACCAGAACTTAAAAGATTTAATCAATATCCAGCATTTCAAGTGATTACATTTTCATTTTCATCCATTTGCAACACAAGAGTTCCCTGCAGATTCAGTCTTAGGTGCACCTGCATCAGCCTCTGTACCACATGAACACAATTTACGTTTACATCCATTGTGCACTTTATTCTCCACGAGTATCTCAAAGAGCACGTCTTCTGATTTGTCCTCACATAACAAGTGTGTTTATGTGTTTAAGTGCATGTGTGTGAATATCTCAGGGTAGTAAGAGGACACTCTGCTGATCTCTCTCTGCAGCCGCCTCCTCGTCCTTCTGTTCCTTGCTGACTCCACCCCTGCAAGACCAAATCCACCAATCAAAGGTAGAACATTCAACATACACAACACTCAAACACCAGCCTGTGACTAAAGAACAGATGCACTAAGTAGTTTCAGATGCAGACAACAAAGATTTTGCTCCAAAAACATTTGTGATACATTCAGTCGGGCACACCAGCTGAAAGTTTTTGTGTGGTGCACTTCATCAAATCTGAATGGAGAATCCAATTGCTTAAACTGTACTGCAAGTTGTATGAACGGTAAACACTAACAAGAGAGCAGAAGGTAACACAGATTTCACAGGAAGTCAATTATAGTGACGATTTCAAGTTTTAAAATGAATTTAAAATAGAAGCCCAGTTCAGCTGAGGTCTAATGCTAAATATCAGTATGTGCAGACCTGCATAGAAATTCCATTCAGAGTATTAAACTATCACAGAAGCAATCACAAGCACACATTAAGGTGTAAATATACCTGAGTCTCTCAGCTAGAAATGGTGAATCTCAAATGTCTCACTTTTCATAACCAATTTCAAGCTTCATGTTCGGTTACTGTAAATACTGCACTGTACAAACTGTACAGTCAGAGAGAAAATTCAGAACACGTCCATTTCCCAAATATTAATGTGATACTGCTGTGCAAGTATGCACTGACTGAAGGTTAGATCAAAGACAGCCAATAGACTGAGGCAACACTAAAGCACAGCCAGGCAGCTGGAAGCAGTTCAGTCAGAGCAAAGGTAGATGATGAATAGTTGTCTGGATATGAGGTAAGCATAGACGAGGTCATAGTTAGCACACACGCATCAATGGATACACACGTAATATATGGTGCACAGCATTCACTTGTGTGGGTGTACTTTAGAGTGTACATGTCCTATTACTGGAACAGTCACTAAAAGTGATGTATATTTTATAGGTTTTATACAAGACTAAATTATAAAGCCACTCAAGTTTTCCTGGTTACACTGTTACTCTATATGACGGTGGGCAGCAGGGACCACTCTACAGTAGAACTCCATTATCATGCATTTTCTCCACAATGCAACAGCAACCCCCACTCATCATAGTCTAAAAGAGCAGCTTGTAAAATCTAAATTGTGCCACTCTGAGTACCTGGTGGCTGAGAGGAGCATTAAACTGAGGGGTCCTGTGGGAATGGTATCTATACCTAAACTTATATTAAAAGTGCAGCTTTGTGTTTGACTTTTGCAAGATTTTCATCTGGGATAGCAAAACATTTGCTCTATGGAACAGAATAGTGGAAGCATCTCAAAGACAAATCTGTATTTCCCTATTTCAATAAGTAAATTGTAAACCTCATGTTTTAAAAATTCTATGAATTGAATATCATCACATAACCAAAAAACTGCACTGAGAGGGGAATGATAGCAACAGACAATACCTCTAGAGCTATGTCAAACTAGTCCGATTAAGTGCATTTGTGTGTGTGTGTGTGTGTGTGTGTGCATGTTTGAAGGATGTAAGGAGCTGTTTTAGGAGCCCTCTGTGTAGTATGTGTTAATCCAGTTATTACATGTCTCAATGTGATATTCACAGTGCTCTGCTCAGCACAAGGCCTCTAGCGCAGATTATGCCCACTACACACACACACACACACACACACACACACACAAAAGATCAACAACGCACAGACACACACACACACACCCGCGCACTCATTTTGGAATACAAGAAAAATACATTGACACTCTGGCTCTCTGTCTCACACACATGCACACATTAAGCAGCACATTAAGGCCTGATACCCTACATGCTGTCAAAGCTAAAGTCGTTCTGCTGGCTAACGATCCATTACACACTGCACATATCCAACAGAGAGAGGGATTGACAGAGCACAAAAAAGAGGGATTACCCCCCATCGTGACCACTGGAATGGTGGAGGAGTATAGGGAAGTGCAGGGGGAGAGAAAGCAATGGATTACATGCTGATCATGGCGAAAAGACACAGACAACAGTGTGAAAACAGGAAGTTACAGAGGCTAGACTCAGACTGTCACAGGGAAAAAAGCCTTTCAGGATGTCAAATTGTAATGGATACTTTAACAGCTGCTGAAGCTGCAGGTACTTTTAAATTCTGGATGTCGTGCAAATGTCCGAAATGGGCGGAACTCAACGTACTAACTTTTTCAGGTTTGGTAACAAATATACACAGGGCTCTGCTTTCCTGAAGCATGGCCAAACACAGCTTTGGTAATTTTGTGGCCAGGTTTGCCTGGCACACCTGGTGTGCTTGCATACATGAAGGATTCAGAGAGAAAGCATCATCATATATTACATGTGGGCTGTGACCATCACAGCCAGCCACATTCACCGCTTTCATCCCCTTTAAACACAGAGCACTCCACTGACAGTTTGGGACTCCTGTGGAGAGTTTTCCTCAGAGGGATCTTGCTGGAAATCTCGGATTGAAAATGCTGAAGATCGAATCATGTTCTTTATGCGTAACGGAGCACAATTTTATGTGACATCACAATCATCCATACAATAACCATCTGCAGTTAAAAACCACCATAGTGCCATAAATAAAAGCAGAATTTAAAATGCAGTCCATTTTCTTAATGTTGTATTTCTTATTTCAGTTAAATTTGACTGATTTACATGCAAAACTAATTGCTGACAGTCTGGAAACAAAATAGTTGCCTAATCTTCATATTGCGACATAGACACGATCCTCTTTAGGCGACACTTTGCGCAGACTGGTCAAAAAGAAGATGATGTGCACAGCTGTTCCTCCACTGTGTGGACAGAGACTGCAGTGAAAACTGTATAATGACAACTATAAGTCTGATGTGCACATGAGCATGGAGGTTTCTGTGGTTATTCTACAACAATCTGGTACTTGTTGCACAAAATTTAACCGGTAGATCTTCCGTGCATAATTGTGGCTTGACAGTGTGTAACATCACTCCAATTAGAGACTGCAGATGAAACAGACACCTGCTGCCTTCAGATGACTGTAAAGAGAGTCAGCAGAGCAAAGGAAAGGCTTTCAGTGGAGGCTATTGTCGTGGATTACAGAGCTGGAACGAATTTTCTTTATTCTCGCTGGCGTTAATGAATGATCAAAAGGTGTTTTTTTCTGTGGGACCACATGTCAGCTGGTTGCAGCAGGCGTTCTGTGATTTTCGAGCTATAAATAGTTGTACCTTCACTAAATAAAGTCGGCAAAATGTTGTCCACCTGCTCTGGATAGGCAGGTGGCGGACTATGCAAGACACATTCATTCTTGGCACCAAGACTGCATTAGTTTGTGTGTGCATGTTACCCACCCTGTGAAATGATGACTTTCATGCTGATCTTGACTTCCACCGCTTCCTGCTTCAAACATTGAAGCCTGCTGCCCTGTTTCTGAGGTAGATATAAAGAGAGGTTAAATGCTTATGGCTTTATTTTAAAACCATCATCACCACTATTTCTCCAACATCCCAAAACACCCTTGTTTGGCTACCAGCTGGTCATACCATGATGCTGTGTTTGCATACATGACTCGTGTACTGTATGTGCGTGTCTGTACCCTTGGTCATGAGTTTGAGTTCCTGCTCCAGTTCGTAGATTGTGTGTGCAGTTGTGTCAGTGTCCAGATCAGGGTCCTCACAGCCCGTCTGGTCCACACTGCAGATATCCATGATCTCCTGGGCTGCCTGGGACAACGGACGAAACGCTGGACCCAATTCTGAGCCCAGCGTGGGACGGAACAAGCAGCAGGCAGCAGTCACCGGAAACTGAGTTGGTGTGGACTTTTCAGAACGGTTGGACCCTGAATGAGAAAGAAAGAGAAATGTTTGGAGGTGGTAGGATAAATATACAGAAGGATCAATGGATGTGAGCACATACGGTAAAGGTATCTTACAAAAACAGCTAGAGAAAATGTGAATGCAAGAAAGAGATAAGAGGAGGTGTAGGAAAAGACGAGAGAAAGGAGGAGGAAAGGAAGGGTACTCGGCTCGGGATTCAGGGAGAGAGGGTGAGAGACGGAGAAACGATCACAACAGTCAGTGGAATGAGCGGTGTCTCATCCCACTCCACTCCGAGCCACATCAAATTGAATCAGATTGAACATCCATCCCCACCTGCTCACTGTAAATTACATCGAGGCCCCCATTGAGAAGCTATGATGGTGTGGGTGTGTGTGCGAGTGTGTGTGTGGCACACTGATTCCTCATGCTGCGTGCTGTCTAACCAGCTCCAGTGTTAAGTCTTTCATTCTTTCAGTCTTCCATTGTCTCCTTAACTCTCCCTACCTCCTCCTGGTGCCTGCCTCTGTCTTTCAACTGGCACAGAACCTCCACTTAGTGCTTCACAACCACCTGCACTGTCAAACTAAACAGCATGGGAGGGATGAGTGCTGCTGGCACATGTGCACTCTCACACACACATACCCCCAGACTCAATTTACTTCTATTTCAAAGTAGATAGGACATATATCTAGATTTTGGTGACTGATAAAGCTCTGTGCTCGAGTTAGAATGTATTTAGTGTAAATTGAGAGTGAGATTAAGATCTGATCTCACTTAATGGCCTTCAGTGAGATTTCAATCTTTCTTATTTTGCATGCACTGTAAGCACTACACAGTATATCAACAGTATAGAGTGTGTGTATCTTTGTGTGTGTGTGTGTGTGTGTGTGTGTGTGTGTGTGTGTGTATTTGATAGATAGATAGATAGATAGATAGATAGATTGATAGATAGATAGATAGATAGATAGATAGATAGATAGATAGATAGATAGATAGATAGATAAACCTGGATGGGTTTATGAAAAGGTTTGATCTATCTCTCTACAAGTGACTGAAATTTCCATAAGTTTGGACCTGTTTATTCTGATTGAGGTGTTTATATGGAGCATTTTATTCTGCTTGGTCTTTTAAACCAATTATAATCATCATAATGTGCCTTTTTCACATGGCTGATTAAAACGTCAGGTAGGTCTATGCATATACATATAGCTAAAATGAAGCCCGCAAAAAACAAAAGGGTAAACCAAATGCTGTGAACTTGAAACAGAGTCCCCCACTCAAAAAGATGCATGGGAGCACACATTCATTAATGGCACAAGGGAGCCAAAACACAGATGTTACAGCAAGAAGCCTTCCTCCGAGTGCTGTCAGACAGCACATTGGAGCGTCACACTGACAACACAGCACAATGAGGCACACACAGTGAGGCAACTTGCCGAAACGCCTGTGGTTAGGTTCCCTTGTGGAATTAGAAATATTGAAAACATGCTGAGCACTCAAGAGTCCTTCTGATGCTATAATTAAACATACTGAAAAGGTTTTGAGCTCTTCAGTGGTCTTACAAGAGCGGATGCTTGAACTTTATTCCACCTTAATGCAAGTGAGCACAAGGTGGGCGTCGGTGCCTCAAACTATTTGCTTTAGAGGTAAAATGAAGTGAGTAAAGAGAGGAATAAAACATAAAAATGATAAAAGAATCCCACAAATGTGTGAAACTTTGGCACAGCAGGAGAAAATGGGCAAGATTCATGAAGAAAACAACAGACAGCAGGGCTCGATGGCTTGGCGGTGTAGAAAGAACAGACCAGAGGAAGAAAAGAATAAACAGATGTTTATGGTGAAATGGGAGTATTAGATATATCACTGAGTAGAACAGATTAACGTCTTGTCACTCAGGTGTCTGTGGTGTGTGTAAATGCAAATGTGTACGTGTGTGCGTGCGCGTATCAGGACAAGCAGATTACTGCAGTGTTTCTGGGTTCTCAGGATGGAAAGTGATGAGCTGACACATTCCTGGACCGACTCCCAATCCTGCACGTGTATGTGAACAGTATGTGCGCGTACAACGTGCACGCCTGTTTGTGTTTCAGAGTGATACTGTATAATCTCTATAAGAACCCTGCATACTCAGTGCCAGGAGAGTGTGGCTATATGCGGAAATGAGCTGCATTAATTGTGTATGATACAGAGTTCTGGGTGTATGAGAGAAAAATAAGTAAGAGTTAGAGGTCAGCAAGCCTGATAGTGTTCACACAGACAAAATACACACAAGCGTACCAGATGTTCCTGCTTCATCCGCAGATATTTCTGTTGTACTGGTGGGTCTGGTGGGTGTGGTTGAGTGAATCTGAATTCCGGTCGGCTGCATGCGGTTGTCCTTCATCATTCTGAAAACCAGGTGTTCCTCGGTGTAGGCACTGAGGCTGGCGCTTGGCCAAAAACCCTGTGACCCTTAAAGAGTGAGAGAAAAAGTAAGAGAGGGTACACATAATCTGAGTTGGGAAAAAAAAACAACCTCTCACAAAGAACAGCCATGCATAAATGCCTGGAACATAAAATGTGTTTCAAAAATACTGTTTTAAATCCCATAAACGTCTCTGTTTACCCTGTTTTAAAAAGCATCCCCTCACTCTATCCACTTTCACATGCTTTTATTGCCCTACAACACGTGTGGAATATCTGGATACAAGACAAATGAAATCCCAAAGCACAGATCATGAAATGTCATGCTGCTATCAGTTGGACATATAGCTTGTAAATGGAAATAGCAATGCATTTGCTTTGCTATCTGACTCCAACAGTGCGATTTTGTATAGATTCAATGCATGGAATAACTTTTGGGCTATGACAGTGCATCAATGCCACATACAATACAAAGCTGCTGCATGAATTATGGAATATGGTTATTTATTTCCACGGCTGTATATCAAATTAAAATATAAAACTAGGTCATGGTTATAAATGGCTGAAATCATTCAGAGACTTAACCCTTCCAGTGTGCATTGCGTTCAGTCAGTTTTTTCTTTGGAGTCTACCACTATGAGAGGCAAAAGTCAGAGATTTTCAAATCTTATGCAGAGAAGCTTTCAGAGAATCACAACACATCCATTACATTTGATACAATAATCCATGTGTCCATTCAGCAGCAGCATGTGTACCAGACCAATATTGCTTAACAAGCCTGTTCAGCCAATCCTGACAGCTGCAGTGCAATTACCGCAGTTTTCTTCTTTCTCTCCAGTGGTTAGCCAATCAATTAATACGATTGACTGGATGGTGAATCTACTAACTAGTCGAAATCAGCTGCAAATGAAAACAGGAAAGGAGCAGAGCAGTCGGACAGCCAGCTTTTAAAGTCGAAGAAAATGAAGAGATTTGAGGCGCTTTTGAAAAAAAAAAAAAAGGGGAGGGATACAAAAATGGCTAAAAATGCATACAAAGATACCAAGTCTGTCCTTCTTCATGCATTTGTCTGCTTGTCTGTCTACCTGTTTGTCATCTTACTGCTCGCGTCAGCATACAGCTTCCTGTTTCTCTTCTCACTCTCTGTCTCTCTCTGTGCAGACTTGGCCATTGACCTTCCTGTCTGTCCGTCTATCTGTCCGTCTGTCTCCTTCTTTCTGTTCGACTGGATGCACGAGACAGAAACTGCACACTAACAACCTCATTTTCTGACTGACCGGGTGACAGGGAGTAAGAGCAGAGAGGAGAGAGAGGTGGTAAAACCTGTTGGATCTCAGCCCGCCTGAAAAAAAAAAAAAAAAAAAAGAGGAGACAGATGGAGGGATGGAGGGACATAAATGAGTGCGGAGTGTTGTCAAGGTGATATTCCTCCTCTCTAACCTTTCTCTCTCATTAACTTTGGAGCTTTAACGATGGTGGCAGAGACAGTGTGGAGTTACTGAATGGTGCGAGGAGGGTAGTGGTGCCCTTGTGGGAGTCTTTCACTGTCAACCTCATTCATTTAACGCTAGCTTGACAATGAAACAGTGAAAAACTGGGCTTTGAGACTCGATGAAGGAAATCGTTGATGGGATCACTTTGGGCCGTAGCAGCTTACTTAAGCAAACAAAGTGCGAATTAGAAATCCTTTCTCAATCAAAATAGTAGGTGCTGTTTGAAATACAGTAATGTAATTCAGCAGCCTTGGACAAGAGTAAGTGTAATGAGCATCATGATAAATTATTGTGTTTGATTCGATCCTAATGTTATTACTTTAACTCTGAGGCAATTTGGAGCTGCAGGGCTAGACTTCCAACAGCCTTGCTGGACAGTTTGAGAGCATCGTAGACATGACCAGCTTACAAATCCTAAGTGTAAGAAAGCAGAAAATAATTTTCAAAACTTTTCAAAAGCATCTTGTTACAGCAGTATTTATGGGGTGTAATTCAAGGTGAGAGAAGCAATGAAAGAAAAGAGGAGGAAGAAGAAAATCCCAAAGCATGAATTAAATGTCTGTGCATTATCTCGCCGGCAAAGGGTAGTGATGGATAATAATGAAATATGTAAGTCAAAGAAAAGGAAAGCAACATTAATAACTGCAGTACAAAAACAAAAAGTAGTGCTGGAATAGGCTTTTTTTACATTGTAAGCTGCATTTTCTGGCCAGTAATGACTAATTAAACCATATGTTTTCAGGGGTGTTGTGTAAGAAAGATGCTACTGCACTGACGACATATATGTTTCAACATTCCTCTCAAAGGTAAAGTCAAAGTATACTTGGTGCGCCATGTGAAGGACAAAAACATAATTATCTACACTGGAAACAAGAGAAAAAGGCTATGTTGTCTGGGGGGGGGGGGTCTCTGAAGGTCTGTGTGTGCACCTGTGTTCAACTACAGTTTAAGAAAGTGAAAAAAAGAAGCACCCAGACTTAGACACATGCAGGCAAAGACATGCACACATACACACACAGAATAAAAAGGCGTCTCAGAAAAGCTCCCCTTGGACTCACCAGTAGTAAATTATCGGTGTTGTCCCCCATCTCTTGTTTTCCACCAAGCAGCCAGTGCTCCTCTGGGTTTAAAACTCATTTTCATCTCTCTTGTAAGCTCTACGTTTTTACATATTTGTTCTAAATCCTATTATGAGGCCTTTGTGATATGAATAACGCTTGCAAATTGGAAAGTATCTCCAGGCAAGAGCTGGACACAGAGGTAATCTTCACAATCTAATCTCTTGAAGCACAAAAACAGCAACGGCACTTTCTGGTAACTTATAGGAAAACATGAGCCAGTTTAAGGAAATAAAAAAAACTCAATAAAAGAGGAGTCTAAAAATGCATACAGCTAAAAGTACTTCTCTTCTTCAAATTACCTGTTGGGTCTGAATCGTAGAGTGAAGTTTGGCTTGTGTGCAGCGAGTCACAGTATGTCTGTTCTGGTGTGTCTGAGTGATCAGAATTCATGTCCAAACCCGGAGGCTGAAACCCATCCAGATCACAGAACTGCTCTGGTTTAGACCCAGCACTCTGCTTGTGCATCACCTAAGGGGATATAGAAACAGACGGAGGGAAGCAGGAGGAGGGATAGAAGGAAGAAGGGGGTAAGTGGTAGAACAGGGAGGGAGTGGAAGGAGCAAGTGGAAGAACAGATCACGTCAGAATGAGAGAGATGGAGAGATGATACACAAATGGAGATAAGGGAGGAGGGGAGAAATAGAAAGAAGAAATAAATTATGGAGGGAGTTGAGGAGGGGATACGAGGAAGGGGTGTATGGGGGGCAAAGATAGGGACATGGAAATAGAGTGAAGAGAGTACAGTATAAAAAGGAATTAATAGTTTGGTCTCACAGCTTGAGTTTCATTTCCATCCTAACCAAATCAGTTCAAAGGACAAACTAAAACTCAATATCAATTTAACTTTTAGAAAGATAGGTAAGTGTGTTCAAATTTCTATTTTTCCATTTTCTGCTGTGCAAATGCATATTAATAAACCAGCGTCTTTCACTGGAGATTATTTCTCTCTCTCCCTGTTTCCTTTGTTTCCACTTGATGAATTGATTTTTAATTAACCCCTGGAGCTGGTGAGAGCATCTCACAGCGGTGTGGTAGGTTACCTGTTCTTCCCGCGCAAGTGTCCTCCTGTGAGACGGGGGTAAAATGAGGAAGCTCTGTTTAGTTAAGATTAGATCTGATGCATTAGCATGCTAGCCATAGCAGACACTGCAGATGGGCCGGGAGAAAATAGGAAGGAAGGCATGTGGGAATAGTGGTGCTAGGAGTGGGGAAGGAGCAAGGATGGAGAATGACAAAAGGAAGACAGGCCGGAAAGAAAGAAGAGAGGCATAACAATTAAATGGCAAGAGAGCAAACACAGTGATATTGTGTTGGAAGAACAATTGAAGAAGTCTTTGTGCAGACCAATGGTTCCTCATATCAAAAAGGATGGTGCAGCTGCCTGAACTATAGGGTAAAGGTAAAACAAAAAGGAGGTAGGGCAGAAGAAAAGGAGTTGGAGAACAGACAAAGAGATGGACCAAAGCAAAGAGAGGGACATAAAGTAAGAGAAATAAATGGAGGACAAGAGGGAGAGGCGAGAGAGAGAGAGAAAGAGAGAGAGAGAGAGGGAAAGAGAGAGAGAAAGGGAGGGAGAGAGAGAGAGCGAGAGAGAGAGAGAGAGAGAGAGATGGAAAAAAATATTATCTAATCATTTTAGGAGCAGTTTGATTCAGGTCCAGAGGCCACAGATAACCACCATCTTCACAATCATGAACCTCATTTTGCTCCAGCTTTTTAATAAAGCACTACTCGCCCCAGTCCCCCACCCTTATTTTTTTTTTTATTCCTCTGTCTCAGTATAAAGGATTCATACCATTAAATGGCTGATAGGTCATTTGGGACTATTCAAGCAGTGTCTTTTTAATTCACTCTGTTTCTCTTTTGTGCCTCAATCGTGTGCACTTTTAACACCGCTGCCTTAGGTGTCTCTGAGCCATAGATGAGTAATGTAAAGTAATTAGTGTGATATAAGTGTTAGAATGGATCAGGTACGCTACAATAAGAAACTAAATGTATGTCGCTGAAGTCTTCATTCCATGGAATGATTATGTCCGGTGTACTGGTGTGCTTCTCTAAAACTCGCCCGTTTATTCATTTTATGACCTAGTTTGAGGCTCTTCAAAGACAAACTTTAGGGTATTGGCATATAACTGTCACATCTGGTAAATCTTCCATTCATTTGTTAGCAATCAAATATTTTTCAACACGTATCAATTGAGTGATAAATGTCATCATCATGGTGTCATAATACTGGTCACACAGGAACAATGACTTCACGCTTTCTTGTATTTTACTATTATTTTCTTTTGGCATTTTGTTTTGAAAGAGGATACCAATGGTGGCAGATGGACTAAATTAAGGATTAAATTTGGTAGGCCTGTGTTAGTTACACTTGTCTACAATGAAATATCTTCTGTATTGATGCTGATTGTCAGCTTGGCAACCGCTTATAAAACGCACTCATGGGCTGAACCCAGTGAAGGAATAATATTCCTTTACAAACAAGAGATTTGTGCTCCCCAGAAAATCATTTTATCATAGCTCTCTAGCCCAAGGTTCTTCCTCCAAGAAGCCAAAAGCATGTGGGAATATGGAAACATGTTACCGTGGATGGTTCTGACAGCTGTTCTTGCTCATCAGTCTGCAAATCTTTTTCTCTTTCTACATCTGCAGGAACAAAGCAATCTTCTAGATGAGATATGGCAGGATTCCCTTGCTGTTCTTCTCTGGAGCTCCCTCTGGTTAAACATCCGTGAATCTGTGTTTCTTCGTCTGAAGAGTTGTCCTCATGTGGAAGAAGACCCAAGCTATCACTGGACATTTCATCTCCACTGTCTTGATGAAAAATACAAACACACATGTTTAGAGGATTAAAATTTTACTTTAAGTTATGATTCAAGATGTTTGTTTCAATATACTGGACTATAATCCATTATATTTTTGGTTCAAACAATATGACTTTCAAGGTGAATAGTCAGAGCACATCGACCCATTGATTTATCACATTTTGAATCACTGAAGATGTACTTTCATCTTTAACATCCAATGAAAATTCTGAAATGTGATGTAAGCGTCCTTGACACCGCCACACATGCATCAAGCTCTAATAAGCTGATGAAGGAGGCAGACTGGTCAAAGAGCCGTAGGAAGTGAAGGTTGAGAAAGATGCAAAGGATGAAGGAAAACACAGAGATGATGGATGAATAGAGGAAGAGAGGCTGAAGTGTGAAGTCAGGATGTGGGACCAAGTGAAGTAAAAGCAATTTTAAAGGGACAGCAAACCCTACCCTGTACACACACATCCACACATTGCAAATGTGTGCCCAGGTAGACACACACACGCAAAACATACAGCGTACGCCTGAGAGTCAGCAAAAAACACTTCAAATAAATTGCTGTAACGTGTACCTGAAGTACTCTTCTATGAATTCATGTATGTGTGTGTGCACACCTGCATGTATGAGAAAAAAGTGTGTATTTGCATCAATAAATCCTAATGCGTGCATGCGTGTGTGTGTGTGTGTGTGTGTGTGTGTGTGTGTGTGTGTGTGTGTGTGTGTGTGTGTGTGTGTGAGCGTGGGTATGTGCTGTATACTAAGGGAATTCAGGGCCATTCTTTATAGTGTAATTACCTTCCTGTCTGTTGTAGCATTATGTCAGGTATTTACTTAAAACCCTAATCGATATTTAAAAAAAAAAAATAAAGAACACTTTTTATGGTTGGATCTAAATTGGCTTTGACAGCTCAGCGAAATAAAGGAAGCCATTACTGCTGAGAGCCACGAGCGTTTTATTCATATAAACTGCCTGGCCATTGAGAATTGTGTTCAGGCAAAATGTAGCCTGGCAGTAAAGTGTTCTATCAGGAATCACTTAACTGCAAAGAACTGAGCTTCCTCATCCATTAATATGAATTATTTTTTCCTTTTTCGTAAGACAAATTTTGGTGCCCAGAAATGATTGCTTGATCTCTGGAAAATTCACCTAACAATACTGTCTTGATATGTAAAATGCATCAAGTCTGTGTATGAGATTCTAACATAAATGGACTGTACGTTGGGAGTCATACTGTATGTAAAATAGCAGTGCAGTGGCAAGTAAGGACGTTTAGGTGGCCACTTGAAATTTCATGCATGGTAAGAGCCTGACAGATAAAAAAAATAAACATGGGTACATAAAAACAGGCAAGAGGATGAGTTACAATAAAGCTGAGTCATTGTTAAACTTTGAAGTATAGTGTGGGTTGCTGTTGAATTAGATGCTTGTAAGACATGACATGAGACACTTCATGAGTGGTGAAGGTCAAAATTCTTGTAGCACTTGTAGTACTACAGAGGAGCAACTTCATTGTGAAATCCAGCAATTCAGTCTTTCATCATGCCTTTGGGTCTAAGATGCGTTCATCCTTATTACACCAGTGGCCTTCAGGGTACTCAAGAACTTCATTTAAGCATTCCATCTAGATTTTGTTTTTATAAGAATTTAAGTGATGAGGCCCAGCCAAACATGATGCCTCCACAATAAAATTGTGCTCAATATTACAAGATGCTTGAGTTTTCACATCCAAGGTTGCCTCCTTTTTCCTTGCTAGTTGGCGAAATTACACCCCAAGTCCACTTCAATTTCAAGATCTATGCCATGAGAAATGTTTCGAAAATGCTGAGTAGAGGTGGAAATGTTCTTTCCAAATCACATGATCTCAGTTAGGGCTGTTAATTATATGAGGTGTTAATTGGCAAACGCTTTTTGAATAATGAGGAATCTTTCATGGAGAAACGAATCTCAAGAGGGACCAACTGAGAAAAAGAACTGTATCACTGGCATACATATGAATGTAGGAGGACTGATTTCTGATTGCATGTTTTGTTATTTATGGAAATAGCAAGGAGCTTTGTTTGCACTCTTGGTGACAGGGAGTAGGCATGGCACCTGATGTTCCAGTTGTAGTCACTACCCCCAATTAGATACACAATAGTGGTGCATCACACAGTTAAGAAACATCAGTGTGCTGATACAACCATAACAAGAACAAAAATCAGACTGCATGCAAGACAGATTAAGTTTAGGACAAAGCTGGTGACAAGCTGAAACCTTAAGACTGCACAAGCCAGAAACACTAGACTACCCACTGAATAATGGGTATGTAACAAGAATTTCTGATACACATGAAAATAGTTTCAATCCAGCCCATCTCATACTGTATAAATAGTAAACTAACCATTAGCAACCATTTCATTTTTGAAAATGTAAACTTTAAGTGGCGAATCGGTGCTCACCCACACACAGATACAGACAAAGAGAGATCATCATTATAATTTGCTTACCAACTGATAGCTCCTCTTCCTCCTCCATTTTCACAGCTAGAGGACAAGTCTGGGTGACATTTAAAAGGTGTAATTGAAGTGATGGAGTACACTGTGCATCCGGAAGTGGCAGAGTTGATCTGTGGTCAACGGAGTTCGGGGTAGAGGACATAAAAACTGGAGCTTGCTCATGTGTTGCAGTTGAAATTTGTCTAGAAAGTGCATCTAGTGGGGACTCATTAAACAGAGATAAAGCCGATAGGGCTTTGGTAGGTGGAGATTTTGGTGGTGGATTTGGACTGGGAGACACAGGTGACAGCGGCAGCTGCAGTTGAGTATCTGATATGAGAGACTCTGTTTCACAGAGGGAACGTTGGGATTGCCTTGAAGACTCCAGATTGCTTGGGGTGGAATGGGAAAGGTTCATAGATGAGATTGGTTCAGGGAATAACTGGGAAGATAGCCGTTGTTCTGATAACAGAGATGAGTCTTTTTGTAATGGGGTTGATCGGTAAACTTTGGGCAATAAGGTTGACTCAAAGGAGCTTGTTGGGGACATGGTGAAGGTAGACCTCAGGGAGATGGATGGAGAAGGGGAGAGAGGCTCTTCTGGGATTGGTGGTCTGGCATGAGCCAAGGAAGAGACATCATGTGCAAATGAGACAGAAGCATCTGAGGATTTAGAGATCTCAGTTTGGGAATGTGGTAATGGTGGCGAGGACAAAAGTTGTGGTGATCCACAGTCAGGTTTTGATTTATTGACCATGGGGGAGCAATTGGGCTCCTGTGACGTCCAGGTTGGAGTCTTGATTGATGTCTTTGAAGTCCTTGGAGTGTCAGTGGGGCATGCTGATGGTTTGCTTCCAGAGGACAATGCTGTGCAAAAGAGAACACGGAAAAACAATAAGGATATTAGTTGCTTTTGCAGGCTTGTGGTCACACACATTTTTTATTAAAACACACACACACAGGACTTTGTCACCAGTATAGGGATAATTAGGCGTGTCCTTGAATTGGGCTACGCAGCAAGTGCTCAATCCTGATTTACCTCTGACATCAAATATTTTTGATTGTGGCCCGTATTCAATACCAGTGATCAAATCATCATTCACACCTGACCTGTATGTGTAGAAGAGATCAATGTTCCACCTCCAGGGATATTCATGACAAAACTGAGGCCACTTTGACTGAAGTCATGGTGTCATCACACATATCCACTGGGCCTGGGGGCTTGTTTCATCCTCGACAGTTGTGGTATACAGCCAAAGCCAGTTCGTGCACTTCATTTTTAGGCTCAGAGTCTTATAAATGTTGCCATCCACATACCTCTTCCAGTCATCTATCTGTCATGGTTTTGGGTGTTTGTTATTTCCTGTTTCCCTCATGAGTCATCTTTTGCTTCTCTTCCTGTGTTTTCCTTCCTTTGTGATTGTTGATTTGTTTCACCTGTCCTCATTAATCTTCCAACCCTAGTGCATTAAAGTTTTCCTCAGTCTGTGCCAGTTCATCCTTGTAACCAGTATGTCAAGAGTTCCAGTCTCTTTCCAGTGCTTAAGGATGTTGGTTTTGTTTTTCCTGGACCGTGCCTGTTTTTGGACTTTTTTGACCTTCGCCTGCATCTTGTAAGCCTTTTGTTTGTTGCTTTTTTTGGTAATAAATCATTTGAACTGCACTAGCTCTGACTTTGTAGTCTGCATTTTGCCCTTTCATTCCTTGTTTCCCCGTATGTACAAGTGTGACACTATATTTTTATGGGCTTTTAAACATGCACCGGTTACAACATGTTCAGTTTTCCCAAAAGATTTCCTGTCACACCACTTAACAAATTCATCACTGTCATCCAAAAAATGGAGGTATTTCCTCATTACTATAACTACAGAGTCTCTTTTACTCCTTATTATTAAAAACACACAGCTTACATTTCCTTGAGGGTTCTGCTTGTGAAGGCTGAGGTTTAGACAGATGGAGCTTGTGAGCTGCTTTGGGCTGTGCTGGTGCTGTAGACTGTCTGGACGGTTGTGTTGGACTGGGAGACAAGTGGCTGACTCTTGAGGACCTGCCACTGGTTGTTTGGGGAACCGGTATTCTTCCCTTACTGAGGACCTGCTGAACAGAGGGAACCCTGCATAGGGAATAGGAGACTTTGTTAAGAGTCTATGTCCACCAACTAATGGCTATCCACAACTTTCCTACACTTGACAATGTCATACTTTAAAGTATTAGTGAAAGGTTCAACAGATTTTACCTTAATCATTGGATTCCTTATCAAATGCTGACTGAATGTTAATGCATGTTCGTAATGTGATGCTTACCCGTCCATTATTGACACAAGCCTCCACGACATTCTTCTCTTTATGGTGTCAAGATGTTCACGCCTGCATGTATCATAATATGAGGTGACTGGATGTGATAACAACTATCTTTTCCTTGGTCTCAAAGGGAACAAAACTGAATTCAATCAAGTGGACACCCGCTGTTCACCTGATTGTTTACCAGCTGCTTGGGAATGTTCCTAAATTACTCTTCTCCTCACTTGCAAATTTTTGCTTGTCACCTCATGACTCTTATCTACTACACTTCTACACAGGTGCTGAACATTTATTTCAGCCACACATTTCCCTCCCAAAAGACATCTACTGTAAAGATCATTGTGTTTGATGTTAATTTCTTGACTACCTGGTGAAAATCTGAACAACATTTGGTTGATACTGTCAGCCTTGCTTAGTAATTCAGCAAAGTTCAGAATTTTCTGCAGAATTTCCTTGTAGATGAAAAGCCTGGTTCTCTTACAGTCTGAACAGATGTTGCTGGTTAAACTCTATCCACACAGGCCAGTGTGAATGTGGTAGGCACCTGTGAAATTACAGTACATATGTTTTTTGTTTTTTGTTTTTTTTTTAATTGAGGCTCACTTTCTGTTGCCTGTCCTCTGCTCAGCAACATCTCCATCTGTATCTCCTTCTCTCTGCAGAAAACAAGAGAACAATGTCATTACACGTGGATGAGAGAGAGCGAGGAAATGAAAGAATATGCTAATGAATGTGAAGCCTTGTGTGCAGGAGTAAGTGTATGTCTGTCTACTATCCCATTTGCTTTGAATAGACACACCATGTGTGTTCATGGAAGTGAAACACTTGGTTAAAATAAAACGCTTCAGTCATTCTCACCTCATCCAGGACTTCTATGACGAGGCACGATTCAGGTGTAGTAATCTGAGGCTCAGTCATGCCCCTGCTGACAGGGACAGCAAACAATGATGCAAAGTAGTGACGAAAATCCTCTTCCTCAGCTATAAACACACACACACACACACACACACACACACACACACACACACACACACACACACACACACAAATCAAAACAGGGCAAGAGGGGAAGAGAGTAATGGAATGTGAGGGCATTTTTTTTTTTTTGCTTGTTTGGTAACACATATTCCCCCTTAACTTGTTTCTTATTAGCATGCATTTTGGCTCTTTATTAGTAATTATAAAGCTATTAATTCCTTATTCTGCATGACCATGTTCTACAACTACCATGCCATCAACAGATATCCCTCAATAACCTCCCAATTACTGCATAGTGATACTAAGTATGGAAGCTGCTGTACATGAATTACAATGTCAACAACCTGACCCTAACCCTTAATAGCCCTAACTCCCAGAATAAAGCATTAATAAGTGCTTCACAATGACTAGTAAAGAGCCAGTATGCTACTAACATGCATGCTAATAAGCTATTAGTTACTGGTGGATATGTGTACCATAATATTAAGTGTGACCCTTTTATGGCTGCTGCCATTTTTTCCCCAGAACATTTTTTATCTTATTTTATATTTTTTGTCTTATCTCCTATTATCTTTTTTGTTTTGTTTGCCTTTAGCTACAGTGAGAAAAACACACTGAGGCACAGCAATGAAATCATTTTAAAGCCCAGATTAATTTGTTTTTTAATTATAAAATTATAGCTGATTCAAGAAATCATTCAGTGTTCAGTGTGACAACACCGAAGGTGAAGTGCAAATTTCAGGAAAATCAAATCAAACTTGTTTTTATTAAATACCTTATTTAATAAACATTTACCCGCTGAATCATACTTTCATCAAATCCGGTTTGGCTTTATTATTCATTTTGGTGTAATACTTCACTTTTAATTGAAAAATGGGTGGGAAATTAGAGCTGATTAATGTGATGGCATAAACAAGACAAACTATTAAAAGAAAGATGTGTGTCTCTGAGCATATTTTCAGGTGCTTGTTTCCAGTACCACTCATCACTTTCCTACCTGTGAGCGATGCCAGTGCACATTTGATTGAAGCAGCAACACATATGTGGGACTACTTCCTTTTACCTTGATAGGCACATTACACATTTTGACTGCTGAAAATATTATTTATGATACTTCACAATGTATAGTTATATCTTCCTGTAAATAAACATAACACGGTGTTAAGTCTTCATCTTTTTTCAGTCTCTGGCTTCCTCGCGTTGTTTTACCACTGCAAGTTACCGGTCTGTGCCACCTCCCTATCACTGTCTCCATCTCTCTCTCTCATACTAACAATCTTTCTATCACAGCGCCACATGGGTGTGACAGCTCAGGAAAATGAGAATTTAAAACAAGGGAGACTTCCCCACATGATGCCGGAAAACAGCTTTTATTATTCATGAACACACACATATCCCACCCTTTCATATTTAAAGACAGGAGAGGAGGAGGAACTCTGCAACCTGTTGTAATTGGCATGCGTTAGAAAAGTTTGAAGCAGGTGGAGGGAATAGTTTATCAGCTGCTGAACAGCTCTACATTTCCCAAAGACACTGCTGTCTTCCTCACATCTGCATATCACTGCAACAATGGAATATCAATTATTAAACTGTGAGCAGAGAGAAATGAAATTCATGACATGAATAACTGTTTTTAGTAGACAAGAATGGGTATATCAAAGAGTGGAAGTAAAACTACCACGTTAGCTATGAATAGTTCGAGAAAGCTACAGAGATGAGAAACAACAATGACTTGCGTGACTCTTTAACTTGCTTCATGCATATGCTAAGAGTTGTGAGTAAATTTTCCTAAATCTACTTTTTTTAAAGATATGAGCAGATCTGCCTGTTTGTGGCATGGTGGAACAAGTGGTAACACTGTCGCCTCACAGCTAGAAGGTCCCGGTTCGAATCCCGCTGTGGGCGCTGTGGGCGCTGGTGGCGTGTCCTCCACCATGCCTTCAGTGCCTGCTGCTCGAGGAAAAAGGGGTCTTTCTGTGTGGAGTTTGCATGTTCTCCCCGTGCTCACCTGGGGTATCCTCCATAAAAATACCCCCACTAAAAACATGCAAGAAGATCACCACCTGACCAATGATGACAAAAGAGATTGGGTCCCCGGGCGCCGGTCGGATGGCAGCCCACCGCTCCTGGTCTGCCGCGGAGGAAGGCGACCAGGATGGGTTAAAGGCGGAGGACAAATTTCACCAAAATTGCATGGCGTGTGTGTTGCATGTATGTAATTGTGTGTGACAAATAAAGGGGATTGTCCCTCCGATTCTTCTTCTTCTTCTTCTTTACAGGAAACACAGAAGAGTCAAAACAAATAGCGCTCATGCACACCTTGCATGGACAAGAGAACGAGCAGCTGACTTCTCTCCCCAATTTTGTTGAAGCATTTCTCATTTTGCATTTTTTATATTATGACTGCACGGACTTGAATCATATATGCTAAGCTATGGGACTTTACATGTTTACATGGAAGGTTCTACTACTTCTATTTGCTTGACACAGCTTTTGATAGCATCCTTCTACACCCTTGAAAAAGTGTGACACAAGTGTACCACATTCTTATAACAAATTGTCAACTTTCTGGGTTAATGCTGGGCAACTAAACTGAGAAACCCTCCGTTGGGGAGTTTTCTGAAGGGCAGAGAATTTTCCACTAAATATAACTACAATAATGACTTACAACAAATGGTCTAATTCTCTGACTGATCTTTCAGCCTTCAGCCTCATGAAGGCCAAGAACTGACCAAAACAGTCTGGTCCCTAAATAGCTTTCCCACCATTCTAAAGCATCCAGAGGTTATTCTTGAATCCCATGTCAGCAAACAAGAAATCAACTTTAAGTCCAGTGTTGTATAATCAAACCTTTCTTCAAAACAAATCTATTGTTGTTTTGTTTGGATAACAAACTTCCTGGCAGACAGAAAGAAGCTGGTAAGGCTGGGAAAAATTACATCCAGCACCCAGACCATCAGGAGGGGACCACCCTCGACACCAACGACTCCACCTCAGGAAAATCATCCAGTGTGTTCTATGTACATCCATCATCGTCTGGTTTGGATCTGCCACCAAATAGGACAAGAACAGACTGCAACGGACTACATGGACTGCTGAAAGAATCATTGGTGCCAACCCACCTTCCATTCAGGACGAACACACCTCCAGACTAGAGGAAGCATCACTGCAGACCCCTCATAACCTGTTCCAACTTCTCCCCTCTGGTAGGCGCTCCAGATTGAAGACTCAACCAGGTTGTGGAAGAGAGTCATTTGTATGTTTGGAATGTGATTTCTAAGAGTGCAACTCGTGATTGAATGGCAGGCGTTAAAGATGCTGGGGCAGGGAGCACAAGAACTTAGAAAAGTACAAAGCTACCTATCTATAAAAGTTGTAATACTTAAGAGACATGAGCTGTTTAAAGCTGTATAGTGTTACTTTTCAGACTGTTGTTAAGGCATCTCTGATTTATTAGATCAGGCACAGTAGAGAACTGTGAGATATTGTTCATTTATAATATACACCTTAGTCCTTTCAGGACACTGCAGTTACAAGGAAATATTCGCCAAAACTCCAAATTACTGTGAAAAATTTGTGTGGTTGCCTTGTCACATATTAAACACGTCTTTGAGGAGTGCAGAGAACCATTTTGACCTCGAAGATTTTCAAAGAAACAACTATTTGAGATAGACAGCTATGGGGAAGGGGGCAAGCAAGGACTTGCAGATCCTAACAAGGTCAAGATTGGAGTGAATCTTGATTGATGTGATGAGAGGCAGTTGACAGCCCCAGGGTCCAGAGGTTTGGAAGGGGAGAGATAACCATGGTCTACCCGTCTCCTGACAGCCTCGGCTGGGGGCCAGACAGCCAGGACACTCCCCTGACTGATGAGCTCCAGGCCCTGAGCTTCACACTTACAGGCATACCCCCACCCCATCTCCCCCTGCCCCATTCCTTACCCAGGCAGAGTGCAACCTGTCAGGCATGAGCCGCCTCTAACGGCCCTCTGCCCACACAATCACAGGCAGTGATTACCCGTCACACCGCCACGGATGGATGGGCAGGCACTGATACGTCTGACCCGCTGAGAGGGAGAGGTTTTTTACTTTTGCTACCGTGGGTTTGTATATGTGTGTCTGATGTGTGTGTGGGTGGGTGTGTGTGTGCGCGCACGCATGCGTGCAGGTCATCTGTCAAACTACTCTGTCCTTAGCTGTTTCTTTGTTTGGTCTGAGAGCCTGTTTTAGTATGTACTGTATATCAGAAAGGTGGTGTATACAGCAAGATCATACAACTGTCAAGGCTGTATGTCAGTATCTTATTAGTGTCAAAAGGGTCTCATGGACATATAGACATGTGTGTATGTGTGTGGGTGCTCATACATGTGTATTACCTGTTAGGCTACTTGTAGTCTCCTCCTCAGTGCTTGTGTTAGATAGAGGGTTTAAATCTGTACCGGAGGCCAACAATGGATATGTTTCAATTGGTGTTCTGGAAAGAAAAAATCATATATAAATCAACAAATAAACCCTAAGTGAATAAAAACATAAACCTATAGACTCTAAGCCAGGCCACAGACAAAAGATAATAAGAACTGAGAAACAGTTCTTATTTTCGGCTGCTTGGCAGCTGCAGCTCAGCGGTCGTCCACCAATCAGAAGGTTGGTGGCCCCTGCAGTGTGCATGTTGAGGTATCCCTGTGTAAGATACAGAACCCAAATTACTCCCAATAGCTGTGCCACAGTTTGTGAGTGTGCGCGTGAATGGTTACCGCTGCTGATGAATAGGTGGCACCTTGCATGACAGCCTTTGTCACCAGTGTATGAATGTGTGTTTGAATGGGTGATTGCTGGTTTGTGTTTGAAAGCACTTTGAGTGGCTGGTAAGACTAGAAAAGACTATATAACTGCAGTCCATTTACCATTTTCCTCTGTTCAGTCCCATGCTCCCTTTCTTTTTTTCCTTATCCTGAGACCTGGCTGGCTGAATGGACAAATGGACGTATTGATGGATTCATGTACATTTTCTGGTTTGGTCCTCTTGTCCGATCATTCTACTGTAGCCAGACCAAAACAACACACACCTGTGTCCTTCACACCGTCCCTCTTGATTTCTCACCTTCCCTCTATACCCTCTTTCCTCATCTAATCTGGCCAAAGTGCAAGACCACTGAGAGGGACTTTGTGAGAAGCTCCAGGCAACCCATAAGGGCTGACTGGGGAAGTTACTTGTAGCTCATGTCTTCTCCTTGAAATTAGTCCATATCCTCAAACCTGGCAATGTTTATCTTTTTTTCTGTCTATTTAATGTACTCAGAGGGTTATATTTAATCCTGTCCCTCAAATCCCATTTCTTATCCCTTTGCTCCATCCATCCATCTCTATTTCTCCTTACTTACTGTATTTTACATGCAGTAGCCTTCCTAGCCTTAGGCTGTTTGCATTTAGGCTTTTGCCAGAAAAGGAAAGAATCATATTTCTCTTCTGGTCTCCCCTATTCTTGAATTTTTACCTTACCCTGGAGATACATGTTCAAGTCCATCCTAACACAGAATATATGTTAAACATAATATTGAATTATTTATTTGTTTCGTGAAAAACAAGACGGAGCATAGAATAAAGAGACCTTCAACCAGTTGAGCTTTAGCATCCACAGTGCAAAAAACCAACTGTTAAGTGTTCCTGAGGAAGGATTTTGAATCCCTACCACATCGCCCTGCACCCTGAAAGGAAGAGCTAGACAAGAGTTTCCCTAGAGTAAAATTATGCATAAGTCTCCATAAAAGGGAGAAAGTGAGACACAGTATAACTACCTCGATTCCAGACAAATTACAGAACTGTAGTATTGAATGAAAGGGAGGTACTGCACTGCTAAATTATGTAGAAGACGTGCTTTCTTAGCTTGTCAGTTTTATTTATGATACTTCATCAAAAACAATATTTCATTTCAATTGAGGCATTATTTAAACATCTCTTAGACTAATGGCAATGCCCTTGTTTGATGCCCTCTGCCATAAAGCAAAGTAAAAGCAAGAGGGATTAGACAGAGATGAGCTCTTCAACAGAACCATTATTGCTGCTATATTTGCCCTGCGGACAGCGGGTTAGCTCAATCAAATCTGACATTTGTTCCAAAAGTGCTTTATGGAAGTCACCACATCTATCAGAGGTGATATTTCGACCATTACTCCAACTATTCAAGCCTCCATTTCTGTAGCTGAAACTTTGGCTCTGAGTAAGTGTATGGCACAGGTCAAATTAGCTACTTCAGACCAGGCAGCCTTTACTTCACAACACAATTGACATTTTAAAGTCAGAAAAAAATAAATAGGACTGAAAGAAATTTGATTTGTTTCGCTGGAGAAACAATGTAAAAGTATTGGGCGTGACAGACAAATGAGACGGAAGTTAACATTGTTGTTGATAGAGTCTCGAGGCATCCTGGCATCTATGTAAAGTATGCTCAAGCAGAACATTTTCTCTGATTGTTTAAAAATGGGAGTTTTTCTCTACAGCCTACTGTAATGGCTCTGCCCTTATTCTTTTTTCACAGACATGGAGCAACGTTATCACCCTGCTGGAATCGTGTTCAATAAGCCAATAATGGCTTTATGGCTATTATAAACTATGTGTGTTTTGAACCACTGTGTCTTTTTGTGTGTACACCTAATGTGGTGGCTCCCAGATAAGTTAATTTTTTACTCTGAGCAAGCCTCTCTATGTCTCTAAAGTAAGCCTGTATGCCTTGTACAGTAGATGACCAATACAATACTCTCTTTTTCCTTTGACAAGGAATATAATGACACATCGGGCCAGATTTGGGATCTAAATTTGGCAGTACAAGTCTGACACTGTCAGGTCAGCTGTGTACAGATGTGGGTAGGGGCCTGTTCAGATCTCAGTGCTATGCCTGAGCAGACATTTTTTTCAGGGTTCAGTTCTTTGATCACAGATACTTTGAATCTGGTGGTTTACGGAGAGGGAGCATTCACTACCCCGCTCACAGTGACCTGTCATCTGACGAAATCAGACTGATACCCCCCTGGTCGTAAGCTCTGAAGAACATCCACAAATCTAACAAGGTGATAGGGTTTATGACTCTAATGTGCATAGCTGAGCACTTTTAGCAAATTCTTTAAAACGTCTTCCTCCTCCATGCACCCTCCTTCCTTCATTCTCTTTCCCATTATTACAGAAGCTTGTTAAAATTCAGCCTCCCACTCTTCCTTTCTGCAGCCAGCCAGTCTCTCTGTCTCTCCATTAAGCTCTGCCACCATCACCGCTGCAGGCTTATTGCACTCTAGATTGGCTCTCTAGTCTATTCCACAGTTAAAGGCTGCTACAGCTGGGGACTTAGAGCATTCCAGCTCATGCAGTCAGCAGGCCCAAAAACTGCACTCTGCTCACTCTCCTCTGGCCTACTCTCCAGTGGGCTACTCAGTCCAAAAGGAGCCGCTTAAATAAAGGGCTGTAATAATGGGACCTGCTGAAGCCAGGCCCTCAGGCAGTCCACTGCACAATAAGTGCTGAGAAACCGGTGGCTTATGTAGGCTGACCAAAGAGAGGCATGTGTGGTGGAAACAGTGTGTGTGATGTGAAAATTGTGTGTGCACATGTGGGCGTATTTGTGTGCCCAGTAATGAAAGAGGGTGTTCCCAGGTGTACAAGTACTGACCTCAACCATTTGTCTGCAAGTGACCTCTGTATGTGTTTGTTAAAGTGTATACTACATGGATCAAACAAATGTTCACATTCACATGTAGACATGATTGTCTAAAAATCTTGTACCTTGACATAGCTGCCGTTTTAAAAATTGAACTATATGAGCAATTGAAATGAAATCACAGTGGCTTCATCTGTTTTCTAAATAAAGAAAGGCTAAGGTAGCCTGTTCATTAAAAGCTTTACATTACTGCACTAAACACATTAAACTTAAGAATCAGTGCACGGCATGAGATCATCTGCATTGTGTTTGCCAATAGAGTTGGAAAGAGACGGAGGTTTTATCTAGACAATTTCGCAATGTCTTCACTTATGTTTAGTCCACCCAAAGCTTCACAGCAACTCATGTGTGGTGTTGTAGTTGTTACAACCCTGACCAAAACTCTGGTACAGTATATAAAAGATGAATAAAACAGAACGCGTACAAAGACAATATATTTAATGTTTGACCTCATCAACGTCATTGATTTTCGTAAATATCCGCTTATTCTGAATCTGATGCAGCAGCATGTTTCAAACAAGTTGGGCCAGAAGCAACAAAAGACTGGGAAAGTTGTGCAATGCCACCTGTTTGGAACATTCCACAGGTAAACAGGTTCATTGGTAACAGGTGATAGAATCATGATTGGGTATGAAAGGAGCATCCTCGATAGGCTCAGCCGTTCACAAGCGAGGATGATGTCGAAAGCTGCGGTGAGGCAGAAGAAGGCGAGAATGCTGAGGTGACCAGACACTGAGAAGAAGAAAAAGTTGCTGATGACTTTGAGGAGGGCCGTTTCCGTGTTGTGCTGCCAGTGGAAACTGGATAGAAATGGTTTGAAGAGTTTATTGGAGATAAGGTGGGCTTTGAGTCGGTAAGTGACAACACGTTCCAGTATTTCTGAAGGGGAGATTGGAGATGGGCCGGAAATTACTCGATATCAGGGTTGAGTCCAGATTTTTTGAGGATGGGGGTGACAGCAGCCAGTTTGAGTATTTGGGAGACTGAACCAGAGCTGAAGGAGGAGTTAATGATTTCTGTGATGAGTGAAGAGATAGCTGGGAGACAGTCCTTAACGAGATTGGATGGGATAGGATTCAGAACACAAGTGGACAGAGGAGAGAGATCTGAGACAGCTGCTGTAAAAGGTTTTTTTTTATGGGGGGGGTGTCAGGTTACTGTAGATGGTGTCTATATTTATTTTGAAAAACGAAAGGAAAGAGCACTTCTTAACTGTGAAGGAATTGGAGGTGTTGCCACTGGCTTTGACAAGTTTGTTTATTGTGGAAAAGAGAGCCTTGGGGTTGTTGGAGCCAGAGTGTATGAGGTGTGAGTGGGAGGTGGACCAGGCTGCAATGAGAGCATCTTTGTATCGATGAAAATAGTCTGTGTAGGCTTATAGATGCACTGTTCAACCAGCTTTTTTGCAGAGTCTTTCAAGCTGGCACATGCGGGTTTTCATTCGGTGAAGTTCAGGAGTATACCCAGGAAATGAGTGTGTGAGCGAAACTGTTTTGGTTTTAATGGGAACCAGCTGATCAAGACAGGAGGAGAGTGTGTCATTATAGTAGCTGGCAAGATCATAGGGATTTTCAGACAGCAGGGGAGAGGAGGTGGACATTTTACTGGCAAGCGAGGCTGAGAGAGCTGGGGGGGAGAGATTTAAGATTTCTGAAGGATATTTTGTGTTTAACTTCTCAGATGGGAATAGAGATGTCAGTATCCATAGTGACTGCCAGGCAATCTGAGATATTGAGGTTGAGGCTAGAGAGCTGATGTGTTGAAAGACCACTGGAGCAGACCAAATTTGGGATGTGACCATGACTGTGAGTGGGGAAGTTGATGTGTTGCGTGAAGTTGAATTGATGTAGCAGGTAGGTGGCACAGTGGGATGGCGGTAACACTGTCGCCTCACAGCTAGAAGGTCCCACAGTGGGCGCCGGGGGCGTGTCCTCCACCATGCCTTCAGTGCCTGCTGCACAAGGAAAAAGGGGGCCTTTCTGTGTGGAGTTTGCATGTTCTCCCCGTGTTCACCTGGGGTTTCCTCCACAAAAAACCCCTACTAAAAACATGCAAGAAGATCACCACCTGACCAATGGTGACGAGAAGGAACTGGGCGCCGCTGTCGGCTGGCAGCCCACCGCTCCTGGTCTGCCGCGGAGGAAGGACTGACCAGGATGGGTCAAATGCGGAGGAAGAATTTCACGAAGCATGTGTATGTTGTGTTGTTGTGCCCTTCAAAAAGCATGGAATGTGCATGTGTGTGATTTATAAAGTAAAGTTCCTCTTCTTCTTCTTCTTCTTCTTCTTCTTCAGTTAAAGGAATTCAACAACAGATTTACAGTCAGTGTCATCAATGTGAATATCAAAGTCACCCAGGAGGAGAAGGGAAGGTGAGATGGCACACGGCTGGGTCAGAAAACTAGAGAAGTCAAAGAGAAATGAGGGGTTTGGCTTGGGGGATGCAGCGGATAAGTTGGACCACAGAGTTTGAAGGCAAGGTGTTGTTACTACATGGGCTCAAGAACAATTCGTAAAACCGTTGACAGTAAACACCTCGCATTCTATTTTTATTTCCATTTTACACAGCATGCCAACTTTCTTGGAATCAGGGTTGTAATATCACAGTGACAAATACGGTATTACTCTCAATTCACCAATAATTTGGGAAAATGTACCTGTTGCTAAGTTCCACAACATTTCAGCAATGAAACCTAATTTACCAGGCCTGATCAGACCTTTGGTTTGTCACAAAGTGTTTGTCTGACATCCATTGAATTACTCAACATTACATGCCAGCTGAGACTTGCCATCCTTTATAGCACTCTCTAGTCTGACTAATGCATGAATACAGTTAAGTTCATTACCTCTAAGCCCTCGAAGAAAAAGTAGTCCATATTAGAATACTTGGAAATCATCCCATTTTGCAAAGAAGCAATTTGCTACTGCTTAGAAACATCAGCTGGCACCAGCAAAGGAAAAGAAGGAAATCAAGGTGATGGATGGAGCAGGGAGACACTGAGGAGTTGTTCATGGCATTTCTTGAAGTTAATGGAAAAGGCTACAAGCACACCTAACTTTTGACTTTCAAGTTCTCCTAAAATGATCTGTTTATTTTGTTATTTCTTCATCAGTAGACACTGCCAGAATGGGTGAGTATAAGTTGTATGTAGTATTTATTTTATACGCAAAATACGAGCAAAACATTCTGATGCAGCAATGACAAGTACCAAACTTATACCATCAAAGTAAAAGTGAAAGAATCACCATGTAAATAAGGCATTTTAATTGGATAGTCATAGTTCTTAGTTTTGATTGGTTGTGTCACATTTAAAGCCGTTGTAAAATACACAATAAATACTTAAGTACATAAAACTTGCTAAACATAAGTTCTGACTTGCTTAGCAGACATCTGTGTGTGTATGTGTGTGTAAATGCAAGTTACATATGTTTTCTAAAGAAAAGGATTAATTTGAAAAAAAGAGATTTGTTGTCTGGCATAATGAAGACGAGAGAGGCACAGCATCTCATGGGGCCTACTGCCTGAACACCATGTCAGAAGTTTCTTCATGCTTTAGTATATGTGTGTGTGTTGCATGTACATTGTTGTCTGTCTGTCTGTCTGTCTGTGTACCTGCGGTGCCTCTTGAGAAGCAATCTGTCCATGTTGGTAAGGCTGCTTTCTGTAAACTCCACCCTGACAGGCACTCTCCTGTCTCCCCCTCCTCCTCCGAGTCCTTCAGCTCCTCTGTCTGGAGCAAGGTCTGCCTGGGTTGCCATATCTGACACTGATACTTAAGAAAAATGGGGAAGGGGAGATCACACAAAAATAGAGTTAAGTTCAGAGAGTGAGGAGGAGGAAAACATGGCCAAAAGGAAAGAAAGATACCAAACAAAAGTAGAAAAAAGGGGCAGGAACACATCATTTGCTGACTTCTCAACACCTTCCTCAAAACACCTCCCGTCAAGAAGTGAGAAAATACCTTGTCACCACAGCAAGAATGTCAAAACACAAACAGACAGGAGAGAGCCCCCTGGGAATAAGAAAAAGATGTACACAATACAATAGGAACATAGTAAGCGCATGAGGGTAATGGAAAGATAGAAGTAAGAAAGAGAAATGTTATGATTGTACTCCAGACACTTTGGCAGTCCACAGTGGCGGCTTTAAATTGGGCCTGGGTGCCATTGGCCTGACAGAAATAATTAGGGCTGGAGGGGCTAGCAGCAATTTGCAGAGCAGAGCGAAAGGAGAGAGGACAGACTCTGTCCAAGCAGTAAAGCAGAGAAAACAGGAGGCCTAATAAAAAGCACAAACACCTAGACACACACACACAAAACCTAGAATAATAGCACCAATATTACACACCCACATAAACACTGTCGCACATGCGAGCATATAGAAACACAGCATGTGTGAAAAGACATAAAAACGCTGAACACAGTGGAGCTGGTAGATATACGCATGCACACAGCTGAAGGGAATAGTGCTGTGGTGTGGAGTAGGGCCACCCCTAACACTCCTCTCATTATCTCAATATGCAACAGCCATGGATTACCCTCCTACTGCAGTGGTAAGCACTTTCTATAAGGCCTTAACAGATCTGAGCACGGACATGGAGGGGGTGAGCGGGAAAGCTGAGGAGTCGGTGAAAATAAGAGAGCTAAGAAGAGAAGGATGCAGTGGGCAAAGGTGGAAAAAATGTAATAACATTTACTCAACTACTACTGTATATACAGTATACTTATGTGTTGGTATCTGGTGCGTGCTAACATGTGTCATCTATGTAGTTCACCTGGTCGGACGGGTGTCCCTCTTGTATCCTCAGTCACAGGTTCTTCTGCTCCATCACTTTTCTCTCTTCTCCACTGTCGAAGAGCCTCCTGAAAAGATCTCGCAGACTCCTCCTCATTGTAATCTCCTCTAAGAAGGGTGGTGGGAAATCCCCACCCAACCTCCTTTTTCGGCTCCTCTTCAATTATTTCCGGCATTTTCTCCTTTCCATGATTCACAGCCAACTCCTGCAACCAAGCAAATATTTCCTGACTTTAGTTGTGGTCAACGGATGACCAAAATGTAATGTCAGGCTAAGAAGCTTCCCTTCTGCACATGTATGTATATTATTATTAAAGGTTAGTGCTACCATAGATCAAATACTGGCCACAAAAACTGTGCTTTCTGCTAACAGAGAAAAATCTAATTTGTATTCCTGTGCACTGTACCTTTGAATTACCAAATATTCATTTGTTGTGCAAAATAACAGAAGTGACAGTTACTGAGATTTTCAGTGCTGGAGGCACACAGTTTGCAGGTAAGAACAAGGAAAAACATTTGTCTACAGTTTGCACACATGTGATTTTGGTTGTGACCTTGGCTATGTCTTTGTTGTTACACCATTATAAAGTAATAGGAAATTGCCTGAACGTGTCTCTCTTCATATCAGATCTCTGAAAGTAGCTTGGTTGGGATGAATGTGACAGGGTTCAACAATAAGGCTGGCCTGGGTCAAGTACAAAGTTACATAAGGCAAGTAAATTCAATCCGTTGCCCTGTTCAGTTAGTGCTACAAAAGTAAGAAAATAAAGGAAAATAATAATTTAATTTCAATAATTTTCCACATATTGTTTCACGAGCAACAGTGCTCTGCCTGTGTCTGTGTGAGTGGAGCGCGAAAAGAACACTCATTGAGTCTTGGAGAAAAGCATAAAATGACTGGGTGGAGAATGATGACTCATGATACGGACGCACTGCTGAGTTTGTCATAAGTACCCAACAAAGTAAGAAGTAAGTGAGGACTGTTTAAGAAACAGATGATTATTGGAAACAGTCACTTGAAAGCCAATAGAAAAAAACAGCAACCTCTGCTCTGTGTGACAGGAAGAGTATTACAAACTATACCTAAAAATTGCACTTTAATACAGTATTTGAGTATTTTGTTGGACTGTGTGAGAAAAAAATGTAAACGTTTTCATTGCAGTTTTATTCACACTGTAAGACAACATATTTAATGGTGTGACGGGAGTTCAAGGCCTTGTAGTTCTTCGTGAATGTATACCGAATGTGTGAATGCATTCGGAATGTTCATCTGAAAAAAAACATTTAGATTAACGCAGTCTGCTCAAAACACAACCACAGAACTTAACTCTTGATGGGATTCTGCTCCTCAGTACTCCCTTGTACTAAATTAGAAGTATTCATGGAACTTTCAAACATGAAATATGACCTCGGAAAACTGAGCGCAATGCACAAGTCTGAACATATAAGTTAAACACTAAATACCTTGGTACACTTCTGAACCAAACTGTTCCAAATGACTGCTGTGTGAATAAGGTTAGCTGAGGTCTGTGGTGGAGTCTAAATGTCAATCTAACTGTTGTTGCCAGGCTTAGACTGTTGGGGGGCATTTTTTAGTTGAAAGGTACACGCATTCACAAGCCTGAGTAGAAACACAGCCTGTGGATATAGTGTCAATTAGGGTGTGTTGGAAGTCTTTTCAATTGATTCACAGGATGCAGACGTAAACCATACACGGTGCAGAGGCTTGTTTGACATGTTTCTGCTGTATTGTCACAGCATGGGAACTATATCTCGAGATTTATTTCATGGGTCAATAACCATTTGAAAAACCTATTTTTTCAAAATAATTGTTGGTTAAAGCAAAACCCTAACTTTTAATGGATTCTCCTAAAAGTTTTGAAAAATAAAAAGGTGTGGACACATTTGAAACTTGGACTTGCAAAATATGGCTATACATTACCATTTGTAACGAAAGATTCTGCACTGTTTCCTAATATAAAATTAATAATCGATTGAATTTGACAGAAGCACAAACAACAGATTAGGAATACAGGTGCGTATCTGTATTAACTTGTGATGTGCTGTTTTAACACAGTGCATTTTACACTTGAGGCTTTGACCTGATGTTCTTGTCCAGCCTAAACTCTTCTAACTTAAATTGTGTTGTCATAAGCTACCAGTTGCAGGGGAGCAAAATCAATTATTGGCTCGCCATAATGGGTCTGTTTGGATGTGTGTTGTGCTTACAGGCTTTGTATGGATGTTGCTTGTAAATTGGTGAACTGTGTGCAGAAACACTGTACATGCTGCATTTAATGAGTCAGTGTATCTGAAAACAATTCATTTTGGGATCCTAACCTCAGCCCTGGATTACCTATAGTATAAAGTACCTCTGGCACTGTAGTGTGTACGACTAAACAAGTAACAGTAAAGATTACCGCTAACCTGGCTGGAATGAGGGTGCAATTGCATAGGTTTTGCCACAGCCTCCGTTCTTTTTTCCAAGCTGTGATCTCCTCGTCTGATAATTGCCTTGGACTTGATGGTGTGATTGGGACTGGGCTTTGAACTAGGACCAGGGTCAAGACTTGTAAAGGTACCGGGTTTAGAGCAAGGGTTGATCTGTTCCTGGAAGCAGCTGACAACATCTCGAGTGCTCACATGGGTCTGTAAGTCTGCCTGTAAAAGAAGGTCATAGTGAATGAAATATACATATTAGATCAACACTGTTACTTTTGTTTCTTCGACCTGCCTGCCTGAGTGTCCTGCATTTTGGTCTTTTTGAACTGCTAAACATAAAAGTAAACATAACAGTGAGGAGATAGACTCTTCATCAGGAGTGTTGTCCTCAGTGCCTATAACTTTTCCACAAATTTTCATATAATACATTACAAAGCAAATTCTACATGCGCACTTATGATATGAAGCCAATGAGATGATGCCACTATAGGCAGCTGCCATGAACCCCATTTAGAGGGTACAACCTAATTATTTTAAGTGCCCATACCCACATCACCAGCATAACCTTGACAGTCACAGCGATGAACTCCATTTTATATTTAGCATATGCACCTTTATTTTATGTAAATCAAACCACAAATAGCCTATGCAGAATGACATTGGTAATGCACATCAGATGACAAAGCTGGTATCCCACTTCTTGTATATTGGCTTTACATTAGATCCCATTTTAACCACAAAGCAACCGATCTATTTACAAACTCCATCCAATAACGCATCGCACATAAACCAATCCTTTATTCCTCGAAAAAATCATTTACATAGAGTGTGATCAGATATCTCCATACTTACGGGCAAGAGAAAATGGGAAGCACACTGCATGAGAGCTGATTGCTTTTCTCTATACCACAGGCTGAATTCATTACTCTGTTCCATTAATCACTACAGACCAGCAGGGCTGCCGAGGTTTACCTGTCTGTAGACTGTTATCCTGTCCTTGAAGGTGTCCAACAGAAACGCACAGACAAAGATGGAGTCAGGGAAATGTGGAGGAACTGAGACACTTCAGAAAGACAGATGCAGAATTCAGGGGAGCCTCAGAAGTTACAGTATAATTTTGGTCATTTTACGATACATTTTATTGCTGGTTTTCAATCCTTGACACCTAGAAATTGGCCCTGTATCACCTTCACGGCTATTCACTGCTGACAAGACGTAGCCCGGCTCTGCAGGACATATGCAATCTATTGAGCATAGAGAAAAGTTATAGTATCACATAAATCCTACAAACAACAAAATTAGTCTTATGAGCCCATTCAGCGCAGGGACATTTGTGGTGACTTTGGTAGTGTCACTTTAGTAGTGATGAAACTTTTTGATCACTTCTTTTGGCAACACTAGACATTTTCCTCTGCAGGACAGAAGCACAGTCCTATGTTGGCCGTCTCCTGATCAGGAGTTCTTTGTTTATGCCTGTGATTGATTCTGCATCTGGTCCTGAGCAGTACCACACAGTAATAATGTCATTCTGAATGGATGAATCTGTATACGCCCAATCTGGTAAAGACAGAGACTTGTTTTTGTTCTGTAATATCTCTGGTCTCATCAGTGATGAAAGCAGCTCATTCAGCGACACTCCATCCATGTGCTGAATTAGTTCATTCAGTATCTCATGGGAGGGAACTCGCCCATGGCCACAAAATCTTTAAGAATCAAATCTTTGTCTGCAAACAATCCAACATGCCTAAGGACATTACTTTCCTCATCTTCACACCCTCTGAAGGAAAATCTTTGCCTTGCAAGTTTCAAGCAGTGCAGCTACTGAAGCCACCCTTCTTGCTGTTTCTCTTTCTGTTTTTGGTCACCAGCCAACTGTGCTTACAGGTGCACATCAATGGACACTTGAGGCCTTGGTACGCTTCAAACTAAGAGCTTGTCAGATCACCTAACAGTGACTAAAACCCCCTTCCTGGCAGCGAAGCTGTAAGGGGCTGAGTCCGATATGTAACTTTCCCGAACATACAATCCAACAATCACAACAAGTTCACACAATGGGCAGGTGTGCGAAGATGTAAGAGTGGGTATGGCTTTGAACTTCCCTCTCAAGCTCTCTTTTTTCATTCCTCAGATAACTTAACAGCCAATTGCAACACAGTGAAAGCCTTCAAGCTCTGCCATTTGCAATCATAATCAGTCTGTGTTAAAGCAGTGCTTTGAGTTTATCCTTTTCTGAGACAGAAGATAAGTATTGTGCACAGAACAACTGTCTTTCAGTGAGAGAATCTACTGTAGGGTTCAAACCACCACATGTCCGCATACAAGTATCAACCACATTTAAGCTGGGCAACCCCTACTACACCAGCTGCAGGATACTATTCAGCAGATGCAGCAGCATGTTTGAGTTTTTCAGGGGGCAAGGGAAAATAAAATTTCTGTTTGGCGCTCCACAGCATGCATGTGATGGATTCTTTCTGCTTCTCAAGTGATCAGAGAGATAAAGAGGGAGAGATGGGTGGGGTTTGCAACAAGACAGAAGGCAATAAAACAATTTCATTACATTTAAATCAGCTAAATGAATCTGCTAATTTACATTTTAAATATTGCTGGATGACTAAAAATTAGCTGACATCAGATTTGTTTTGATACAGCATGCCACACCCATCTGGTACTCCACGCAGGTTACGCTAAATCAGATACCAAGACTGATTTGCAAACCAGGTCTGTGTGTGTGATGCTGGAAACATGAGCCGTTGAGACACTGACAAAAGCACCAACACAGCATAATGATGAAATTAATATTCCTTTTCTCTTTCTGACCCCTCATTTGCTGTCTCTCCCTCCCTCATTCTTTCGAAGGCAAATGAAACAGGATTAGCAAATGAGAGAGACAGAGAGAGATGCCTGCATCAGCCGCATGTGCATAATCCCCTGTCTTTATGTCCTGCCAAAATACACAGTTTGCATGTGTGTTTGTTCAAGAGTATGCATGTGTATGTGTTTGAAGGTGTGAGTGAGCTCCACCCATGCATCACTGAGTGACCGTGAGGAGAGAAACAGAGATGAGCGCTGAAGAGAAAGAGAAACAGAGCTGTTTCAATGTCTGTACTTCTTGTCTCCATCACTGTGCATGCCTTTACTCCACCATGGAGGCTACCCAGTCACATACTAGTGTGTTGACCCAGCCAGTAGTCAGGCTGTAAACACAGAACAGAGAGATGTCTACATAAGCTAAGCTACACTGCGTAAGGGCTAGATAATTATAGTAGTTAACAGTATACATATATGTATACACATTATTACACACAAAGAAACACCTTTTGACTGAAAAATCACAGGATGTGTATTCACACAGCCATATCCATGTACACTCACAAAACACATGTCATAGCGCAGTTACTCTCTTTCAGAGCACTTCTAGATGAAAATAATAGCACCCAAGAAAACAGTAACATGGGAAGAAGCTGGCAAAGTCATACACATCCTGTGCAGGGCAAAAATAGTACAGCCAGCAGAAAACAGAAGATTCACATATGCCAAGAGAACATGGAGTAACTACAAACACACACACACACACACACACACACACACACACACACACACACACACACACACACACACACTGATGTCAGTAGCTGAAGTAAGAGGAAAAACACAGGAGCTTCTCGACTTCCAGAGCTGAATATGGAAGAAAAAAAGGTGCTTTATCTCAAGTCACCTGCATGGCTGTAGCCAATCAATTTAGCTTGGTCTTGCTGCTAAGTAGGGCCATAATATGGGTCACCATGGTACATATGGCAGTGGACCTGACTTGGTTGGCTTTCTGCAGTGCTTCTGAAGCATAGAAAAGAAAAAAAAAAAAAAAAAAAAAAAAAAAAAAGGCTACTTAAGGCAGCAAATTAGTGTATCTGATGTCAACTCCACAACAGTGTGTGTTTATTAGCTGGATAAAAATTCCTATCTCTAGTGACAGACACAAATACAGCTGTGAAAACTGAACAATAAAAAAGAGCAATATTTGCTTAACAGCCCATATTGTCGAGTTCAAATTTGACCTGATTCAAATTCAATTTGACATTTGACAAATATCACTGACGTCAAATTTGAATATTTAAAAATCCATATACTTACGGGATGTTTTAACAACACAGCATACTCTTATTACGGGTATACAGCATAGCTTTGGAAAGATTAGGCTCCCCTAATAAAAATACTTTGCATACATATTTGGTTTAATGCGCCATTGCTTTACAGATACAACCCAGTGTTTGAGTGTGTGTGTGTGTGCCGCACTTGTGGGGGACAAAATGCAGGTCCCCGTAATGTATATCATTAAATTTTTGGGTGAAGACTTGGGTTAAGGTTAGGTTAAGGTGAGGTTTGGGTTAAGGTTGGGGCAGGGGTTAGATTGAGATTGAGTCTGTGTGTGAGTGTGTGCATAGAAGTGACCAGAATGAGCTTTTGTGATCAAGGCATTTGCTAATGAGGAACATCCTTTTTGTTATTTGCTAGTATGACATAGCAAACCTAAAACAGCACAATACACATCGACACACACATACACAGACACACATAGTTTGTCTGTGTGTGTGTACAAAAGTGAGGCTGAACAACAGGAAAGGGGAAAAACACAAGAGGTTGAGCGAAGTAGATTCTGTAGTCAGGGATACAAGAAAGAGCAAAGAAAAGAAAGAATTAGTGAAGCAGGAGGAGAGTCGGATCAGGACAGATATTATTGAAAGTATCTGTGAAATAGAAAGAGAGACAGAGGGAAACAAAGAGGAGATAGACTAGATGCATGTGGGACCATGCGCACCTGAATGGGGATCATTCTGTGGAGCTTCAGTGCCCCCTTCTGGTGGAATCTGGCAAAGCAGCCAATGCAGTAATCTTCTGTGCATTCAGCACACATCTGCAATACAGACACACATAATAAAGGCAGTGTGTGTATGTATGTGAAAAGAGCTGGGTGTGACGATTTGTGTGTTCATAGGTCTTATGGAAGTAGAAAATTTAAAAAAAAAGTGACCATGTATGTGCATGTGCAGCATGTGTGCGTGTGTGAATCAGCACTGACAAGCAGAAGCTTAAGTAATATTTATCAAAGATTTATACCTAAAGCAGGATATTGTTTTCTTTTCTCTCACCCCAACCCTGCCAAACAAACTTTGACAGGAGAGATGAATATTGAAATGGATTCCCTGGCAGGATGCTGAAAGGTGTGTGTGTGTGTGTGTGTGTATGTGTGCCTGGTGAGAGAGAGAAAGAGAGAGAGAGAGGGAGAGCACTGGAGAGAACGCGTGTGTGTGCATGTATGTATTTGCAATGTGTGTGTGTGTGTGTGTGTGTGTGTGCGTTGGGTATACGAGCGTGTGTGAGTGGATGCATCTTAAGGGAAGTCATTATCATATCTATCTGTGAGAATCCGTTCTTATTAGTGGAGAAAAGTCCTTGCATCAGCAGGCTGGGGAGATTGGCCTAGACCGGGTGGACGGAGCACAGAGGCGAGGACAGGAGGAGTGGAGAAAGACAATGAGACAATGAGAAGGGAGGATATGTGGGGGGGGGGGCGTCTTAAAATTCAAGAAACAACAAACAATAAACAAACAGTCACCATTTGTCTGGTTCCTTTCATTTGACGCGAGGGCTTCCTTTTCGTTATGGCCCACAGTTTCATCATCAATACCATGTCAAATTCAGAAAGTATAGTTAAGTGCGCTCTCTGAGGGAACAGTATGAATTGTACTTCTCCGCAGTGGGGATTTCACAATTTTTGACAGAGTGGAATATATCTGGATCTAATGACTTAGAACATTCCTTCTTAGTCCCTTCCTTACCCACTTGAGTAGTTGTAACTACTTCGCCTGTCTTTCATCGCGTATTGTAATCGACAATTGAACTAAACAAGGTAATACAATGAACAAAAACCATATACAAGTTCATCATGTTGAGGCCTTACCATACATTACTCTTGCTCCTTTCTTTTTACTCTCTCATCTCATCTTCTCCCCCTTTTAGTTCTTTAGAATCAATTAATTAATGCATTTATTTGTGACACTGTGTTCATTCTTTTGCAGCCCTTAATTCCTTCTCACACATATCAGAATCTGACTGTGTACAAGTGTGTGTGCTGTGACATTGCCCTTTAATGGTCCAATAAAGAAGGGCCTCATTTCCCCCCTCAGGCCTGAGGATAAATTACAGCCACTCCCCAGGGACTAGGCATCCCTATCAGGCTGCAAGCGACTGTGCTCTCCTGTGCTATGCAGAAGGAAATGAGGTCCTTTTTTTTGCCTGGATGACTCTGGAATACAGCACAAGGCTAGGCGCGCAGTGTGTGTACGTGCATGTGAGTGCATGTGTGCACATGTGATTTTGGTAGTCTGTGCCAGTGTGTGTGAGTCACAGCTTAAAACAAGCGCAGATGTCTACATGATTGTGTGTGCATGTGTGCTTAAGTGCAGTTCCAGACAGAACGGCAGAGACAGTCATAACGCTCTCCATTATTGTCATTATTATAGGGCAGAAGGGCTATCCAAAACATGCGTGTGTCTGCGTGTGTGCATGTGTGCGTGCATGAGCGGACTGTGTGTATTTGTGATACGTGCTTGCCCAGACTACTGTAAGCATTGCCATTAAGCTCATCACTATGGGGCACTGCGGGCACTGGGCCCTTCATTGCACAATTCAGTGCCATCATCATCAAATGCACTATCAAGCAAATTACCACATTACATTTTAACACAATGTGTGTGCTGCACTTAAAATAACTTATTCCACAACAAAAGGGACGGAAAAATGGTGGCTGTCAGCTCAATCAGTTCAACCCCTCTCCCTCTCCTTCCTTCCCTCTATCAGTCTCTCTCTGTCCCTCATTGCTCTCATTCTCTCTCTCCCTATCTGTCAGAAGCATCAGTTATTCAATACTAAACTGTGCTGGCTTCTGAGACATAGGATAGGAATTACAGAGGGATGTGGGAGCGACTGGTCATCAAGCATGTGCTTCTCAGCCCAGTTTGACACAGCTCATTATACACACACACACACACACACACACACACACACACACAGAGTATGGTTTTTCATTCATTTCTCTCTCTCCCCCTCTTGTTCACACATACAGTTGCAGGCCACGGTCCCTCTTCCTGAGCAGTAGTGGATGAAGAGCGAGAAAGAATAAACAATGGTGCTCTCAGAGGTCTCAAGTATTGATGAACAGGTCTAGCTAAACTGTTATCAGTGCAAACACAAACACACAGATAGACTAACAGATAGGACAGCAGAGGAATAGTGAGACAGAGAGAGAGAGAGAGAGAGAGAGAGAGAGAGAGAAAGACAGGGAGAGGAGAGGGAAAAAGATAAACACATAGGACAGAGGAAGAACTCTTTCTTCCTCTGTCCTATGTGTTTATCTTTTTCCCTCTCAGACAGAAATGAGCATGGATACAGCAGAGGGAAAAATGCAGACAGGAGATAACGGGCATCTTGATGAGAGAGGAAGATAACAACTTATGCGCGAGGATGAGAAAGAACAGAAATATAGAAAGAGACGGAGGGCAGAGGGGACAGTGAAGCACCAGAAACAAATGAACAGACAGAGAGATGGAGGGTGATGGACAGGTAGAAAAGAAGAAAAAAGTATGGAGAGAGAGATTCAGCATTTAGCTATGGAGGTCAAGTTATTTGACTCCTGGGGCCAGATGCATAAAACTCTGCGTTGATTCACGACTAAATATGCGTTCTTTCAGATTTATAAAGCCGCACATACGCCTGCTCTGTGGTATAAGTATCAGTGATTGTGGAACTGGACGTGCACAAGCCTCATTTCCACTGCTGTGGTTAGCCATAAAGTGATGTAGAAACACCTTCAATCAATCTTTTTTTTATATTGGTGTCAATGAGGAGAACAGCAAAAAAGAAGTGCAAAAGTGTTGCATCAGTGAGATTCTCCTACTGCACCTGAAGCAGAGCATGACCATTACACACAGCTGTGGCTATTTATAGCGCCCAAACCATTAACTAATCACCTGTACACCATTATCACAGTGATATCTCAATGATCATTATCAAGCATGAGAAGGCTGATCAATGATTCATTGATATTGCACATATTGACTTAAATCAGAGTAATTATCAAACAGCCTAAGCAAACAATGTTACACAATGAGGTTACATCTCTCATCTCATATTTCATGTCCACCTCTTCACATAACCTGCGGCTGTCTCTAGAAAAGCGTGTGTACGTCGGGTCTGAAGTCTTTGTGAGGTGTGCACATTCTCACTGCACAGTCTTTCTTTAGAAAAGTATATATGTGTGAGAAATGGCATGTGCGTGGTTTTGTGCATGTGTATCGTCTGTACATCTGGCGCCTGGTGTTTTTAACTGAGTGTTAACTTGTGTGTAACTCATCAGTATAAGGTATCAAAATGCATCAATTAGTGTTACTTGATCCCACAAAAAATGCAGATTTTTCTGTCTTTTAACATTTTCAGCCATACAGAGTACTGTGTGTGTGTGTGTGTGTGTGTGTGTGTGTGTGTGTGTGTGTGTGTGTGTGTGTGTGTGTGTGTGTGAGTGTGTCTGTGTACATACTAGTCCAACACTCCTGACTTCACATTGTCCGCAGTATCTTCCTCTCAGCCTGTTTTTTCTTGTCGTCCTAATACCAATGGTAGCGGGGGGAGGTGGGGGTGGTGGCTGAGGTGGAGCTAAACAGAGCAAGTACACTGTTGTTAAGACTTGGCAAGAGGATTTCATTAAATACTTTTAACATCTGAATCATATTTATGTAACTGACTCCCTGCCTAGCTCAACAACAAAGTAGGGATGAACAGAGTCTGTTAAAAATAACGTACATACACCTAAATTCTACAAGAAGTCTGCAAGTGCTTGTGGTTTTGTGCAAACAAAAACACGCTTATACAACTAGTTGGAGTTTCTGAGCCACTGATGTGAAATGTATTATATGAAAAATAAAAACAAATCTCAAAAGACACACCACTCATTACAGTTATGAATGACTGTATTTACTAAACACAGGCCTTGGTTGCATTTACTGCTGCTGTATACATTTAACAAATATCAGCATATAATTTTGAACCATTGTGATTCAAGATGGGAGTCTGTGCCTCAGGCAATGCTCAATACCTTAATAATCCTGCCAAGGTTGGCTGATGGTCACTGAGATCAATCTTTAACTAGCAAACTCCAAAGTCTGGCACTTACTGAAGTAACTGTGACCAAGACACTGAACTTTTACCAGTTCCCGGGGTGCTACTCTGTACTGTAGCTATCCTTGAATGCTAACCTCTATGCGCTGCATAGAGAAAATTTCAGTACAGTACAGTGTATCAAAAGACCAACAGTTCTTGAGCACACATCTGTGTCAACTCTACCTGGTGCAGGTAACCCACAGCTGAAGCCCAGGTTATATCTGTTAACTCCTCACCTGTCAGTGGTTCATCCTTCAGCACTCGGATCTTCACCTTGCCTGCTGACAGCTGCGGAGGAGACAGGGAGTACACTGGCGACAGTTTGTGGAAGCTCTCACCTGCCTAACAGTCCTGCACAGGCGTTTTTGTTTATGCATGTATATGTAGGCGTGGGTATGTTTTTAATATATGAACTGCACAGTGCTCATTATCATTTACGCTTTTACATCACTGCGTATTTGAGGTGCAGACAAATAAACAAACAGACAAAAACTTGCTGGACATGAGGTTCTTCAATATATGTTTAGTCTGTGCCATAAAATGACTTAATTTATTCTTGATTTTATGTGTTATATTATAGTTGCCTTTCAATGAAAATCTGCTTTTTTATTCTACCACCACCATTTAACAGCAGGGTCTGTCCTCTGCTGAAACTGAAATGCTGAGAATTCAATCATTCTTGTTGTTTTTTTACTCTCAGGCAGATGTAACCTTTAGAAAGGGAGTCCCTTTTTTCTCGTGTAAACATTACAATTTCTCCCCTGAGATCCAGGGCACAAACTTCTCAAATCAAGGGTCGGGATGCAAAGTGCAATTTTAATTCTGCTATGCTCAACACACTAAAACAGTAGTGGTAAACTTTTCACAGATGCAGGCACAAGGCCCATCCACAGTATATGAGGACACAAGAATTAACACATCATTCACAGATACATAGACAGACTTTTCTTAAACCTTTTCAAGCCTGTTCTTGTTCTCCTCTGTGCTGCTTGTTGGACCAGTGCTGGTTAAAGAGCCACATTGTCCAGACTTCCATCTAAACCATCCAGAATGCCTACACAGACAGAGACAACCAGAGAGAGAGTCAGTTTTCCTCTGGCAACTGTAAATCAACAACCTTGAAATACAACCCTGTTGAATTTGAGAAGCATAGTTAATCTACAGTATCTTAGCTGTGATTTCTAAATAATGAAGAGAGAAACTGTGGTTGCATCTGTTTCACCCCTTTGATTTGTTCATGCTTCTTTTTCTCATGAAGACATATTTTCCACATCCACAAAACACTCACTCTGATATTCATTCTACATTAGAAGATCTGAGAACGGGAGCTGAAAACATAACAAAGGAGATCCTTCATCAACAACAAAATGCAACAAAGCGACACACATTGAAACACACAGAGAAAAACGTCTTTTCAAATAATTTCCTATCATATTGAGGACTTTGGTATAGCCGTTCACATAGCATGCAGTATATACCAATAAAGCACAGTGAATGGAAGAGCAATGTGCGGATCATTATATGCAGACATTAACTGTAAAAAAACCAAAACAAAATCATTCTTGAACTGTGTTGGACTTGGAAGATTTAGCATAAATTGCAATGCTAATTACTATTCCTGTATTTTCAGTGGGGTTAAAGTAACGGCAGGATAGACGTAACAAACCTCAGAATTAATGCAATTTAATCCATTGAAGGACTCAAGGAGACTGAAGCCTTTTAATAACAGTGCCAGGCTTTAGAAGAGGAGAGGGAACCGGTGTCAAGAAAAAGAAATTAATATCAGCATGAAAAAGGCAAAACAGAACCACAAAACTAAATCCTAAGTCCCTCTGGCTAAATCCATGAAAAAAAAAGAAAATAAATTAAGAAAATCACTTTGTTCGATTAGTCTGAAAAGAGTGTTTAATTCATCATCGCCAGTCCTTGTGTTGTTAAGAGGACCTAAAACACAGAGAAAAAGCACTTTGCCACATGTCAACATATAAGAATTTGGCCTTGCAAACATAAATTCTGCACATGTACAATGTCATAGCAGCCTAGATTGCGTTACTCAGTCTAAAACCAAAAGGATGTTTTGCATTTCACTGAAAACAGTAGAGGTCTGTTGAACTTCACACAAAGAAGTAGAACATGAGAGGTTACAGGAATTAGCCCTTCTCAAACATAAACACACACAGGGAAAGATGCAGATGCAAATACAGGAGCATGAATGCAAATGTGCACACGTGCATATGTACAAGTACACTCATGCAGGACGCTCCTGTCAGTTGCAGAAAGTGAAGAAACGGAGAGGGATCCTCATTTGGATGGGAGTTATTCATGCTCATGTTGTTGAATTATTTATGCTATTTATGCTATTGTGATGTCTGGCTGTCTTTGAAAGAAGTTTATTTTGGATTGAGTTGGCAGCCTGTCAAGACACGGGAAGTCTGACTCTGTTTGTGTGTGTGAGAGCGTGTCTCTCTCTTTCTGTGCATGTGCATGTGTGTATGTGATGGCAAGAGTTGCCAACACCCCTGACGCCATTTCTGTGCTGTGCTGACACTGAGGGTGGGCGTCAGGTAATCACCCTGGCGACATCACCTTGGCAACTGGACTGTCGCTAGGGGAGACAGCTGAGGAACACCCCTGTCAGTGCAGGATGACAGGGTGTCCCCTCAGGACAGGCAGCCTGGAGAGATAAAGAGTGTGTGTGTGCTCGTGTATCTCTGCGGACTTTGCATTAGCAACAATCTCATTATCTAATCCACACAGAAAGGCGCCCAATTACACCCACACACAACGTATGAGTTAACACACACTTCATAATAATAGCTTAAAGTTGTTTTTAGAAGTAGACAGATGCAGACACATTCCTGCAGTCAATTCTTCTCTGTCTTACAAGCACACAAATACACACACACACACACTTCCATCTCAAACTATTGCATGGACTGTCCAAACTGTAAACTTTAATCAGCACTGCCAAAGTCCTTTTCAACATTTTTAACGAACAATAACAGCATGAGTATGTGTGCACATTTGAGTTTGTGTGTGTGTTTGTGAATGAGAGACAGATACAGATACAGAGACAGAGAGAGAGAGAGAGAGAGAGAGAGAAAGATTTTGTTCAACCAGTCAATGCAAGGCCAGCAATGCAGCGAGAATAACATGAAGTGATCTGACTGCACCTGTTATGCAGAGGAAGAACACACACACACACACACACACACACACACACACACACACACACACACACACACACACTAATATCACACATTGCTGTGCACCTTTCACTGTCTAGTGGGTGGATAGCAGATGACATCCTCTGAGTCACAGTTTGCATATTGGAAACAAACATCAAACGCGACACCTATTGCCACCTCGTCAAAAAACATTTCTTCATCAAAGTCAAAGAGGAAGAAACACAGTGAGGAGTACAGTTTCACATTAGCTTAGAGCAAGCTCATATTTCTAATGATAAAAAAAAAGATATATTCAATCAAAGGAGAAGAGACACCAAGGTAAAGGCAAACACCACCTGTCTTATCTGGACACACTCGTGTGTAACACAAGGACATGCACACGGCTATCACCTTTAAGTGACCCATCTCACCCAAAGAGAGAAGTGATAACATCTGCGTCCTCCACGCACGCACACACACAAATTGCACAAACACTTTGAAGTCGAATGCCAAAGTAATCGTGTCCTTTCTCAATTCCCTCTTTGCAAGTGTGAGACAAGAAGACAGGGCAAAAACAGAGAGGGTTGAGACAGGAGAGAAACTTACCAGAGGCGAGAGATTCAGACATAGAATCCTATAAACACAGACATTGTGACAATTTAGATTGTGCTAGCTATGTTCACATTATGACATTAGTTCATTAGCAACCGAACTAGTGCTGTAACTGTAATACAACACTAAAACAAACAGGTTGATGGTGTTGCCTATTATTTTAGTTGCAATATTGCTAGTCTCGGGCCCGGAGAACTAACGACATATTGTGTGAGTGCATCACCAGCAGCAGCCAGGCAGCTGAGCTGTGTATGAGAGGGTAAGACAGTGAAAACAATTGACAATCATGTATGTATGCATGCAACGTACACGCTGAAACAGGTGCTGGGAGGAGCCAAATGAAACAAATCAAACTGCACATATCAACGAAGGGGGGGGGCACAAGAGCAAATATAAAGGAAACCATAGCAAATAGACAGCAGCAAAGGAAGCAGGAGAAGGGGAACCTCAACTGTACTTTTAGATAAGGGCGAGAGCTAGTGTCTGTAAGCCGCGTAGGCCTAAAGACAAAGCTACATTAAATCTGCGATTCAGGCAGGCCAAACAGAGAATGATGTACTGCATTTGCCCCAAGCCACTGGTTTGGCTTTATTATCGCCTGTGTACCCTTCACAAACTGATTATACCACACCTCCTCTCAGCAAACTGAATTTGTTCAGCTATTCTTTGACTGGGCACGCGAGAGTGCGTGTAGTCCGACTCCAAGACAAAGATGAACAATTCATCTACTCCAGCAGCTCTGCGATCTTAGAGAAAAGCAGAGAGAGAAAAGCGGAATGGTGCATAACACAGACACACAGTACACCACACAGCCTGAGCATAAATCACAGCTTGAAGATCTCCAGTAAAGACTTGTCAAAGATACACCTGCATGTCCTGGGAGGAAAAGACAGGTAAGGGAGGAAGCTTAGAGAAAATCCAGGTAACCTTCACGTCAGAACAAGTGATTAACCGCCAAACCTCCCATCCTCCCTGCTTTCTCCCATGTCAGTCAGAAAGGTACTGACGAAGAACTGTTTCCTCTTTTTCATTAGAGGTGTATCAATTAATTGATTCCAACTGTTAAGCTGAGTTTCACATCCAAGAGACTGCTGCATCGCCGCACACAGCTTTCAGATAAAAGCTAGGAGGAAACAGCAGATACATTCATGTGGAATTCAATTGTATAAGCCTGACAGGACCTCATAATGAAAATGTACTCAATGACTATTCCTCTTCAATCCGAGTTCATGTGTTTTCAGCTTCATTACATTGCCTACAAATGTTTCTTCTACCTTCTGTCATCATTTGCTCACTGTGCTGATTGAATGTTCAAGAATGGCGACCAACAGACAGAAAATACACAACACAAACTGGTTTTGGAAGTACGGCAGTAAATATAAAAGGTATCACAGCTAATCTTCTGACCCATCTCAACATCCACAAAGGACTTGCAGTGAGTCCTTGCTTCCCCTCTTCCTCTGTACCCAGAAGTTCACTGGAAAAGACAAAGGTGTTAAATGTTCCACTGTGCTCTCCCTGACAACAGCTCTGCAGTCAGGACTAATTAGCGACACCACTGCACATGAAAAACAAATCAGCAAAGCATTAGTAATCACAATAGCCTGTCTGAAGAGAAAGGTTGACTAATTTTCTTTTGTAAACAAGAACATCAAAAGAAATAATTCCAAATATGTTACCGGTTAGCTCTCAGCCACATCATATCCAGACTTCACTATTTCATCTGTTTACACTTTGCAGTTAAGCCAGCTGAGTCTTTCTCCTTCCCTCACACACTCCCTCTCACATGTACACAAACTGTATCTTTCCACTTCTTTCAAACTGGCTCACACACAGTGTTAGAAGCTTTCTAAAACTAGTAATATTTCAGAGACATACAGTAGGGCTTAAGCAGGATTCCTGTCCTGTAGCAGACTTGCGTGTCTTGACTGATTAAGGAGCTCAAGACAGACATAAACTGAAACTAAAGTGTAGTACCCTCTGTAACCAGCAAAGTGTTCAAAAACACACAAACAACAAAGTTTCATTATTTATGGAGGACTAGTATCAAATGATACACACAGGCAGCCATGCACACATCTTGTCGTATCTTAGGGCTGGTGGAGCAGTAAATGTTGCAGTATTTCAGTGTGACAGGAAACAATGTGTTTATGTGCTTATCATTGTATAGCCTGGACAAGAAGGCCCTCTCTCCATACTGATGTATGGCTTCTTAATTAGAGCTAGGCCTCCACTCTGCAACAAAGCAGTGCACATACACAAGGACACACACACACACACACACACACACACACACACACACACACACACACCTAAAACAATAAATACATTAACCTACTCTTAAAATCTGTGGTACGCATTTCCTTGTTTGTTTGTGAACAAATGGAAATAGATCATGCATTATACTGTATGTATGTATTGATATTTTGTGTGTGTGTGTATGACTATTTAAAGGAGTCTGTGTGTAATATATGTACTCTGCCTGTCCCTAAAACTGTCCCCAAGTTATGTGCTCAAATATTATGATATACACCTCTATGAAGCTGTTCTCCATAACTTCACATTGGGTAACACATCTCTTCGTTATCAATGAAATTAGGTGAAGTGGGACGAGCGAATGACGCAATCTTATTAATAACCAGTGTTTGTTTTCATTCTGCAAATTAATTTCCTGCTCACAGAGGCTGGGATGCCCCTCAATCTGAATTTGTGGGATAACAGTCACAGTAATGGGTCAGGTACATACTAATATAATGGGGAGAAAAAAATTGACTCTATTTGTGTATGTGTGTGTGTGCTTGTGTGTGTATGTGAGTGAGTGACTCACTCAAGATGTTTATGTTTTAATGGTTTTATATACATAGACACACAATTTTGCATTGTTTGTGTGTCTCTGCATGTGTCTGTTTACTATGTCTATGTTGTCCCATTATATTTAAGAACAGTTAAGCCCAATGTCCGGTCCTAATCACAATCCAAGAATTGTTTTTTATTGCTTATTACTGAGTGTACTGAGTGTACTGTGTGTGTGTGTGTGTGTGTGTGTGTGTGTGTGTGTGAGAGAGACAGACTATGATGACGCCATCTGTCAATGTGACAGCCTTTCTATATAATTCATTCACACTGGATGCCCATGAATCAGTTACAGTAGATGTAGCCCTTTGATAGCCAGTACATTGACGTATATCTACAACCTCGTGATAGACAGCGTTTACTAAAAACGTGCCTGTTTTTCTACTCTGCCCGCTGCTGATCATCAAAACAGAATCACAGATAGAACATAATCTCTTTTGTCATGATGCCACCTATCCTTTGTCATTTGAGAAGCGAGAACTTGGAAATAGCATAACAGTCCGTTTCCACTGTTTATGATGAGGGCACAGTGACTCAGGCAATTTCATTACATGCAGGTCTGGCCTTGACAATTGGAAAACAAATCTACCTCAAAGACAGCATGTGTTTCCTGGCCAGTTTATCCCGGACATATGTGAGTTTGATGCTATGGATTTGGGAGACATGCTATGAATTTGGGAAAGGCCTTTCTCAATTTGTGTTCTTTTCTGTACTGTTCCAAGCCCACATCGAGCCAAGTACAATCCAAATGACAATTACAAATGGATCGCATTGCACCCTCCTGCTCTCGGGAATTTGGACTCCCAGATTTAACGTCCCATCTCCCAAGAATGCGAGTCTGAACCTGCAGTATTCTGTACTGAGAAAGGCCTAATGTTTATCCACATCTTTTTTTTCAGATGACAGACTAACAACTCGATTCATAACGGAGGGTTAGCAGCTTGTGACCTGAATGCTCACTGAACAATATCATGGGAGTAACATATGGTTTGCATGTTTTAAAGTGTGACATTTACATTTACCTCTGGAACAGCACACATAACTGTGCTCTACTAGAGCTTTCAAAGACTTGTCACCTTTATCAGTGATTTGTGTAATGCTCGCTCTTACCACTGCTTTCACCTCTCAAAATGAAACCAATATACAAGAGGTATTTTGGAGAATAAATACAAGCATTTGCTGGCCAACACCACACATGTTGCAAAGGAAAATCTGCGAGCCTCTGTGAGTCCCCTGCCAATACTCTGAAGAGTTGTGACAGCTAATGTACAGCGCGCTGTAAACAAATTTAAGCCTTGCTGAAAATACAGTGGCAATTACAGGGGCCAAACAAAGAGCATGTCAAGCAGATTACATCGCAGATAGGTACAATTAGGACCTGAAGTTTTGATTATGACTGGAAAAGTAAGAAAAGAACTATTAAAAATAAATGGGGTACATGAATCAATACTTGTCATGTGGTAGGATTTTTCATTATACTTCAAATTTTAGCATTACATGCTTTCTTCCTCCTTCATTTCACTGTTGCTTATTGTTATGTGCTCCATCTGTGCTTACCCTCCCTCCCTTGAACGTTTTTGACGTGTGGGGAATATTGTTGGCCATCGATTCCATTGAGGGGAAAATATGAGTACAGTCACATACAAGTTGTTAGGACCAAGTGTCTGTAGGGCTCCACTGACCTTTAGAAGAGCCCAGTATGTGGGCATGAGCCTACTTCATCTATGAGAAGCTTTTTCAATTTTCTGACTGCTCGTTTTTTCCTTCCCAGGCAACCTTTCTTTGACCTTTATAGGGAGAGAAGTCATCGACCTCCCTCTCTCTCTCATTTAGTCTCCTCCTCCATCTATCTCTATTACTCAGTGTCTCTACTTTCTTGTTGCTTGCTCTTTTACAGCTGTTGTAGTATTTTTCCCACCTTCCTATCTCTCTCACCGACTCTTGTCTCTCCATTAGTCACCTACTCTGTTTCCTATGTGTTTAGCTGTGACAGTCTGGACTTCATTTTTTTCAGCCTCTACATTAAACCTCTTATCTCCCAAATCACTGCATTCATCCATCAGTTCCTCTTGCTTATACAGACTTTCCCTCAGCAGTCCCCTTTTCCATTCAGCTCTTCCTCTTCCTTCTTTGTCTTCTCTGACCCTTCTCTTTACCTGCTCTAATTTCTGGACTCTTTTCTCCCCATCTGTCTAAGGATGTCAATCTTAGCAATTTTTTAAGATCTCACTGGCAGTTACTGGGACCAAGACACTGGTAGAGACAGCGTAGAGACCTGTTGCTGGTGCGGTTTACAACATTAGATTTCAGTACAATTGTCTGTGTAGATGAAGTAAAATGAAACTTGATTCAGGAATATGAATCTCCCTCATCTGTGTTTTCTGTTGCAGCTGCTGTAGTCCATCCTGCGTATACTTATTCATTACACTTGCTCTCCTCTCTCACTCCCTCTTTCACTCACCCTCCATCTCATTCTTCTGCTTTCTAATATCTTACTTCTATTCTCACCTTCCCTCTCAGGTCTTCCCCTCTCTCCTCTTAGCTGCCTCTCCCCCTCCTTTCACCACTTTTTCTAGTGCACTAACTGCAACACTGATACTCACCTTCTCTCCTCCTTCTCTTTACTCATGCGCTCTTTCAGCTGTTGCAGTTTCTCCTCCATCTCTTTGCTGTCCTGGGCAAGAGTCACTGTCTCCATGTGCAATTCCTGCAGGTTCCTATGGCAACATACACACACACACGGTATATGCAATCAATCAATAACAATCTATCATACAAATGACCTACTCCATCAGATTGGACAGCCAGGCTTTCATCAATATGTTCAATTCATCTGCTGCACTAGCTGATCCCTGTTGCCATGACTCATCAATACTTGAATCAATTAACCACTGGATCGGGATACCACCAAGGCAGACATCAATTAAGTCAATTACCTGTTGGCAAATGAGAAACTATGCAGGAGACTGAACTCAAGCAGTATGTAGAAAACAAATAAACTGCACTGAATCAGAATCCAGGTCAGATGATTAACTTGCCGGAAACTCCATTTTGTCAAATACTCGTTGTCTGGGCAGAATTTGAATGGGAACAGATGGAAACAGTATGGCAGCCAAGTAACCAGAATGGGCTTCTACCTAATGCCTTAAATCACATCATTGATCTTATCTCATCTTACCTGGCATTGAGCTTGACGGATTTGGCCTTGTTGTTAGGAAGCACCACAAAGTCATTTAAATTCATGCCTCTTCTTTCTGGGGGCTCAGGTATTCCTACCGCGTCCTTCGCTGGGCTTTTTAGAAAGAGTCTCTTCTGCAATAAAAACCAACAGTAATGGCATAAAACGCTATCACGCTGGGCCCAGGCTAAATCACACACAGCCATAAATGAATACCGCTGCAGTGAAATGAGCAAAATAGCAGGGACAGATTTGCTCAGATGTATACGTAAGAGGCAGTTAAAACAAGCAGTCCTGTGTGTTGAAATTGTATCTGGCAGATTTGTATGCTTGACAAATGGCTGGCAACTCTTTTAGGCAGTAAAAGCCAATTATCCAGTCAGCCAGATATTATATATTGTTATAATAGCAAGGCAGCCACACCTGCTGTAGCTGATAGCAATGTGACATTAGGTGGAAGTGATTAGCTACTGTAACTTTCGCTCAGAGGCAGTAACCTCTTAACAAAAAAAACTTTTGCAATTGTAAAACAGGACAGTACAATCAAAACCTTAATAAGAAGTCAGCTTTGCATGATGCCTACATGACAGAGCTTTTTCTGGAAGGGCACCTTTACTTGTCATAGCAGGAAAAGCACAGGTGTAAGTAACATTAGCCATGACTCAGATACATTTATAGTAAGTGCTCTTTGAAGCTATACCAGTAATCCATTATACGCATCATCAGGGAAAAACTAAAGGACACAGCTTCAATTAATAGAACTTGTAGTATTATAACTGCTGGTGCTTTCCCTGACTTGATGTGTATAGGGTCTATTGCAGACATTATGGTGACAGACACACTGTGACATACTGATGCATTTAGTTCTTCTTGACAACAGCAGCTTTCAAAGCTACAGCTTCGACACAGTGATGTCAGGTGAGGGAACACAACTCAATGGCAAACACAGTTTTTGGCCAAGAATACATCATCTTAAATTCACTCCTGTAGTTCAGTTATTTTGGGAACCAATGTGCCAAAATGGACAATGTGGACTAGCGTGACTAAATTTAGCTGCCTCTCAAGGAAAATATATCATTAGCTTTAGCTACCATTGCTAAACACTGACTGTTACGCAAACGAGCGTTTTTTTTCCTACACAGCATTAAACAGGAAGTAGTTCTTGTAAAGAGGAAATTGACTAAAGCTAAAGTCATTGATGCCACAGCTAAACGACTTCAGCAACTTTTCAACACAAATGACAGACACAAGAATTAAACTGATTGCTAGCAAATGTGAAGCTAAGCGGGACTTGTCACGCTACGTTCGTGTCAGTATCTTCATTTCACGTACAGCACGTAAACGGTCCAAACTGCTGAAAGTAGTTCCTTGACTTACCTTATGTTTCTCCTTAGTTTTTTGCAGTTTGTGAGGACACAATCAATCTTTGGTTTGTCAGTCTGCTCTGCTGTCATTAAAGGAAAGCGAACATCTCAGTAATTCACGATTTGTATTACAATGTTTCAGGTTGTCGCCGGCGCCATGCTTTGGGCTCGGGGCATTTCTGTTGGGTTAGCGTTACTATGGCAACCTCCGCCTCTCTCGCGATAGATGCAGTAAATGAGTCTCGCAGAGGTCGTTTCGTTTCCACTCGTGTTGTTTTGAACTTTTCCTTTCCTGAATTTGTTCGACATTTTAAAAGAATTATAATAGCGTGTTTTTTTTCGTTGAGGGAATAAACATCAGATTCAAAGACATCAAGTCCCCTATTGCCTCAGTAATCATGGGCAGCGGGAATTCCCTTCAAATGAAAATCCTCACAGCATCAAGATAAATGTTATAACTCTGATTGGAGCTTTGAACCCTTGTTATGTGTTTTTTTCATCACACTTCAGAGTTGACTTTAGTCCTCCAAGATGATGTTGTTTAGATCTTTCATGTTGACAATCATTAGAGATCAGAAGCAAAATAATTTCCCATTTGCCCCATAAGATAAATGTGCTTGAATGAATTTGATAAGAGGCATACAGTGTGGATGTGTGCCCACAAGAGTGCTTATGTTTGTGTACAGGAAAACTGAGCCGCCATGTATCTGTATATTACATAAAAGTCTACAGTGTATATACAGATGAGAAATCTTGATTCGCCAAAAGCCAAAACGCCACAGGAATAACAAAAGACTTGACATGATGGTTAACTATTCACACTTTCAGGGTTGCCATGCAATCTCATCAATTCAAAGGGTAAAAGTTTACTTTACATGTTTAATTTTACATAGAGTAAGCTATTGCTGTAACATTAAACTTTTCGGAAAAAATTATTTTTTGCTTGTCATATGTCTCTGAATGTTCATGCATCCAAGCCTATGTGCCTAATGGAGGAAACTCGAACAGACCCAGAGGCTGTGTTTCTGCAAACATGAGTCTGTCTGCTTGTCTGTCTGTCTCTTAAAAGTGCAGCCAGGCAGTCATCCATCCAGCCCTCATCTGTATTCCAGGACAAAAGAAACTTTCTGACACTGTTGCAAAAGCACTCCTCTACTGCAGGCCATGCCCCTTCCATTGCTACTTTTTGCCATGTCTCTATCCTTCCTTGCCATCCTCCCCACCATACCACAGGACAATTATGGCTCAGCAAGCAGTGAACACACCTCCACCTCATTCCTAAACCCTGCTATCGCTCCCCTCCTCTCCTTTTGTCTCTCTGTCTTTCTCTCTCTCTTCCTGCATTGTTGGCGTATGACCTATTGCTCCTGCCATCAGGGAAGTGTGGGTGTATGACTTATTGAGCGTGTCTATGTCTGTGTGAGTGTGGATGGTCATTTAGGGTCATGACCCTCCAGCTGGATTCTGTCTCTGCTGCTAAACAGTGACTTTCTCTCTCTTCCCCTCCTTCTCTCTCTCCCTCCCTCTCTCTCTCAGTTCTGCCTGCATAGACAGCTGGGCATGCAGTAGCATACCGATGAAGGGCCAAGTGAGAAGAAGCGAGAGAAGGAGTGAGAGAGGGGTTGAGGGATATAGAAATGAAGGGTGGAGGTGGGGAGGAGGGAATAGCGAGAGGCCAAAAGGCACATGGAAAAGCAATGCAAGGGAAAGAACAAGAGAGTGACAGAATGCATGAGAGGAAGGATACAACAGCAGAGCAGTTGCAGGAAAAGGACAAGCGTGCTGTGAAATGTCAAGGCTATTTAATTCATTAGGAGGCAATGATTATGGCACTGTACTGAATGTCATCTGCTGGGTTAAACCTTCCTCAGCGGCCTCATGCTGGATATATATTGACTGTTTGGCAGTGGTTGGAAACCTTTTAGTAATGACAAAGTGGCAGCAGCAGGGACATGGAGAAAGAAAGAATGGAGAAAGTAGTCAGCCAGCCAGAATCAACACCAACTCTGTGACTCCTGGTATGTACAAGGGGTTTGTAGATAATCCTGGGAGTCTACTGATGAAATAATGGAGAAATTGTTAAATAACCTTGAAGGTGGTTGGGAGCTCTCACACATCCATCTTCTATACCCTGCTCAGAGTCGCAAGGGGATGGAGACAATCCCTGCATGCACAACTGGCAGGGAAACAGGTCACCAGTCCATCATCAGATTAACACTGGGCAATTGCTTTTACACGAGCAATTTTAATCTGCAAGTTCACCTGATCTGCATGTCTTTGGACTGTGGGGGGAAACCAAAACAAGCAACAGAGAGACATTCACAGAGAAACATCTGGACTACGATGCAGGACCTTCTTGCTTTGCCTGTCAAGGCAACTGCACTAACGACTGAGCCACTGTGCAGCCCCTCACTGGAAATTAATGGTAGGAAAATCATTTAGCCTTATGCTAATTGGATCCTGACCTGAAATTATCTCACCAAATCAATTTAAAGTGCTCTGAATCAAAAAGAATGAGTGATGTATTAACTGAAGTCAATCAGTGATGCTGGCAAGTCACATCATTACACCAACTAAAATAATGAGAAGAAACAGCAGAGAGGGAAGAAAGACGTGGAATTTGATGCAGAGGGATCAAACAAAAAAAAGTACTAATCTGGTCATGCTTTAAGACAACTAAATGACCAACTACTTTAGAAGCAGCAAAGAAGAAGAAGTCAGCCACAGTTCACACGCTGCAATACACACAAAAATCTGAACAAGACAGAAGTTGTGTATTTGAATGTGTAATTTGCAGTTGTTTCATTACTTGATGGCGCTGAGGAGAGACAAGAAAGCAGTAACCATCACAGCTTTGTGTGATGTCCTAAAAGATAGCAACACACATCCCAGCATGCACCTCCTTACGCCACACCTTCCTCAGAAAGCAATGATATTTAAATTTAAGAAAAAGCATCCATCTCTGAGGCTTCCACCCACACTCCAGAACAATAGCCCTGTTTCACAGCAGACATTTTGACATGTCACAGCAGGGAAAAGAGCAAGTATAATTATTACATTTAAACAATTTAACACCAAAAGCAATGTTGCATATACTCTGAGAAAACTACAGACCTCACCCTGAACACTTTTCATAGCAAGTATTTCCAGTGAAGACATAGTACCAGAGAAAACTGTTGACAGCAAGGTCCATGAATAATCCAGAGTAATGGAGACAATGATTCTGCAAAAAGATGGTGCTGATGAATTGTCCTATTACAGATATCTCAAAACCTGCACAGGTATTTTCAATTATTCTGGCTAATTACACTTGAGGTTGAAGATGGGGTGAAGCTATGTGGGAAATTAAGTGAGGTCACCAAAGTCAACGTACCAACAAGAATGATAAGGGTGTTGTCCCTCCTTCAAAGGTGCAGCACTCAAGTGGGGGAGATGTTAGTCAAGTAGAGACTATACATGCTCATGCAGCCCCGTGAAAACGTCTTATCAGCCAAAATAAGTGAAGCAAGTGTGTGGGTAAACAGTGGATATGTAGGGTCTTCACTCAACCATATAGGTCTTTTTCACAGCAGACAAGTTAAGTTAAATCACATTTCCAGCATTTTCAAGCAGCTTTTGTGATGCAAAAATTGTAAGTGCTTATAAGTACAGGTGAAAGGACATGCACTCAGTTGGAAAATGGATGGGGACGGCAGGGAGTACAGAGAACTGTCTCAGGGATTTGTGGATTGGTGCCAGTGGAATCAGCTCCAGATCAGTACAGGGAAAACCAAACAGCTGATAATGGACTTTCACAGGAGCAAATAGTCTCCTCCTATACCAGTGAACACCAGGGGAACAGACATTGAGATGATGGAGATGTGCCTGGGTGTACACCTGAATAATAAACTGGACTGGACTGACAGTACAAATGCACTATATAAGAAAGACTGGAGTGGCACCAGTCATCTTCTACAGAGTGGTCTGCTGGGGTAGCAGCATCTCTGCTCTGTCAGCAACTGCTGACAGAAGGAGACTTAACAGACTGGTTAAGAGGGCTAGCCATGTCCTGAGATGTCCCCTCAACTCAGTGGAAGTGGTGGGAGAAAGGACAACAATGGCTAAGCGATCATCCCTGTTGGAGAACACGTCCCATCCTATGCAAGACACTGTGCAGCTCCTTCACTGACAGGCTGCTTCACCTGCAGTGTGTGAAGCAGATACTGCAGGTCCTTCCTTCCTGCTGCTGTCAGACTTTAAAATCAACACCACTCCCAATCGACCACACTCACCGAAAATGACAAACTCACTTGTTTGCAGTATCAGTGTATACTAAACTGTGCATTATCAGTATTCCCTATGTGCAATCGTGAACTCAACTAACTTTTTGTAAGTGCAACAGTATTAAATTAGTCATAATTACAGTGACACCTATCTGGTCAAATGTAAGTGTTCATTTTTATATTGCACAACAATTTGCGACATAACCTAAGACCAGAGCATCTTGTTTATGATAAAACTCTGCTCATGGCTGGTGCTGTTGCTGTGCACTAAAATCCCACAACCAATGCAGCTCTGTTTCATTAAAATCCAAGATATTGTGAACTTCTGTCAATAGATGTTTCATGGTCTACAACCATAAATTACCCTTATTGCTGTGTGGAACATCCAACAGCAGATCCCATCCATTGAAAATAATGAGATTCCTTCTCGCTGAAGTTCTCATCACTGAAAAAGCTCTTTCAGGCCATGACTGTCAAGAGACATGCTCGGTGGACATGCCAGTCTAAAAGATGTGAGCTACATGATGAGGAGGTAGAGAGGCAAGAGCAGAGAATGAGGATCAGTGCCATCACACAGTGGGATGAGAACATGGACAGGACGTCCTTGACATCGTGAAGAGAATCCAACATTCTCCTAATGATGTCTTCATTCTCCTCTGACTTCCCACTGAGGGTCCCACAGGGTGTGTGATTAGCTGGTGTGTATACTGTAGGCTAATACACTATATGTGTGCGTGTGCGTGCATGTGGGAGTTATTATGTGTGTGTGTGTGTGTGTGTGTGTGTGTGTGTGTGTGTGTGTGTGTGTGTTTTCTGCCTTTGGTTAGAATAAAACATGAAAGGAGAGAAACAAATAAACTGAATAAAAAGAGCAATAAAAAATGAATGCTACCTTTCAGAAAAAGGAATATGGTAAAATATATGACATTTGCTGCAGATACTGACGTGCTTTATATATCTAAAAGCCATAAATAGGATTGACATTGACATCGGAGATATGAGTGACAGAGAGGAGAAGAAAAACACATACAAAGCACAATCCAATGATTATGCAGACAGAAATGGAAGGAATGAGAATAAGACTATGTGACACAGAGCCTGACCAACAGACAGTCCGGAGATGTCTGTATGGATTGAAAGGTAGATAGGAAATTAGAGAGAAAGAGTCCAGGTGGAGTGAGACAGAGTGAGAGATAAAGAGAGCTGCAGCATGAGCAAAATAAAAAAGACAGAGACACAGAGAGAGGAGAATATCGAGTTGTCAGGAAGTGATGGCCAGCCCGTCATTGGATGTCACTGAGAAAGAGAGGTAATGAGAGCTCTGGTGGAGGGGAGAGAGGCCAGAGGGCTGGACGCAAAGGCCAAGTGAGAAATTGAGAGGTTGAGTATGGGAAGGAGGGCGGCAGAGATGGATGAGTGTGAGAGATGAAGGAGGAAGAAGGAAAGCACGTGAGAGGCCCTTCATCATGTGGGAGTAGCTTAAGCTGATGGCTCTGTGTCACACCCATAGACACACACACAACTGTGCATCAGTCAAAGCTCCAATGAGTATCTGACAGTTAGTGAGGCTTAAGACAAGTGGATGGCAGGCAGTGATTCTACTGATGACTGTGATGGTCAGCTGATAAAAGACAGACAGGGAGATGGTGAAGTTAAAGCAACAGGGTAGACAGAAAGAAAGAAAAACCAAGACAGACAGGTAATGACTGTTAAAGATGAACAAAAGCATTTGGATGAGGCAAAAAGTGACAGGGGGAAAAGAGGACAGGAAAACAGATGTACAGTTGGAGGATACAGTAAATCACAATCTTTTGCTGGACGATGATGAATTGCTAATTTTGGCTCAGGGTGGAAGGTTTGACAGCAGCACTGACTGCCTTGTTAAAGCTGCGCCAAAACAAAATTATGTGTCATTCTTTTCTCTTTTTTTTTCTATAGTTTACCCGATTCTATTAAATCCAACTCTAGGAAAGGTAGTGAGTGTGACAGTAACTGCTGCATAGGAATCTGGGTCAGACATGACGTTTAATAACCAGGGAACAAGCTGATACTGTTTGATCACATCAGCCTATTGTTCTGCCGTGGATTATAGAGACAAATGGTGGCATGAACAAGATTTAGAATAGACAATTTTCCCTCCAATGCCTGTAAAACAATGTGCGTGGGAGCACAGGTAAAATAAAACTCCAATACCTTTCACTGCTGGAATTTTTTTTCTGCTTGATCACTCTTGCGCACCCTCTCTCCCTTTCTCCCCTGCTCACACAAACACAAACAGATTTTTGCAGGTGCACATACACACACCTGCACACAAGCACACAACCGCAATAGTCTGAGAGTGAGCTGTACCTCTACTGCCATCTGGAGGTTGTATGTGGAACAGGCCCTGGGTTGATTGCACCACGTTGATGAGCGCAATGGCCACAAGAATGATTGTTGCCTCTAAAGCTATCATTGTGATTTTCTAGATGCGGGATGGGGAGGGGAGTGGTCACATGCTCAGGAAATGCTCATACAGTTCTGGGAATGTGATCTGCACAGTATATCAGAAATGACATGTCATTTGTTTCCTGCTCATGGCCGTGCAAACATATTACAATCTGCATATTTACAGATCTGAAGTGCAGCAGTGTTGTGAGCATGTGTGAAATTTTATGAAATTACCAAATGTGTGCATGAGGAGCAAGAAACCAGTTCAAATCGATCATGTGAATGTCTTTTGCATCTATGACTGTGTGTGCATGCAGTATGTACTGTACTATGTGGAACAGTATCTGACTAATGCTTGTGTTTGTATCTGATATGACTGTTTGTACTTGTCAGTTTGTGCTCTGTGTGGATATAGTAGTTTGCACAGTTCACAGCTGTGTGCTTCTGTAACTCTGATAAGAGCTGGGATGGGTGAGGGTTTTGTAAATAGGGGATCTTGTAAATATACTACACTATATACTGTATACAGAGAGAGATATTAAGACTATAGACACGCACAAAAAGCAACAAAAACCAGTGCCAAGGACACAGTTCATTACTCAAACCTGAACCAGCAGCATCACTAACCACAGCACCTTCCATTTCAAAAGAGCTCCTTTAGGTCAACATCAGTTCAGTCTTTTATCTCAGTCAGGTCCATCTGAGTTTCTCTGCAAGCAAAGACAAGTCCAATTAAAAAAAAAAAAAAAAAAAACAGATAAAGACAAAACGCAATCATTTGCAAACAAACTGTTTACTGACAACAGTTTTACAAAGTATTTCTGAACCCATGTAGCAATATTCTTCACACAATCATGTGTTCACAAAGTGGTGAACCTCGCCCCATCCTCGCTTGTGAATGACTGTTACCTGTTACCAATGAACCTGTTTACCTGTGGAATGTTCCAAACAGGTGTTTTTTGTCTTTTATTGCTCCTGTCCCAACATGCTAGCATCAAATTCAGAATAAGCATACGTTTACAAAAATCAATGAAGTTGATGAGGTCAAACATTAAATATATTGTCTTTACACTGTTTTTTTATTGAGCATAGTCAAAAAAGATGAGCAAATTATTGCTTATGTTTTATGTTTTACACAGTGACCCAACTTATTTGGAATCAGAGTTGTATATTATGTTAGTAAAACTGGTAAAACTGCGAACTTCTTCTCAGATGTATGTTTTTTACAGATAACGTAAACAAGATAGGCTACACTTTCGAGCTGCTTCTCGGTAGATTTGTTTAACTTTGGTTACCCAGGCTAGCTGTTTACCCGTTTCCAAACTCCATGCTAAGCTAAGCTAATCACTTCCTGGTTCCAGCTCCACGCTAATCACACATATATGAAAGGTGTATTAATCCTATTATATAACCCTCAGCAAGAAAGTGTGGTGTGATCTCAGAAATGTTAAATTATTTCTTTAAGTGACAACAAAAATCAGTGTTTTTAGGGAAAGATGTGTGGAGAAATAATGCACTGTAGTCAGTAAAGGCTCACAGGCTCCTATCACGCCTTCCCTTTCCCACCTCCACCATGTCAGACACTGAGGCATTAACTACTATTTCGCGGTGGCAAATGGTATTTAATTAGCTTTGTTGATCTGTGTTCATTTATCCAGCCCCAACAGTAAACAATCCAGATTTTCAGTTAATCATCACTATATCAGGCCCACCACCTGCCAATGCTGATTATCTATGGATTAATAGCCATCTAAACAAGTCTTTCACCAAACACACACATGCAAAAAACACACATGCAGAAATTCAGGAGCATGCATCTTTGTACTTTTTGTCTTTATAATATATTTAATTACAATCTGAACATGCAGACACACATAAACACTACATACATGCACACAGTACTTGGGATGGACAATTTCTGTCATCGCAGCACTTTCCCAAACAGGCTCTGATTAAACAGCAGCTTAGAGCGCTTTAATTTCATGGAAGAACAGACAGCAAGAGAGGGAGAGAGACAGAGAGAGAAGGTGTGTGTGTGTGTGTGGGGGGGGGCTACAGATGCATGGACAGGGGGTGGTAGAAAAAGAGGGAGGATGGGGACAGATAGGAACAGAGAGAAGGAAAGAAGCAGCAGCCAGACAGTAGATTGAGAGGATGGATGGAAAATGAGAGAGAACGGGTGAGACACAGTAAAAGAAGGAGATTACTTGAGCCAAAGAAGGCGGCAATGATAGACAGGATATGGGGGAGAGAAGAGGGACATGGAGGGGTGTAAAGGCACAGGAGGAAAGAGATAAGAAAGAAAGAAAGTGAGAGATATATAAAGAGAGAGATCTGAAGGCTTGTCCAGAATTTAAAAAACCTTGAACAGGAGGTGAGGAGAGGTTGGAAAAGATATACGCTGCAGGCAGGTAGAGGGTTTCAATATTTCAGTCACATAAAATATTTAAATCCCTGCTAAAATCTGTGAATACTGCGTATTTGTGATTTGTCTTATGTTCCGTCACACAACACGCTTTCTTCCCTTATCTCCATCTCTGCACGCACACATGCATCCTATAATACTTTCATGAAACACACATGCTCCCAGTTAGCGGTTGAATGGAGAGTGGGGAGATTATTAGGGGATATCAGCCATGGGGATGTGACCACGGGGCCAAACTGTCACACCACGTTCTGAGCCAACACACAAGTGAGCGGCTGAGTGGGGAGAGCCTATAGCAAATGAAAGGAGTTAAGCCACCAGCCTGAAGCAGTTTAAGCTAATGTGGATGTGGAGCATTTCTCCAATTTCAGATGCTCTATTCTATAGATTTGCACACTAAAGTGGTTTCAGTCAAAGGGTTTTTAGTGTTCAGAAAAGACAATGTGGACTATGCAAGTGCATGCACACACACACACACACACGCACGCACACACACACACTTAGTATACCTACATAAGGGGTTTTTAAAATGCAGGGCTTTATAATATATGTTAAAGTACTCAGAAATCTATTTCCTTTGAAGAGCTCACTGTGGCCTTAAGGAGAATGGTGCACTAGCTAGCTATGGCACCAGAATAGTAATAATATATGAATATTTATGCCACATTCTCCGTTCTGAACGGCCTATAGATGGCACGGGACCTTTACTGCTGCATGTTTGAGTGCAGGCAACTTACACGCGTGCAGTGGGATATTGCACAGAATATGGATACCACTGAGCTTCCATACATGCACGCTACGCCTTACCTTGACATTCTCAGAGTTGACAGAATTAATGTTACATAGACGTTTCAGTGATCTGAAGATAGACAGCAACATCAAACGCTATTGCTTCCAGGCTATCTAACTGTTGAGTTTTTGTAACTTTGAATCTTTTATATTTTTGATCTTCGACAACTGTTGGGGCCAATTTGGCGATTGCACCAAATGAAATGATGTTTGAAAATGTTTCTGTGTGTTAGATGAGAACTTGAACCATGTCTCCTGTGGAGTGGAAGTAGACACAGAGAGGGAGAATCAGGCAGAAATAACACATGTCAAGTGGAATGGGGTAAAAAACAGAGATTGGTGTGGAAGTCACTAGCTTATGTAAACATTAAGCCTGAAACATGAAATAAGATATGGCAACATGTGGAGTTACATGCATTCACATCTTCTTCATTAAGTCAAAGAAATCAATCACTTAACATCGGGTGTGTGTTCTGCAAACATACACACAGTTAAAGTGTGTGTCAGTTGTCCGGCTGCTTGCTAATGAACCTCAGGTGGACACGACACATCACTCCTCACTCTCTTTACTCTATTCGTATCCTCTGTTGTCTCTTCATCTCCCGGCCTCTCTTTTCATTCTTTCCTCACTTCGCTGCCTTTATCTTTTTTGCTGTTTATCTACATTTCTCTTTTGCCCCTTTCTGTCTCACCTCTAAACTCTCACGTCTCTTTTGCCTCTCCATTTCCTCCGATTTCTATCCGCTAGTCACCTCTCCTCCCTCCATCTTCGGATTCTGCCCTCTCTTCTTTTCATCTTCTCCTGCTCCTCTCATCTTTGCCCTCTTGTTTCCTCTCTCATTGGCTATTCCTTCACTTGTTTCTCTCTGTTCCGAGTTTCCACCCCCCTCCCCTATCCTTACTCTCAGTCTGCACCAGTCCTCTCCACACTTCTCTTCATCTTACATACATCCCCTTCCTCTGTCCTCTCCTCTATTCTCCCCTCCCTCCTCCTCAGTTGGACAGACCAGGGTAGATAAAATGGGAAAGAAACTTATTTTGACCAGTTAGGGCATCAGTATTTACAACCAGTGTGTGTGTGTGTGTGTGTGTGTGTGTACCTGCAGTAGTAGTCTTACCGCCATGGGGAAGCAGCACACCGCATCAAAGGGAATTTATTGCCCTGCCCCTTCTCAATATTAAGACTGTTAAAAAGGGCTGCTTAGCATTCTGATAACATGCATCTTCATGCTCTTGGTCAAAATATCCCTTCTGCGCTGATTCAATCCAGATATACACACAAACACACGCACAGACAACTCAAGTGCATGTATAAATGTAGTCATGCTCTGCTGTGCGCACACACATTTAAGTAGGACACAGTAAGAACAGTTTTATAGCATAATGATGGATGGTTTTCATCTAAATGTTGTGTTTTGGGTTCTTGTCTTTTAAAAGCTGTCCAGCCTTAAATTACTGTACTCAACATGGTGTGTGAATGGACCCACTCACCCACGCACATACATTCCTTGTCTCAGGGGTACAATAACACAGCACATGAGCCTGAATTGAGTGATGGTCATTTCTCCTATACACAACGTGCTGGAGTGGGTTGAATAGCCTTTAATGCGCTAAAAACATACCCTCTCACCATTTCCTACGCTCCCTCCTTCTCAGATAAAGATAAAAAATACAATATTTGGTCATTTCCATCTTTACAAGCGCAACTATGATCATAATGTAATTAAAATCTCATTCAACATCCACTTTGAATCATTTAATAGAAAGAGAAGTGAGCTGGCAGATGGAAATATAGATTTACTGATGGATGAACAAGCCATAAATTAAGAAAATATATCCTTATTTTCCTGAAATTAAAGATACTTGTGTGTGCACCACTCATTACAAGCCGTGGGTTGTTAATGGAGACCCGTGGTGTCATCTACGGTGGCCCTGAGGTACAAATCAAAACAGTATTTGTAAAACATTCTGTTTTGTTAAAGTATTTCATCCAAAGTTCCCTCATGGCCATTGTCCATAGACAGCATTACCAAAGTGGCAGCCACCATGGAAAGGTTTAAAAAAAGGGGCAATGATTGTAATAATGATAATGAAAGAAAATATGACTGTTAAACAAGCATTGCTAAAATGATTCTGCATTTGAAAATATCATCTTATATGTGGAGAGATGAGGAGTTTTAAAAACTGAACCCAGCATGTCATATTCAGCTGGCACGACTTCTGCACTACAGTCAACATTTCCATTTGGCAGATTGAGGATTCAGCTCTTCTGTGTTATTGGCCTCTCCCCAACAGGCATATTCAAATTACAGTTCTGCTCCGTCTTATTGTATATCTTCACAGCTGGGAGGCTGTCACTTTGCATCTGACTGGATTTCTTTTTGTTTTCCCATCGATACGTCTGATTTAATCACCTTATTGCCAGCTTGACTAATAGGCACTTTGTTCATGTGATTAGGTCAGATAATAGTTTCCTTGAGTTCTGAAGGGAATTAAAAACAATGAAAACAAGGAAATGAACAGATGTTAGACAGCTGAGTTTGTGTAACCTTTAGTTTAACTGATATATTGAAGACAGACAATGAAGTCAAATTGACCAGGAGCCAGTTGAAAATACCTCTAAGGGAGGCAAAGTTTTACATAACTCACTTCTTTAAAATAAGTTTTTACATTAAGGCTTAAAGTTATGCACAATTATGGACATGTCTGCTTGGAGTGACAACTAGCCGATATGTTTCAGCAACCAGGCTTCACTCAGCCCGTCCTCAGCTGCACCAATGCTCCACATTTTTTGAATTGGGGGAGTCAGGCACAGCCAAGATGGTGAAGGCCGGAGCCACTGTCACTGAGCTTCAAAAAGGCCTCTGCAGATACCTGTGGCTGACATTACAGAGACTATGTCCATGTTTTATACAGCCTCAGTACTGCACTGTGCAGTGTATGCAGTCCTAGTTGTAAATGTCAGCTACATGCACCTTATGTTGGCCGCATCAAACAGGCTACTTTAAGGTTAGATCTGAAATTAGTAATGATAAACATAGGTAGGACTACGGATAATGGGGTGTCGTGGAGTGTCCCAGACACTGCATGACAGGTCCTTTAGCATGTCACACTACTGTTTCAGTCAACTAAGGAGTGTCAAGAAGTATTTATTTTTGTGTAATATCCCTGAATGGGTGCTCTTCCTTCCCAGTTGTGAAGTAAGAAGTGAAATTATGCATTATTAGTATCACTGTCTTAGTTTTTCATTCATCACAACATGGACTCCTCTCATGATTATCAACAGGAACCAAAAATTAGTTGTTAAAACTCAGCAAGAAGGACATTTGCTACTACTTTGTTGATATATAAATCAAATGAGTTTTGGTCAGAGAAATAAAAAGTTTACTTCCAACACTTTGATCCACCAGCTCTTCTCTCTGCTCTCTGCACTACAGAAACCACATGAAGTGTTTGTTTTCTATCACTGACAGACCACACTGCCCAAAAAACCTGCTGTCTGTGCTCTTCAGATTGCTAGATTAACATTGGGAAAGAAACGATCACAAAGAGTCTTCCTTTGGTTTGTTGTCATATTTATTTGACAAAGGCTGCAGTTATTTAAAGATAATGTTTATTTATGGATTTGCCCACCTGCTTCCCACTAGTTTTATTTTTGGATCCAGTTCTCGTGATGGTTTGGCTCCAAGTGCCCATCTCACTGATGTGCACAGGAGGATTTAGATACAAAGAAGTCCATGCTGAATGCACTAGATCTTAATCATGTCTAGACTCTGTAGTAAAATTCAAAGTTTTATCATTTTGGACCTTCAGCATGCCTCAAACATTTCACAACCAAATACAAAAAAGGAAACACTTTCAGTTTGAAAGTTGTGTTGTGACATCTGTCCCATGGATGAGTTTGCACAGTGCAAACCAACCATCTACATATCTGAATCATGACAACTCCTCTCAGTAAACTGGCTGCTAATCACACCAGAGAGAATCAGTAAAAGAGTGTGGGGTTGCAAGAGTGAAAGCTGAGAGGAGAAATACTGTATCTGAAGTGTCAGATGTTCACACACAGTCGTGGTATTATGATAGCTCCCTTGAGACATGTGTGGGAAGTACGTATGTGTGAGTGTGCATTCCAGTTATTAATCTGTATGAAAATAAATCTTATTTGCGGTGGACGCTAAAATTAACCAGGCAATACCAAGATGAGAACTAAATTACATGACAAATGTAAATTTGATTTATTGTAATTATGCTGCAATAAGGCAGCCGGAGCTGTGATGTGCACACAGACTCAGACTACTTCACCTGCCACCAACTCATACATATAAATGAAGCTATCTTGAAAAGAGAGTACAGCACTTCACTGTATATGAACAGAGATTTATGCACCATTCAAACAGATAAGACAATATTACAAGCTTGAGTGCTTCAGGCCAATTAATGTGTGGCACATGCATGCACATGTATACATACTGTATGCACCCACAGTATATTGTATATCTGCAATTACCATAACCTCAATTATGAGTTAAAATCGCCAATAATTGAACCTCATTCTCCAAAGGCACTATACGCATGAGTTCGTACTGTGGAATTGCAGTTTAATAGTAACGCAAATTATATGAGCATGTGTATGACTTACAGTCACACACGCACACATATGATCATGAAGGTTCATGCACACACTAAAGGAATGTGTGGCGTGAGTGTGAGATTTCTGCAACTGGAATGTCACCTATAAAACGAAATGAAATGACAGAGAGTACTAAATTAAAATAAACTGAAGCTGAAAGGCATGCAAATTATGTGAAGACACACACACATACATACACACATACACAGACAAGATAAGTATACTGCACCAAGAGGCCCATATAGCAGTGCACTTTAATCACAGAGTTCATTTCATTTCCTCTCCTCTCTCCTTTATCACTGGCTTGGTTCTTATTCATCTTCATAAGAAAGCAGAGGAAGAGGAGCCAGCGCCTAATAGCTCACTGATTTACATGATGAGTGTTTAGCCCCATAGACAAACTCCTGGGAAAGAGGACAGCAGAAGATACAAGTACACACACATACGTTCACACACTCTTTCCAACAGACACACACACACACACACACACACACACACACACACACACACACTTGCACACAATGGAATGTAATTTGTTTTCATATTACTAAGACAAAGAATTGGAGGCAAACACACACACACACACACACACACACACACACACACACACACACAAATCTATACCCAAACACACACATCAAGAGAACAAACACGGCAGGCCCTGCTATAAACAGATGAGTTAGCACTCGCACACTGCTTTGCTTGTTTAGCGTGTAACTCAATTTGAAATGCTAACACTGCTATAGGCTCAGGGGCATGCAGCGGCAGGCCAGCATCATCAGCCCACTTCCCAGCAATTTAACTCCACTCTTTCAACACACAGCAGTTGAGCAGTGGCCCCATATTTTACACACAATGAATAAAATTAATTGGGCATTTTTGGGCACACGTCATTTGCATGCTGGACCTACTTTGAATTGGAGATGAAGAAGCCCCCGGTAGCGGCTCTAATGTACCACAGTGCATTTATGTGTGTGACTGCATTTGTGTGTGTGTTGTTTCTGTTTGTGACTATCTGAGATGTGCGTGTGTGCATGTGCTGGAGAGTTTAATGATGATGACCTTGAGCTCTGCCATTAGAATCCATCACAGTTAGAGCTGCATGAGGCAGAAGAAACAAATGATTAAATTGGTCATATATGTAAATATACACATTCAATATAAAATGAAGCAGTCAGGCTTTGTTTTGATTATGGAAAAAAAACAGTTACATGCAAAGACTGGCAGGCAGGCATGCATGATGGAAAACATGATGTGTAGTACACTCATAAGTTGCAAGTTTGATTATAAAGTTTCTAAAAAATTGTAGGAAAAAGCAGAAATGTTGCTCCTCAATTAGTTAGGTTGTAAATCAAAGTGTAATGTCATGACTTTGGCATTAAAATCTACAGTGCTATAGTTAATAAAAATTTCATTGACTCATAACTCCACACTTTTATAGGATTTAAAGTTAGAAACAAAAAAGTATTTTTTGTCGCTTTTCACTGATTCTGCATGTCAGCAAATGTCAAAGTTAAGCCCCACTGATGCTCGATTTATGAGGCAATACTGATATCAATGTTTGGGAGCAATACAAATCTGTGGCCAGTAATGTTTTTTTAAAAAAACATAACTTATCAATGAGCAAACTCTGTAACTTTGACACTGTTTCTGAATATGTGGCTAATTACTTAGTTTGACTTTTCTATCCTGCAACTTTTTGTTGCTAATCAGCTGATAAACACACCAACGCATATCTGCAATAAGTTGCTATCGGTCTAGCTTTTATAAGAATTCTGAATATATTCCTGAGTGATTAGTAAGGATGTGTATGTGGATATGGGTAAAGAAGACCAAGAGTCTACAGCCATGCTAGTGGTTCTGTAAAACTGTCATTAAGTACAGTGGTTCTTTGAGTTACAGGTTAATGTCAGTATGCTAACATGCAGATTTTTAGCAGGTTTGCAATCGAGGAAAATTGGGAGCTCGCCAACGTCAGGGGGATTCATCCTCTGGTGATCATCCATGCCTGTAAAAAATTTCATGGCAATCGATCCAACAGTTACTACAATAGATCAATACTTTAGTCTGGTACATAATTAACCAATTGACCAATATTGACCACCCATAGAGCCAAATCACTGGCATGGTTAATAAACAATAAAAATAATTGCTAATTGTTCACACTTGCAGCTGAAAACTCTCAAAATATCTTTAAAGCCATGCGACAGGATTTTCAAATTTTCAAACTTTTCGAAACCTCACTCAATAAAAGAAGTTTGAATGTGAATCTTTTAGGAAATGGAACTATGCTGCAAAATGCTTTCATTTGTAAGTGTACATGAAGCTCAAGTGCAGAAGATGATTTCTATAAAAAAAACCCTGGATAGGATAAGCCCAGAGGCTGGCACAGGCACTATGAAAAGGATGTGGAAGAAGATACAGAGGAAAGCGAGACCCTGTGCAGTGCTGAGTGGAAATCTGATTCTTCAAAGAGTTGGTGCGGTCATAACTTTTGCAAAAATCATATTCATAATAAAAGACATTTTACTAAATACTGCCAATCACCAGCTCGTACCGAAACTGTTCAACCAATTAATTATATGAACTTAGAGGAGGAGCTGGTGATTAGGCCGCAGGAATTTCGATTAAACAGAGTGAAAGAGTTTTGCAGGACTGACAACTCCACATTTATGTTTGTTGGCTGTCGAGGATAACAGGTGGAGCTCGCAGCAAGGGCTCCAATTAAAATCAAAATCAACCTGCCTGCTTGTAATTGCTTTTCCACCTCCACATTGTGTGCGTGTGTGTGAGGCTGGTGCTAAATTTAACGACATCTGAGTTTCACAGACTTGTTTGCCTATTAGACGTGTTTCCAATATTCACTCTTTTAATCTAGTTTGTTGTAATTTTGAGAGATCTTTATGGCCGTGTAAAACCACAATGATTAAATCCTGCATTTTTCTTCTGTGAGTGTGTGTGTCACAGGGCAGTGTCTTATTTCTCCTGTGGATACCCGCGCACTTTGTGTTGCTGCAGAGATTAGACTGAGCGCCCAGACCCATCAATATCCATGACTCCTGTATTGCTCACAAACACACACATGCACACACATACACACACAAACACACACACACACAGTGATGGAGTGAGCGGAACAGACCTGACGCTCTCACTCACCAGTAAATGGCTGCTCTGATGGACTGAGGCTATTTAGACACACACACACACACACGCACGCACGCACGCACGCACGCACGCACGCACGCACGCACGCACGCACGCACGCACACACACACACACACACACACACACACACACACAGCTGGTGATGGAGTGAGGCCATTCCCTATCCTCACCTCATGCCCAGTAGCTGGCTGGCAGCCCAGTGTGGACTTGCCAATTGGCCCTTCCACCAAATCAACCACACAAACTTTTCTGATGAACTCAGTACAGTACACACTCTCTCTCTTACACACACAGACACAAACATACAGAGATTCATTGAGTCAGTATTGATTCCCCTTGTAGAGTCCTGGTGAGCGCTTTCTCTCCAGTTCACACTTTTCAGGTGTTTCGAAACTTAGCCATTCTTTTAGAAGGCGGAGTCCTTTGTCATTTGACTTGCCTTTGGGCTTAACCGAGACAATTAAATCCACTCTTCTCCACATCTACCGTTTCCATTATCCCTCTGAAACTATTACAATGTAGATTAATATTACATTATTCTTTTGATTGCTTATACTTTTATGGTCATGTAATGATTACTTATGGGCTTAGCTTACAATTATGAGGATTGAATAAAAGTTATCTTTCATACCCCACAGCCCAACTCAATTCCATAGCTTTGATTTTACATCTCATTACAGCTCAAGATTACATATACTGTATCACACTGCCTCAGCCAATAAAAAGAAACAACAGCTTTGAGGGCAAACATGTTTGACTGACCTTTATTAAGCGCTTAACATCAGTCATTGTCTGTCACAGGCACCATCATTAAGGCCTAACAAATGTAATAACTGTAACCATGACCCCTACTGAGCTTTCTGCTGCTGGGCAGGCACAGCATTACTGCTGACTTAAGATGAAGACCTCTTTCTTCTTGATTCAAAGAGGACATCTTTTACTGGTACTGCAGAACATGTGTCAAAGCATACCCTACTAGACTGGCACTTTTAATTTTGACCTGATTTTTGAGTTTCATAAGAGTTTCTAAGAGATTTTTACAGAATCAGAATCAGATTCGTTTTACAGCTATCTCTTGCAGTCTTTATAATGTACGTGTGTAAAATGTCTTGGCATGAGCCTGAATGCTTAAATGTCTGGTTCAGAAGAAAAGGTGTATAGTAATGTTGGTGTAATGACGGCATCACTGTGACACATCAGAGTCAATTATATTGATGTCGTCTTACAAAGTGCCATTAATGTCTTTCCATTATGTTACATGATATCAAAATTGCATTCATTCCAGCAAGTAATGTTGATGACTGTCTTGGACAGATTTTTAGCTACACAAGCAGTGTGACTATATTTATGACAACACTGGTCTGCCTGCTCTGATCCAGACTGAAATATCTCAACAGTTATTTTGGATTTTGGTGGCCCAATGACTTTCAGTCTATCGTCACCTGCAGGTCACGGTTTCACGATTTCTTGACAGCTCAAAGCACTGCCTCCTAGCGGCAGGCATGGCTGTGTGTAGACTCTTGATTCCCCACAAGCTGTGGTTACTCAATATATGGCAAAGAAAATCCAAGCTTAAATATCAGATTCTCTTTAGCATATTGTTGGCGAAGGTCAAGACTGAACATTCACGCTTAAAGTGGTTATATAAGTCTTTATGAAGTGAGGCATCTGAGCAAGGCTGGACTCAGGCCTTGGCAAGTCTGATGTGCTGTGCGCACGTGTGTGTGTGTGTGTGTGTGTGTGTGTGTGTGTGTGTGTGTGTGTGTGTGTGTGTGAAGTTAAAGCCACAAACAACCACTAGCAGAGATGGCAGATATAGCTGAGATTACTTTGCTGTCTATCTTCATTTGAGCATGGTCCCAGAAACTGTGATACCCTGTATTTTTCCCAGAGACAAATAAGGGAGTTGTTTACTAGAAAAAAGTCCCCTTTTTGATCTTCTCTTTTCCATGTTGTGTTCCACACTTGTTTACTGACATGCACCACAACATATCCAAATCTGATATTTTCTTCCAAAGGCAGCTGCAATAAGATTTTCTTTGTTTTACGTCTTGAAATCTCAAAACACAATGAATTGAATCTTAATCTGAATACTTTAATTCCTTTGACAATGCTGAAAAATGAAGTACAACAACCCTCGATCCCTTCACATCTCGTTTGGACAATAAACACATCAGATGACAGTAGTGTTTGTGAAAAATGTGCTAAAAATGAGGTTACATAATTAAAAGTCAATGAAGCAAGAAACAGAAACTAAAGGGCTGTACGAAGACAAATGGACAACAAAAATTGTCAGCCAGGCTGAGGCTGGGTGTCATTCATTAACTCTGTCTCTCCTGGTAGCTCCTGTCTGGTTAACTGCCCACTTTTGACTGTAAACACAACCACAACATCAATAAATACAGCCAAGTGAATGCAGTCCACTCAAAGACATGTTTAAGTCTTAGTTTATTGATTAAAACATTTCTGAGTTCATATATTCCCACCAAGATGGCCCCATCAGTGTTTGTGGCATGAAAAATCTATCACACAACCTGGGAAAACCAGATAATCACGACCCCTAATGTGTGGCGTCAACTCTATGCACCAGCCTGAAGCTGCCCCATTTGCAATGAATGGGGGGATGACTTTGAGAACTCCTGTGAAGACTCAACTTTTACTGACTTTCATGTTACAACAATACAATCACTTTCAAACTGTAAGGCACACTCTCACTCCCAGAAAAATAATGTTGAATGTGATCTCTTTCTGTTCTCTAAGCATCGGGGCAAAAAAGAAAAATCTTAGAACTGGGAGCATCACAAATGCTATTTCATTCTTTGCGGTTGTGAAAGGGAGTCATGACTTTTCACTGTTACACACCACACTATCCCGAGGCTTAAAATAAAATGTGAAAAAGCTCCAATTTAGTGGCATTTTTCTGATTCAAGCTCTCATGACTCTGTGGCAGACAATGGCTTTGTTCTCTTTGTGCAACTGTTCTGACTTTTTTCTTTTTAATATAATTTAGACTAAATAATATCAAGGAAAACTTGTAAAAGCCTTTTTTTACTTACAATGAAAGACAAAAGGTTTCAGCTTTTCCTCTGAAACTCCCACTATAAATCATGCCATTTTAATAAAGAGGATGTCATTTTAAATGCCCACAGGGCAATTCAGAGGCACTGCTGCTTTACCAGACAGTGAAAATGAGCCTGTACAACTATGGTGCAATGCACTTTAGACAGAATCAGCTCTTCACCTGGATAAAGGTTTCGTCCTGCTTACTCTTGCAGCCTTTATCCCCACCTCTCCACCCTCTGCAGAGGTGTCAGGGTCCCTGGTCAGGGAGCTGGAGGTGACCCCTTCCCTCCCTCTCTGGTGTCTTCTTGGCCTCCATTGTCTCCCTGGTCCTGCTCTGGTTCCCACTGTTTTTGCAGAGGTCCATGTCTCTCCAAGTACCACTGCTCCTCCTACAGCAGCAAAGACAAAACAGCAAGAATATGTGGGATCAGTTTTGCTGGTTTCCAAGGTGTCCCGGTGACCACAAGATTGTGACATTGAAAAGCAGATCAGCAGGGGTCGTGTGGGGTCTTAAAACACGAAATCCAGTCTGCCTGAGGAACTCTCATCAAACTGTAGAAGGAAGCTCTTTAATGTGAGTCCCTGTCTCTGTATTTTCTCCTACCTCGAAAACATATTTATAATTAACAGTGTATCCTTTGATAACCTGACATGCTGAATATGTTGCAGTCTTTCATTTGCAGAATTCACCTCTGATAAACATTAAGCAGACAATGTATGAATCCAACAGCAGCTGAATGAAATAGAAATGTGGCATAACAAAGTAACACAAACTATTCAAACAGACAGATTGTCTAGCTCTGTGTGTTTGGGTTGCTACACATGTGAACAGGCATTTACACTGTAGTTTGAAAACATTTCCTTGTACTGCATACAGTATACAGTACATGTATGTAGCCGTACATGCATGCTTGCTTTTATTCCTGCATGTTCTTCTTTGGGATGTGGTGTATTTGTGTGGCTGTGTGTGTGTGCCTGAGGCAAAACGAAATGAAGAAACACCCAGCAGAAACTGCCCCAGGCTAACTTAATATGGGCCTCTTTTGACCCAGACACACACACACACACACACACACACACTTCTAACCTTGGCTTGATGCTAGGTTTCACATCCATTTCGTCAACTGGATACTACCACCCACCAGCACCCTCCAGAGTGGGGGGTGAGGCTTTATCAAAGGCAGCCTGCACCGCCTTACATTTGAACCACGAGCATCTGAGGCCATTACCTTGAGTGGTGCTGAAAAATATCTCTGCCATCCAAAACAATTAATTTCAGACACGCAGGTTATGTTATGTAATTGAATCCACTGCAGTGTACTTAAATGGCTTATGTAAAGGTATGTTTGCAGACCTGTCCGAACAGACCAACAGTATCTCCAGGCAGGCGGCTAAGAGCCACACTGCAGTCTGATGATGCTGAGAGAAGGAGGAGACTATCGCCTTGGGAACACATCTCCAGATGAGTCACACGATCAAGGTGTGGGCGGAAACTACGTAGCAGTTTTGGAGGTTCTTTGGTTATCCTCTCATCTGGCTGAAGACAATAATGCTGAGGGACAGAGGAGTAAAGCAGTGGATTAAAACATCTATGATTTGGCTGAAATTACATTTTCTGTGTGTGTTCAAAAACATGCAATTAATTCATGTCATTGTAAGAGCTTTCCATTCTCTCACCAAGGTATGTTGACAGATTTATCGCTCGAAATTCTTTAGAATTTTTGAAACTATGAGTCCTTGATTTGACACAGAGGTAGACAAAAAAAAGCTTCACATTTCTTGTCATCGACCGTAGATTTTGCCAGCTAAAAATGACAACTATCGCCAGCAGATTTTGTTAGATCTAGCTAGCTTCCTAAGTAATGTTAAAAAGGTCTCAGTATTCAATTGATGGCAATATACTTAATATGCTTAATATGCTTACAGACTAAGCTATTGGGATGTAGAAGACTGATTTAAAGGAACAGCATATCGTTCTTCCACTGTGGATAACAGATAGTTACTGTTGTTCTGGTATTATGTTTCAGTGTGGTAAGGAACATAAGATCAGACTGGATAGCGTTCTACAGAACAACATTCATGGGCAAGGACGAGAGGTTAGCTTAATGCTTCATTATGTTTATTTTTCAAAGAGAAAAGGCTTTGAGAGAGATACGTTTAGCCAGGGTTGCTGGAGTGTAAACATCCCTTTTTCCAATAAGGAGCTGCACACCACCGCTAATGGTACCCTAAACTCTAATTACCGCCAAAAGGAGTAGAATTACAGTAATGGATTTGTAGCACGTTACTCCCACGACAGTTAGTAAACTAGCTTTACATGCTAACGTTTGAAGCTTAGGTCAGAGCAGATAAACACACTGTTTCATCCATTTCTTATATTTTTGCTGTTTTGTCTGATTTAAAAAACGACACCACTCTCCAAACTCTTTAGATACCAAGTTTGCTCTTACTATAGCCCCCCTGCACATGGCTTTACATGTGCAGGGGGCTGGAGGCTATCACTATTCAGCGAAGGGAATAACTGAATGGTCTTTGGCTTTGGCTATGTATGTTTTGCTGCATGTATTAGTAACATCAATCATCAATATTATCATCATGTAAGGGTGAGACCTGGTACTGAACTGTGAAGTGCTGTATCTGAGAACACTGTATACTGTGCAATCATGTTAGTCATCCAGCTGATTCCAAAGCGTGTTCAAAACTTGCCGAAGGACAGGATTTCTACCAGAGCATTGAGCCTGTCCAACTTCTTCAACTCTGCTACATATATACATAAATCTCCATAAATTAAACTGGAAGCCAAATGAGACGCACCCATTTGAATTCATCCCCTCTTATAAACTGTGACAGAGAGTTGAGCTGTGAATATTGTGGCAATAATACCCAAGAGGGTGTTCTTTTACTGCGATTATGAGCATGACAGTGATGCAGCTATGCCTTATACCAATGGTGTGATCTAAGTCTTCATAATCGGAGTCAAAAAGTCAAAAGGCCTCTCTGAGGTATCACAAACTCTACAGCTACCAAACATATGCTTATGTATGTGAAGTGTTCATGTGCTGAAGTGAATCTCTAATCACCTAACTTGGCTGAAATTACTGATAATTTTACTTAAGTCTTTAATATTTTATCCTCCTCTAGTGGAGATAACTTGCCAAATAAACATCACAGTAAATCAGTGCTTTCCCATATCACTCAGCGTGTATTTCTGTTAAAAATGGGATGCACAATGCAAGCAATATTCCTCTCATTCATTCAAATGGCCTCAAAAATTTAAAATAAAATACCAAACAGGATGGGGACCACCTCTTTCTGCTAATATATCACTGGATTTTTTTTCCAAATGATTGACTGGTCTGATTGTACTCTAGTAAGCTGCTGGGGCTTCAAAATGACAGACAGTGCTGTCATTTTCAGAGTGAACAACATGGCTGATCTAATGGAAATATTGAGGTTCACTCTGTCTATCACAGTCTGTCTCTTGATCTCTGCCCCTCCCTCTGGCTCTGTGTTCAACAGTCTCTATCACTCTCTCTGTCTTTGTTACTGTCTCTTGTCTGTCTTATAGTATAGACAAATGTCATGGAGGCATGTAGTTTCAGGGTGCTTTAGCGTGGTCCACTGCAGCTGATATACATATGTATGCGAGAGAAAAACCAACCTGTATGTCCCAAGTCTTGAGTGTTCCCTCCCTGTCAGCAGTGACTAAATATTTTCCACAGGGGCTAACAGTCATAACAATAGACCCCAGGTCTCCGTTGTGAGCTGTGAACTGTCCCACCAGGTGGCTGTGGACAGTGTTCCAGAGTCTGACCACACCCGAACCTCCGCAGGACACCAAGTCTGCACCGCCTGATGGAAATGAAGGAATATACATGTTGGGAATAATGACTGCATTACTTTTGCAGCTTTAAAAAACAAATATGTAGCATCAAGAACACAGCCATGAAAAAACAGACAGACATAGAGTTTATAATGGGGTTTTCCTTGTAAATCTGAGGATTGAGGGAACTTTTCCACATGCCTTGTCTGTTTTATACCATCTGAGCCTTGTGTTAAACAACAGAAAATCCTTTAAAACTTAAACTGTACAAACACAGATGTTCTCATTTGAGACTGCAGGCAACTTGAGGTTCAAAGCAGATACACGATCAACGGAAGAAGCAGGTCGAACTGACCACAGACCATCAAGGGTCCAATACCTCAGCCACAGGCAGAGGTAGTGCATTCACAAAAACGGACACCTTAGCCAAAATTATGTCAAACTCTCACGCAGCAAAGCCTTTTCTTCAAGGAGAGATGTTCAGATGACGCCACATTGGTTTTATTTCATTTCAGTGAACCTGCAATCATGTAACTATTGCCCTCAAGTCAGGAACATTATACCAAATTAATCCCACCTGTGGGTCCGACGTCACCCCCTGCACACTATGTGTACGACGTGCATAAAACAGCCGAGCGCATGGCAGCAAATCAGCACCACCTTTTGGATCGGCCATGCCAGGCTCCTCCATATATGCTGTGTCCCTTGCTGTCTCAGAAAATCTGGATAAGATAGGCAGCTCTAGCTGTGGCTCCTCTGGGCAGGTGGGTGTTTATGATTTGAAGGATGAAATTGACACTGGGCTGAAGTCTCTATCCCTGCATGTCATCAGGTGCCCTTGGTGGCACTGAATTGGCCACAGAGACCATGGATGGTGGAGATCCATGAGATGTTGAAGGGCCACACGTGGCATTACCACATCGGGCAGGTCTGTTTCAAAGCAAGTTTGGTCCATTTGATAGTGGATCTCATCACCCTTGCTTATGTAAATGTGCAAGCAGATCCCCCTTCAGTGGGAATGACCACTTCATCATGGGTGCTGTGGGGTGTATCTTTAGAGGATTTGTACAATCTGCCTGGCTGGACTTTCTCATCAACCTTCATCAAGTTTTATCAGTTAAACCTGGCTTCAGTCTCTGTCCCCTCATCTGTTCTTGTGGTCGCAGCGATGCTTGAATTTTCTTTTTCATTCGCTTTTCTGTCTGAGCCCTTTCTTGTTTACATTGCATTTGTGCAGCATGGGCTCTTGCTTCAGAATGTTTTGGATTGTTTTTTTGCCATTACCCTGGAGAGAATGATTTTATTCACATATATTTCAGTTGCTGACAATAAAATGCTTGAACTTGATTGTGATCTGTGGTTTTACTAAGACGTGGCTGCAGGTGGGGCCAACTCAGTCTCCTTATGACTGATTTGGTATACAGTTGTCACATAGTTATAGGTTCACTGAAATGAAATAGGGCGGCACGGTGGCGCAGCAGGTATCCCCGGGTCGGACGGGGCCTTTCTGTGTGAAGTTTGCATGTTCTTCCCGTGCATGCGTGGGTTCTCTCCGGGCACTCCGGCTTCCTCCCACAGACCAAAAACATGCTCATTAGGTTAATTGATGACTCTAAATTGTCCCTAGGTGTGAATGTGAGAGTGAATGGTTGTATGTGTGTTGCCCTGCAGTCGGCTGGCGGCCGGCTCAGGGTGTACCCCGCCTCTCGCCCGTTGACAGCTGGGATAGGCTCCAGCCCCCCCCCCCCCAACCCCGAAAGGGATAATCGGGGGTATAGAAGATGAATGAATGAATGAATGAATGAAATGAAATAAAACAAATGCTTACGTATGTAAATACAGATTTATGAATTAATGACCATGTTTACATTCATTCATTCATTCATTCATTCATTCATCTTCTATACCCCAACTATCCCATTCGGGGTTGGGGGGGGGGCTGGAGCCTATCCCAGCTGTCAACGGGCGAGAGGCGGGGTACACCCTGAGCCGGTCGCCAGCCGACTGCAGACCATGTTTACGTTCGTAAATATTTGTTTCTCATCACTCCTGGCCGGGTGTAACGCAAAGTTTTGGCTGTAAAATGAGTTGGATCTGGGACAACACCAAAAAAGAAAAAAAGAGAAGTAAACATTAGAACTTGAGTTGTTGCAAGTAAAAAGTAGTTCAAAATTGGAAAACTTGAAGCAAACCCCGCACATCAAACAATCATTGATGTGTAGCTATGGTGCAGTGACTTGGCTGTCTTTGTAATGTGTAAACACAATACACACAGATTAATACACAAGAGTGAATCTGTGTATTTGCAACTGTGTCTTTCAACAACAAAAGTAAGGCTATATATGCTGTGTATCTGACATTCTGAAAAGGCTTTTGATCGTGGAAATCTTTCAGGTCTTCAAAGTAACTTCACCATGTTTGCAACTATAATTCTTCAAATCAGAGGACATCACATAAACAACTCAAACTATTCATATATACAGGCTGACTATATGTTTAAAAAGGTTTTGGCCTTAAAACAAAAATTCAAAATCATCACCTGGTTTCAGACTTGCGAGGGTCAAATGGCCGTGATGAAACTAGTCACATTTTTTGGGCAAGATGACATGTTAATGCAACAGTGTGATCAAAATATAGAAGTTATTTGGTGAAAAATAATTTTCTTTTTATTCACTGCTCTTATTTTCGAGCAGCTTCTGAAGCAATGCTGCTGAACAATGTTCCTCAAACATTATGCAGTGTCCCATATCTTACAGAGCTTATGCCAACAAATAACCCACAATTGAAAGTTTCATTGAATTTCATTATTTCACCTGTAGTTGCAGCTGCAGATGTGCGTCCTGGTATGAAGAATAATCTAGTGACGGCATTGGAGTTATCGGAAACTGCTTTGCAATTCACACCAATGTGAGAATCTGGGAAATAGCCTAGAAAATCAGCGTTAAGCAAAGAATTGAAAGATGAGGAAAAATTAAGAAAAGACAGACAGACGAGCAAGATACATTCACATTACAAATGGAAAACTAAGTGTGTGAAAGTGAGACCTTGCTGCTTTCTGCCTTCTCGGTGTTCAGCATTTGGCTGCAGTTTCCTCAAAGCTTTTTCTGTGCTGTTATTCCACACAATAACCTCTCCATCGTAGCTTCCTGCAAACATCAGAATCAAGACGAAACAAACTTATGATGAAACTGCATGTTGCTTTTTGGCATGTTTGTATCAACAAACACCAGTTCATTGGAACAGAAAGAAAAATGTCACATTTTCAAAAATATATTAAACACCACAAACTTTCTCTCAACACACTTTTACTTGCATCATGCTGCTGAATCGTGCAAGCCAGCCACTAAAACAACTTTAAAGTTGATAAAGCTCAACATCTGTCTCAAGCTACCATCTGTTCCAACCACTCAAACCTTAACATTAACCTCGAGAGAAAGTGCTTTTCAAATTATCTACATTTTATATAAGAAAGTGTGTGTCTGTGTGCGTGTGTGTGTTTATCATGTAAGGCAGGAATCAGGTGGCTCGACAGTCGGGAACAGCAGGAATTAATGAGATATGTGAAGAGTGTGTGAGCCATAGGAGGTATAAAGTTTATGAGAGTGTGGGTCGCCTGCATTATTCATGCAGCCCAGGGCCAGCTTCTGTATTTCAAGTGACTTTTATCATGCTGTGTGTGTGTGTGTGTGTGTGTGTGTGTGTGTGTGTGTGTGTGTGTGTGTGTGTGTGTGTGTGTGTGTGTGAGAGAGACAGAGAGGGATAAGGAGGGGGTATAAGGCGAGGGAGTGTTGATTATCTGTATCATCTACACAATGTGGAGCTTTAAAATGGAGCTGGATTAACCTCAACTTCATTAACTTTTTAAAGTGCTCTAATATACTATACACACGCCAGCACATACACCTATAAGCACAGGGATGCGTGTTCATTAATGGAAGAAGAAATACATGAAAGTACCCAATCAACACTGACTCAACTGACATCACTTAAGGACATTATCAGACTTCACAGGTCTGTCTCAAGCCACAAAAGACATTATACAACTTTTTTCACATATGCCCCTTTAACCCTCTCACTTGTCAACAAAGAAAATGAAATATACAGTCTGTATAAATCTGGGCATACTCTCTTCGAAAAAGATGTCACTGCTATCACTCAGTATTCTGATTTCTATGCCTGCATTTCCATTTTTAAAACATTTTGGCCATCCATCAAAGTTCAGATGAGTTGGTCCTTGGTCGTTTGGAAGGTGTTCAGCCATGGAGGATTAAGGGATCTGAGGAAAGAAGGAGGAATGAAAAGGGGGAGGTTGTGACTGAAGAAGGTACATAGGACCCCTGTGTACCCTTGCTGTGTGTGTGTGTGTATGTGTGTGTGTGTGTGTGTGTGTGTGTGTTTGACAATGTGTACGTGCAAGAAGCCAAGCGGAACCTAGTGAAGACTCTGAATATGAATGAGGCTTCAGTCCCACATCAGCCAAATGTTCCTGCTGCAACTTGATTCAACTTGAGACACAAACAAACAGAGGCATGCACAAACACACACACACACACACACACACACACACACACACACACACACACACACACACACACACACACACACACACAAACACACACACACACAAACGAACATAGACAGTCCCGAGCATGTGTGTGTCCAACAGAACTTTAAATTGACTTTTGTCACTGGTGGCCATGATGCCACCACTGCTTTCACTTGGCAGCACTAGCACATAATTTGGCAACATGCATGCTTTGATGTGAAACAGCATTACTCACTGCAACCCTGAAGAAATATGCTGGCAACTGAGACGAATGCGTCATTGCTTTTAGAAGCTGTCTTTGTGCTCGACAGATTTGGGGAAGAAAGAATTAGCAAAAATAGCTAATGTAGAAATTAACACAGTGAAGGTTCATATCCACCTTTTGCCAAGAGAAGTGTGGAAACGTAGGAAATTGGGACATGAATGTGATTCATGCTTTTTGCACAATCATCCAAAGGCCACAGAGAGAGAGGGATGCATGGGATATTAAATGTAGAAGGAATTTCTGAATGAATTACATCATTTTAGGATTTTTTTTTTGAGTTGGGGGGGATCATCAGTTGATTTGGATAAACAAGATCTGATCACTTCAAACCTGAAAGGTCTCAAGCTTGATACCCACATCGTGTTCATGAATCAGACACTGGTGTAGTCTTTCTGTGGGAAATCATCAACTCCATGCCAAATATGTTATCAGGAAGAGTGCTGCTTTTTAGGTTATAATATAAAATGCTATTTATCATGGAAGCCATTTGCATTCATCAGACGAGCTGCCAAGACCTCAAGAGGCATCAATATGGTGAATGGAATGGCTGAGTGACAGAACAGAAATGATAAAGGGGGATTTTCTCGCGAATATTCAGTCAGGGCTTTTGTTTTGGCAATTTCTTGCATCAACTACTAACAAAAGCATTCGCTGATTTAGTTTGAGTCAACCAAACGGTCACATTTCGGAGACCTACACAAACAAACACACCTTCAAACAAGCCAACATACATCACTGTATTCCCTCTTTCTATATATAAACCCCCATCCCTGCAGTCATACAACACACACAAACACGGGCATGCACACACACAAACACACACACACACACACACACACACACACACACACACACACACACACACACACACACACGCTTGAAGGACAGAAAGTACTATGTCTCATTTCCCTTCACTCCCACCGAGTGAACTCTAATAAACATAATTTAAATTGGGCATTTGGATTAAATTGGAAGTGGAGGGTGCAGCGTGGGGCTGTGTGTGTGTGTGTGTGTGTGTGTGTGTGGGCGAGGTAAGAAATGCAGCAGGCTAACTAGGCAGATGAGGTGAAAAATAAACAGAAGTGAACAGGGAGTGTCAGTAAGAGACAGGAAAAAAGCGAGGGAGCAGGCGGAGAGAGGAGCTGAACACGCCGACAAAGAAATTGGGGAGCGAACTATGAAGAAGTTTCCAAGTTCACAGAGTAGCACCTGAATTGTGCTTTTGTTCCAGCTCCAACTACTCATTTCCTTCCAAACCATTTCTCTCTTCAGCTTGAAGAGCACCCACTCTTATCTACCTTTCCACCTCCATCCCTCACTTTATCGCTCTCTATACTTATCTGTGGGGTTGATGCGTCTCAGAAGGCCAGAGAAAGGTCTGCGGTTTGTGCCTGCGCTCCGCTCGCACAGATGGGTAAACTGAAACTGAACTTTCAATACATGAACCGAAGTGATACAACTCCACAAACTGAAGAGCATACAGGGGAAAATTGGGTTTAGGGTGTTTGCAGTTTGATGGTTATAGAAGTGGACCAGTGACTGGAGGATTGCCAGTTCAATCCCCCAGGCAGAAAAATCTAAGAATGTGATAACGGCGGCTTGCTGGTGTTTCAAAGTAAGCTGTCTTCACATCTTAACAGACCATTCTGATTATCTTTTGTTTGGATGTTGATTTATTCATGTAACAGGCAAGTCCTGTGATGGTGGCTGTCAGTCTTGACTTGCTCGACGTGACGGCTTGGCAAATGGGATCAAGTGCCACAGGGTTGAATTCTCGGGTTTGCAAAATCATAAAAAACAGCGAGACTGTAAAATCAAGCTCACAAAACTTTGGAGGCAAGGTCCAAAGATCGTGTGAAACTCAGAGAGGCGGAGGAGATAAAAAAAAGCAACTGGAAGAAGAGAACTGCTTGCCTGCTCTTCCATTAGCCAGAGGCACCCAGTGTTTCTGCATTTCAATAAGTGCTGCTGTGATTTTAGGACTCTGAACTGATTTCTCATGTGTGAGTCATTTTCTCGTCATGTCACTGAATCATGGTCAAATATTTGGTGCAACACTTCTGCAAAAGCATTAGTAGTGAGGTAATAAATACAGACACAAAAACACCCACCCCTGCTGATCCAACCTACTACTTCTGCAAGCACACACACACACACACATACAAACAACAACAAGAAAAAAACAAAAAATAAAAATAACAAGACAAAAACAGAAGAGGAAATTTGTTGGCCTGAGTAATTGTCCCTCCAAGCTCTCTGTGGGTGGTGCTGAGTTATGGTTATATTACCACAAACACACATACACACACACGCTGACAGAGAGAAAGTACAACTAAAGACTACAAATACATAAAATGAGAAGTGTGTGGAAGTTTTTTTATTGGAAATAGATCTTAATCTCTTTCTTATTAGACGAATGCTACCGCTGAGCAGAGAGCAGCATGTGCGTTTTTTTTTTTAATCATACATACTGTTTGAACTTTCTGGTTGACCTGCCTTTAATACAGCTCTAATTAAGACTTTAATTAGAGCCACATTTGCCAATTAATAGGCTCTAATGAGTGAAAGCTTCAGCCTGTGGTGGAGACGAATGTCAGCTCAGAAAAGAGACAAAAGAAGCTATTATCGCTTGGAGGAATAAATTACAGATTTATGAAAAAACTGCATAAAGCATCTAAAATACTGCACGTTTCAGGAGTGTGTCTCATTGTTTGACATTTCATCAAAAATGCACGGCGTTCACAAACCTTTGAGTTGTAGTGCAAGGCTGTACGAGCACAGGTGCGGCTGTGAATTCTGTCAACAGTGGGATATGAAAAGACTCCTTCCTGGAACTCCTCCCATTCAGTGAGATACTTCCACAAACTTTTCAGCCTCTTCAGCTCTTCCCTTCCTCTCATGTTCATCCTTCTTCTCCTCATTTTAGTGGCAGCTGTTTCTGTTGTCTGAATGACTTCTCGTCAATAGACATTACAGCTAATGTCCTACATACTGTCACCTGCACGTTACAGCCAGCCTTTTGCTAAGAAGGGTTAAGAATAGATAAGGGAGATTTAATATTTAAATGGGAGGACAGCGAGAGAGAAGGATAAAATACTGGAGAATCCAGGAAAAACGGGAGACTTGACAGGTCTGAATATGTTAAGTCTATCTCTGCCTCCACCCGTGCATAAAAACACAGCGCTATTTCCAGCCGAGAGAGTCCTTTGATAACAACACCACTTACTTTAATCAACAGATAATTGCTCCCTCATTCATTTTCACTTCCTAGCTGTTTTTTTTCCCACTTTCTCAATCTCTCTGTCCTCTGCATGAGCCTTCATTCTTAATTTAAGTCATGAGACTGAACTTTATAAAGGAAAAAGAACACTAAGAAGTACAGGAGCACATGCACCCTCGTGACACATCTTTCCAAATCAAAGTCGACATAGTATTCACAGTAAGTGAATTACTGAATAAAATGTGTTGGTGAACAGTGCACGGTGGTGAAACGACTGCCATCTTTAGATTCACTGCATCTCCTCCTAAGTACTCATTACATGCACACACAAACACACGCAGAAAACACACACACACACCTGTGACCAGAGTCTGTGGATGCTGGAATGCGGCACAGAGCACATCACTGCGATGTTGAACACCTCCCTTCCACTCTGACGGTTCAACAAAGGACTGCGAGAAGGAATGCAGACGGAACACTGTTAACATCCTGCAGGGAGACGGAGAGAGAGAAGGTGGTGGTGAGAAGAGAAGAAGGTGTCGAGGTGTGTTGCAAAGCTCACAGACTTTCTTTACAATGCAGGCTGGTTCATCAACACACACGCTCGCTTGCAGTGAGAGTATTAGCAGTGACAGCAGTATGAGCAGCAACTGCAATAGCAGTTGTAATAGCAGGTGAAGTCATAGTAAAAGTAGCAGTAATGGCAGGAGCAGCAACAGTAATAGTAGTAATAGTAGTCATACTAGTAGAAGTAATAATAATAGCTGCAGTGGTTGTAGTACCAGTAGCAGTGATAGTAGTAATAACAGTGGCTGTTATTAGTAGTAGTAGTATTAGTAGCAATACTAATTAGTATCAGCAGTAGTAGAAGTCATAGTAGTAACTAGTATTGTGGTAGAAACTAGACTGACTAGACTGTAGTAGTAGTAGTAGTAGTAGTAGCAATAGTAGTATAAGTACCATTGCCAGCAGTAGCAGTAGCAGCAGACTGGGTGTAGAAAGTGCATATAGCAAGGTTAAAAAGGAGACTGCAGTGTTACATCTGCCCCTGGGACATTATCTGAACTGCAGTCACCTCTCATCTCCCTCAGTGTGTGTGTGTGTGTGTGTGTGTGTGTGTGTGTGTGTGTGAGAGAGAGAGAGAGAGAGAGATTGTACTTCAGCTGCATCTCATCACCACAGTCAAGACTTAAACATATTCTTGGTTCCCATCCACCAGTTAGTGCTCCAGCCTTGTATTCAGCTCTTTGAGATTTGCTTCTCTCTGGTTCTCCTTGTGACTATCTTTGCTCTCCATGTCTGCATAGTCCTGCCGCTCCTGACTCACGGCCTGCCTCCGCTCCCGTGCCTGTGAAAGTCTGCTGCTCTCCGTCTCTGTAATCCCTGTCTCAGATCCACACTCATCCTGTTCCCCTGAAGACCTCTCAGGACCTGAATCTCCTCAGCCTCACTCTAACCGATCAAGCTCCAGTCCCTGACTCTCTAGCATGGCTCCCCTTCGCCTTCCTTAATCATCTACATACTTGCAATAAACACTCCCACTGTCTCCCTGACTCCCTGGTTTGTCTGCATTTTGGTTCATTATTTTCATAGTCCCTTGACATGCAGTTTGAATCTAGAAAAAAATTACTATGATTTTCCACCATAAAGGAAAACTGTGCATTTTCACACATTTTGGACCATTTCTAAATGAGACAGATTTACAAGTCAAAGTAGTATTTGACTTAAATACAGTCCATTTTGTCATGCTTCATTGGGATCATGTGCATGTTTATTCCAATATAAATTATATCTTCCCTGAAACAGATTCAAACTTAATTCTACCATAATTCTACACACGTTATGCATCAAGACGGCGTTTGTGATGAATATCGAAACTACCCCTTTACATGACAAGTGCAATGATAGACATCATGCACACGAATGCATGATGCTCACCTGCAATGAGTTCTTCTTTAATCTTTGGCTCTATGTCACTACAGCACATTTATTGCTCTTTATTGTTGTGCAGGTAGAGGACATGAAATGAAAAAATCATGCCCTGTGGTTTCAGACTGTGAAATATGTGGATATGGATATTTCAGCCTGCATGAGATCATATGAGCAGCAGACAGCAATAGGACTTAGATGCCATGCAACACAGCACTGTATGGATTAAACTGTGGTCTGGGTGGGTGTGAGGAAACAGGAAATGATATGAGTGATGAAAGTCATAACAGCAGTATTTTCTTTTACTGCTGCTGATCTGTCACCTATGTTCTCCTTACCGCTGTGACGCCCCAGAAAGCAAGACAGTGTGTGTGTGTGTGTGTGTGTGTGTGTGTGTGTGTGTGTGAGTGAGAGAGAGAGAGACAGGCAGACAGACAGAGAATGACAGAGAGGGAGGGAGTCATATAACTAGATGATAGCACACTGCTGAGTTCAGCTCACAGGGTGTGAAATGATGATGATGAAGATGAAGAGCGGATGTGATGTGGGTACACAAACAAACACACACACACACACACACACACACACACACACACACACACACACAGACGCAAGGTAGTCATACTCGTTAGAGTCCAGATGTCTGGTTGGCTCTAAGTGGCTGGCAGGCACAAGGAGGCAGAGAGGATACACACACACACACACACACACACAGTACTTCTCACATGCACACATACTCATTCTGACTCTTTGATGGGTGCAGAGTCATTCATACACAGTGTGCATACACAGTCTGTTAGAGTGTTACTGCATCAAATACCTGATAATCAACTGGGTCTTAAATCTGAACATTTTTAGTTTTTCAGTATTGTACATTTTGTACCTAAATGAGATAAACAGACAATGAATACTGCAAGTAAGCAACAAACTAATAATCACACTTAAATACACACATGTACAATACCTTTCCCACCCCATCACTAGGATACTCCTTTTCAGCAGCAGGACCTGGGAAATCTCCACAGCCCGACCCAGGCCAGCATTCATTCTGTGGAGGCAGCGGCCATTGAAGTCCCAGACCTGCAAAAGACCACACAGATGGCACTCAAAGGGTCATCAGAACAGCACATGTGCTTCATGTCACCCTCATGTCACTCTACAGTTTCTATACAAACTGTACATGCCAGTCCCTTTTGTCAGCCTTCACACTCATTTTTGTTTTGAAAATGTAAATTTTTCTGTCTGCTCTCATGAGGATACAAACTATCAAGCTACTATCCCCCTGCACATCCATCAAACATGACAGCTCAGGTAATATTTCACACTGTCTGCCCCGTTTTGCATGATGACGCAGTTTGGATCCGCGCTCTGGCATTTAGCAAAGAAACACTGATTGGCCCAATGGGAACGCTGTAATTAAAAGGTCAAAATTTCAAATTCTGAATGGCCCTAACTGCTACACCACGGGTTCAGTGTTGATGAAAATTGGAGAGATGATGCATCTTGTTACTAATTGGCCTAAGGGGTGCCTGCTTCTTCTGCTGAGGATGACTAGTGTAGTTGTTTCAAACGGCACGGTGAGTTTATACCTGACACAGCTTGCACATGCACTGGATGCACATGGCTGCATTCTCACAAGGGCTCATGGGGTCAGAGAGCGGATGTGGTTGATTATATTGATTATAATATGCATAATTATAATTATCATTTCATTTCTTTTTTTTAATCTGTTGAGAACAATTGCTCTAAGCTTGGAGTCATTATGCAGGGCTTGAATGTAGAGGGCGAATACAGCCACAGAGCACCACTAACCAAAAGCTGTGCAAGACACGATTCTACCCTGAGAAGTCATGCATGCTTACATGTGCACACATATATTCAGAGAAGCTACATACAGAGAGACTATAACTGTTTTTTAAAACACAAAAATTTGACAAACACTCATTAGACAAGGTGTCTACATGCATAACTAAGCAGTGATTGCACAATGGGACTCACGTTGTCCACTGATCACAGGGTTGGCAGTTTGATGCCTCACTCCTACTGTCCACCTATTGGAAGTGTCCTTGGGTAAGACACTAAACCCTGAATTGTTCCCAATGCTTGGCCACCACTTTGCATGGTGGCCTGCTGCCACCAGTGTTCATGTGAATGACAGGTAAAAATGCAGTCTATTGGAGCACCTTTGTAGTCAAATGGATATAAAGCATGCCACATGTCAGCATTGTTGCAACTATTGCCGGTTAGATTACAACCAACAACCTTTGTTGTTCCTGTGTGCTTCTTTGCTATCCATTGAAGGCAAAAAATTCCCCCAAAAAATATACTTTAAAAAAGTGCAGTCCATTTACAGAGTCCCAATACAGTCACTCTCACACAGGAGTGTGCCTTTATTGTGTTCAGTAACGGTGTGCAAAGAGTAATGTCTTGAGGTGACATGGCAGAGGTTTAACCCTGCTTGTTTCTGGCTGCACGCCTGTTTAATTTGGTCAGCTTCATGGATAAATCTCAGAGAGTGAAGAGCTCATTTTCTAGTACTAGCTACAAATTCTTAGAAAACACTTTCTCAGAATTTCAGTCTGCTACCTCACCTTCCTCTGCACATTGTCAAACTCTATTTCTTCCCATTTTTGCATTTCAGTCAGTGCATTTGAGGGTTTGCATCTCTATGAGGACTGACCTGCAGCAGAATGAGCGTACACGTGTGTGTGTCGTGTGTCTGTCCACCTACTTTAACCTCTCCGTCAGTGCCTGCAGTAAACAGCCGGGTCTGCGTACCATCTAGGGCCATGGTGGAGATCTCGGTGTTGGCATGGCAACGGTGGAACTGCTTGACCTTTTGGCCCGTGTCAGCAAGCCAGCAGATCACAGAGGAGGCAGAATCACTGCTGACTACCTGCAGCAAGAGAGAGAGAGGATGTCAATCATTAAAAAGAGTTTGATCCTTTTTATGCTGCGAGGGAGGCAACCTCTGCTGATGTATTCTTTAATGACTCTCACATAGCCAAACCACACTCCTCGCTTCATTACACTTTATTTTAGTGCTAGGCCACAACTGAAGAAAATATGCAACTAATGATGCTGTCAAGAGAGAATAAACGGGGAGGGGGAACAAGAGTGGATGTACTTTTTAAAGTGAGGGCTGTTGATATTGGATGCGTTTGCTATTTTACTATTTGTGTGGTGTTCCTACACTGTGTACATCAATTTGAGTAAAGGGAATAAAGCATGCACTGAAACATTAATGACACATACGCTTTTTAAAAATGGTAGAAAGCATTAATCCTCTTTGAAACCTCCACTAAATTTGACTTTCTAATGTCTGAGTTATATCAACCTCTATCAAACCAAAGTGTTGACCTGCATACCTGTCTGAACAGACTATTATACAGCACACAGGTAACAGGGTGTTCATGGCTGCTGGTCCTCTTCTCCTCCTTCACAGTGTCCAGCAGGAGGAGCAGACTGTTGAAGGAAAGCAGGAGGAGTTGACGCTCCTCATGGAGGAAAAGGAGGGTGTGTGTGTCCTCCTGTGTCTTTGGGAACACATCAGCCAGACGGTGAACACACAGCTGACTCGAAACATCCCATAGACACAGGACCTGGAAAGTGTAAGGTTAGAAGCTGTATGAATCGCTACTCCTATTAAAACCAATTATCATCATAAGACATGATCATAACTACAGAAAAAATACAGTCCTTGCCAAGAGGAATGGTTACTCTTGACCTGACGCGCCAGACAGTTTGTTAAACAAAACCGTCTGGGCAGCATCTTTGGCGCTTTCAAAAAATGCTTGGCACTGTGACTGGATGAACCAGCTAACACACACAGGTCAATGAACAATGTACCATATGACATAGTAGAACTCTTGCCGAAGCCAACTAAGAGCAGAAACAAAAACATCTTTTCCAGTTGGGAAAGGCCTTCACAGTGACCTCCTTCGATAAAGAAAGTTCTGATGCTATAACTGATGCTATAGCAACATCTACACTAACTACTATAGGAGCCGAAATTGTTGTTTTAGAACAAAAAAAATGCCCAGACGTTCCTCATAAGACACTAATTGGTCCAAAATGATTGTGGTTTGGCCAAAAAGTCTGGCAAGCTATATTTTCAAGTGATGTGATCTTGTGAATCCAGCTGCCTCACAAGGTAAGGTTACTGCAGCTGCCTCCACATGATGTTAGTGCCACCTAGCCAGATTTCACAGCAACTCTGCCATATTGCTTTACGGCAAGAAACAAGATGACTGTGGCTGTTCCAGGAAGTCTTCCAGAGGAATCTGAGGTAAAGCTTTCAGAGTTTCCTGCAATGGCAGATGGTGTTTGAGCAGAAGGCAGATGGAACATAAATCACTTCTAAAATATTCATTATCATCAGAAAAGCCAAAGAGAAGGCAAACATGCACAGTGCTGCAACGGGGAGAGGAAAAGCAGCTCAAGCAGCAACATCCTCTTTGCATCTGAAAGAAGACGGTTTTAAAGGAAACCTAGTCTTAATTTTGAGAAACGCCAGCTCTTATAATGGTAACAGTGTGAAACAGGCTACCAATCATCTGCACCACAGCCTCCTTCCTCTGCAGTAATTATAGCAAAGTATAAGAATTAATAATACAATGATAGGGCTCTTTATCATTACATTATCTTTTCTAGCAGAGTGCACCTGCACCACACACTCACACCCACCCACAGGCACACACGCACACACACACACGCACGCACGCACGCACGCACGCACGCACGCACGCACGCACGCATGCACGCACCTTATCCTTGGAGTAGCTGAGCAGTTGTTGCTTGGTCTGCATGAAGCGAACTGCAGTGACGGGGCTTGTGTGCCCACTGAGTGCACAAACTGGCTCTGAGGTCACATAAGGGTTCCACAGCAAGACCTGATGATCCACACCTGCTGTGGCTGCAACCAATCAGAATGTTCCAAATTAGTCGAGGCGCTGACTGCGATTAATTACAGGAAACCACACTGTTTTTAGTCTCGTCGCCGACAACAAATTCAGTGTTGTATTTGATAGTTTGGGTGCTTCTGTGTCTCTTGCTATTATGCATAGAATTATTGAAGTTTTTTTTTTTTTAAGTTTTGGACCAACTTCAAAATATTTATTTGGGATTAAATTAAAATGAATTGAGAGCACACAAATTGAGTTTTTTCAGATCAATGTCAAAGCATGCGTGTTAATCTAACTTTAAAATGTAATTAATTTGTGTGTTATCAAGGAAAGTGTTCTTTTTTTTAAGTTTCAAATTGAGAGTCAAAGGGTAGAGGGTGTCATAGGGACAGGCAAGCAACTGGGAAGTAATTGAAACTGACATTATGACTCTATCATTATAACTCAAGCATGTTATATAATATATCAATAGGTTTGATAAATTCTTTCATACAGGCTGCTGTCTACCCCCTAAGTAAGTGGGTTAATTTCATAAGTTGAGGCGGTATTGTTCCACCAGCAGTTGCAAACGATGAAATTAACTTTCTTGTTTCGGCTGTAGGTGAGGGAGCTAATACTCACAAAACATGTCAGTCATGTGGGAACACTTTGTTTTCACTCATCATGATACAGGACAGGAAGAAGCTAAATGAAAATACTGTACCCTAACCCTAACCCACTCTGAGAGAAATTTGTGATTTTAGGCTAAATAAATAAAACTTGAGGGCACTGAAAACTGTCTATTCACTCTCACATCACAAGTATTACCAGTCTGAGTACACACTGGCCCCTACCTATCAGATTGAGTCCACAGTGGTAGTCCATGTCCCACACGCCCCTCTTTGTAAGGAAAGAAGTGACTCGTAGACTTCTGCTTTCTTTTTCCTTCCAGCCAACCACCATGCTGCTCTGCGGTCCGGTGCTGCACGACACAAAGGCCTCCAGTGAGCCCAGGTAATGTACTGACATAGGAAAGAGTCGTAAGTGAAAGTAAATTAGTTGTGACAGAGACTGTAATTAGCTTTACTACATTTAGAGGAGTAAGTAGCGCTGAGAGAGAACAAGCCTGCTGATGGCTAAAGTCCATTTGAAAGTGGATGTTAAGAATACAGCATACAAACAGACAATTAGGCAACTGAATTAACAGCTGTTATTTTTGTGTGTGTGTGGTTCCTGTTTACTCTGGGAGTCATTCTAATTGTAAATCTGTTGTTTACGATGCACCAGACATTGGTGTGACAACTGCTGTCAAATGTAGAACTGCAGCTGATTTTTATCTGTAACTTAAGCACAGATCACCTGGTTACACTATATTTTAGTTTAGTCTGTGGTTTGACAGCAATAACACAGATGACTGTTGGAAATGAAATAATAAGCTTAATCAAACCTGTTTTTTTAAAGACACGTTTTGAGACGTGATTTAAAAGACACAGTCACTGATTCTGCAGCATGAGATCTTCAGGCGGGGAGTTTCAGAGCTGAGGGGCCCTGACCGTAAAACCCTTTAGTCTTGAGTCAGGATTTAGGAGCAGCCAGTAGAGCCCTGCCTGAAGATCTGAGGCTACGCTCTGGTTCACAGAGCAGCAATTCAGCAGTATAACTCGGAGCTAAACCATGAAGTGCTTTAACGGTAATCAGTAAAATCTACTCTAAAGTGTACTGTTAGCCGGTGAGGAGAGGCTAAAACAGGAGGGATAGGATCTTGTCTTCTAGTATTTATTAAAAGCCAAGCAGCTGTGTTTTAGAGAGATAGGTTTTTTTAAACTTTAATACAAGGAATTACAATAATGTAACCAAGATGAAATCTAATCTACTCAAGTTTATTGTCACATACGCACAATCACACCTTAACAATCACACCTTAACCTAACATACATTTTTGATGCTGGGAGAAATCAGAGCAGCTGGAGGAAGCCCATGCAAACACAGAGATGATTAAAAATTTGTATGACCTCAAGATTAGAAAAACTGAACAACTTTTGTAGCTTGTTTTTAAAACGAGAGGTCACTGTCTTATGTTACACTTTACACAAGTTTCTCACTGTCACTGGTTTTGTTATTCAGAGGACAGAAATTTGAATTTCCTCTCAATAACAATGGTACTGAATTTTATATTTATGCATGATATGTCCCAGTGGCAGCATGTATACACAGAATAACAGAGGACCAAGGATGGAGCCTTGGGGAACAGAAGTGCCACAGAGGAAGAGGCAGCACTGACCACTACTGAAAAAGCTGTTTGATAATTAAGATTTGACCCAGTCTAGGGCAGTACCCCTATTGCCAACCCACATGTCATCTTCATCATCAGCTGTAAGAAAAGATCTTTTTATAAATTTAATGAGGGCAAATTCTGCTATGACATGAACAGAAACCTGACTGAAATGTATCAAAGATATGATGTTTATTCATAAATGGAACAGCTTTAAATAAGCAACTTTCCCTAAAAACTTCAATGAAAACTGTAATCTAGAAATGGGCCAAAAGGTTTCTTGAGAAGAAATGTTGAAAATAGTGGATGCAAAGCTAGTGTGACCAACACTGTCAAAGACCACCTTCAGGAATCCACACATAACATCTAAAGGACTTTATGAAGTCTTTAATTTGGCTGTTGTGCCCTTTAAAGTGCAGAATGAAAGGGCCTCAAATGACTGAGCAAGGCAAAGGGGTCACAGTGTACAAAAGGATCACCAGTGATATGACCGATCTGAAGTTAATAGGAATGTGTGAGCCGAGTCTTGATATGACAGAACAATGGACCTCATTCATGAAAATGTTAATCCAGACAGATCTGAACTTAACTTTTTTTGTGCAAGTTTTTTTAAAGATTAGAATTAAGAAAACAATCATAAATGAAGGCCATTAGTGTTCAAGCAGCACGTCTGTGTGGAGCAATAATGCAGCAGAAGTTACCAGCAGAGGGAATAAATTAGTTTTACTCCAACAAATTCAATCTAAAACAACATTGCAACATATTTTGATGATGACACACTGTTGATTGCATTTCATTTCTTCAAATGAGATACTTCATCCAGCTTATGCCAAAATGCTCCTGCTAGCAGACCTCTGAAGGACATCCACTTTCTGAAACGGCTGTGCTAAATGTGCATTGACCGCAATGGTAAACCAACCAATCCACAGGCACTCAGCACAGCATAGAATTAGTTTGATTTGCTCACTGGTATTACAGAAAATGTAATGGATCTTGCATCACCATCTATCTCAATTAACACTTTGATTGAGAACAGCTAAATCGGATGCCACGCGTCTCTATTAGAGGCTGCTTAGCTTTCAAATACTGCACAAATAAGCGCAGGTTGTGAGATGGCATATGACAGTCGCAGGTCAAAGATCGGCCGCCTAGCTGGGGCAAATAATTACGTCTGATTACATTCCACACACCACATCTTTTCTCCGTCCTGTGAATTAAAAGATCAGTGGATTTCCAGACAGAGTCGCATGACTCATCATTGATTAATGAGGCCCTCTCTCTTTCACTGACACACACAAATCATAAATCAAACTATTTGTGATGCAGGCCCACATACAGAACATCTGCTCACTCTAGCCAGTGATGTGTGTTATGCCACACTTGCTGCTGTGAGTTTCGAATTGAAAGAGGAACAGCAGGAGTCACATTTTATCTACATCAAAGCTAACCTCTTTTGTTCTGCAACAAATCGCTGCACATTTTAGGGAGATTTTAGTGTACATGCCGACGTTCATTCTTAATGTTCTTTTTCATTTCTTTGATCACAACATTATGTGGATATGTTAATGCTTTTCTCTCTCACAGACACACACTCCCTACAGCTCTCCTTCCTTGTCCTTACGGGTCTGTGTCCATCCCAATTTCCTCCTAATTTCCTCTCAATTTTCCTCTCTGTTCCACCACCCTTCCCCCTTCTCTCCCACCCTCCTCCCTCCTCTCTCTGGTGGCCCGTGAGCCCGAAGGTTTGGAGGTCTGGATAACCAGCCATGTCTAATGGTACACAGCCCACTCATACTGCAGGGTGGCCAACTTCAAAAGAACAGCACCAGCACCCCAGAGGTATGCAAACACACATATACAGTCACACAAACCTCCTTTCCTTTCTCACACTCTCAAAACACCACACGCACACACATTAAAACATGCAGCAACCTTAGTATACACTCTCTTGTTGTTTCACATGCACGAGCACATGCAGCCTGTAAAATTTCAATTAACCAGTGCTTTTAATGTTTTTGCATCGTCTCCTCTGCTTCCCCCTTCTTTTGTTTTCCCATTGTTTTCCCATTTGTTGTGCTTATTTATATGTACTTTATTCTTGTTTTCCCCCTTTGTCAGGATCTCCCCTTTCAGCAAAGCCAGCCTCAGAGCACTGCCTCTGCTGAATCACTATCAAACAGCCCAATGACTCTTCAGAGGGGCTCTACAGGAATGATGCAATCGAGATACAACTAAGCGACCTCTTTGCTACCCAAGTGGGGAGTCTCAAGGGGCCAGAGCTCAAGCCCGTGACTTTATGCCAATAGTCAAATGTCTGGCTGTGCAAGACTATGAAGTGGATGACTCAGGACTCGGTGCATGTGTGTCAGTTTGTGTGTGTGCATCAATGACAGAGACAACGCCCTAGCGTTTCCATGGCGTTGCATAAGCTGTTTTTATAGTGATACTGAAAAAGTGAGCAAGAAAGCACAGAGAGTGGAAGTGTGTGAGCGTCAGGTACGTCCGACACCCAGAGTTTGGTACTTCTTTCTCTGTGTCATTTGAGCTGCTTGCTTTCTTTCTGTCTGGCTCATAACAACTATATTTGGCCTGAGGCCCCAGGTGAATGCAGGAATGAAAAACAGTGGGATTTTGGGGTCTCATTAAATAAAGTGATTTCAAATGACAGAAATCAGAGCAAACTGGTTACTTAGTAAAACCAGTTTTCAATAAATCTGGCACATAGAGACATTTGGGTTGAGACAACAAAGAGTGAGTGACAAGCCTGCAACAAAGACATGCTTGTCTGGATTTGTACAAGGTCATTGGAATATCATCAAAGAGCGACTGAATGCACATGAAAACAGAACTTTTATGTGTGTGTTTGTGTGTGTGCTTGTATTTCCTACCTTTTCTAACCCAGGCAGGTGCGTGTGCTCGGTGTGTCACAGTGTAACAGCAGCGATGCTTTCCTTTGATCAGTTCATCCCATAGGATGATGTCTGCTGAATCCAAGTCTGTCCTCAGACTGAGTCTCTCAAACAGAGAGATATGAGCTGAGGTGAAATACAAGGCAGTGACCTGGGATAACATGCAGCGCGCGCACACACACACACACACACACACACACACACACACACACACACACGCACGCACACAAGAGTTATGGAGCAATGGACCGATGATGTAGAAAAATGAACCCCTGACAATGTTCTACATCCTTTTCCTTCCTTTTCGTTGGCTTTCCTCTATCTGTGTATTACCTGTCCTCCAATGTCTCCTATGGTGAGTATGGCCTGGTCTGGGTGAGAGGGATCCACCCAGTAGTCCAGACACCAGGGAGTGAACCTCAAACCCTGGAGAAGACAAGAGGAGATAAGTACAGTGTTATGGTTCAGGTCCATTAACACTTTTCTCAGGTTACATTATGTACATTTACTCTGGATACTCAGTGCAACAGTAGAGACTACTATGATGACAGGAAATGCTCAAACCAAACATTAGAGGCTCTCTCTTGCTGTTACCTGGAGTTTATACTTGCAGCTGATGTCTTGTTTCGACAGTATGTCATAAAAACACACCTCTTTACTTGTGAAAGACACAGCTATCTGAGAAGAAGGAAAAACAAGTGCTAATGAATTTATTAGAAACAGAGACGTGCAGACAAACAGCTATTTATCTCATCAATACGATGTAGCAGCATTAGTCAATAATTGATGGCCTTTTTATTGAAAAGTGAATGTTTATTTTCTGAACATTATTCAACAGCGTGCTGTCAGCAGTGCCATTAAGCAAAAGCACTGATCAATAATTAATCGACTGAGTGCAAAGCTTGTTTACCTCTGTGCGCCACAATATCTGCCCCCCAAAATTGAGACTGCAAATCTAATTTCTAAATTAATTTCTCTAATAACATTTGTTCAGTTGTATAAATTCTGCTACAAGACTAAGAATGTGGTAACATAACCCGGGACACCAATCAACAAGATTGAGCTATTGTTTGTCATGTGACTCTCTACAAGTGAATGTCACCTTGTGTACATTGTGCAGCAGCACCATGTCAGTGACCCAGAGGTCTTTGGGTGTGACTGTGCTGTTTTGCAGTCGCTGCGTGTGCAGGAGGGACATGTCCTCTCCATCCCTCAGCCCCACAGTTCCTCCTTTACTCACGGTCAGATACTGACCTGAACTCTGCAGGTGCAACACCTGGGGAGACCAGAGGACATTACAAAACAACAATGTTTAACTGAGACAAATATAGGGGATTGGGCAAAGTAACAGAAAGACTCTCCCTTGAACAGCTTTAATGCTCTTTGTGATGCAGTTTGTACCATCTTAAAGGGAAGAAAAACATTTAAAAACATTTCCTCTCCTTTCTTGCTAACCCTTAGCCATAAAACTACACTAGAATGACTCCATCAAACTAAATCTTCCTCTTACTGGATGAAAGTGAGTACAAGTGAGTAGGACACATTCCTCTGTGGCAAAACCAATCAAACAAAAAGGATTACCGAATGATGCCATTTTATTGGCTAAGCCACAAGAAAAAAAATTGAGAGCTGCAGAAAAAAAGGCTTGAGCTGACTGTGTCTGATGAGAAAGAGATGCTGAATATCTTTAAAGAAAGGTTTATTAATACTTATAGAATAGAGGTCAGGCCTTCGATGTACTGCCGGTGTAATTACTGCAGACTGGGTCACTTTCCCACAGCCAGCTGGAGGCTTTGCAGGATCTCTCAGATTGGCGTGTCATCTATTTATCGCTAATTATTCTAATTACCTATTTATCTACAGCTGACAAGTCATTGGTATTGGATGAGTTTCTAGCGACTTACAGCTTACAGTATGGAAACCCCATTATATTTCTATTCAGGATGACCAATGAAAGAAACTTTATGGGAAAATATGTGGAGTGCCAAAAGCTTGTAGAACAGAAGCTAAACTGGAAGATGGAACATGTCAACAAGGAATTGTCTGAATCATTAGCATTAATTTGTGTTTCTGGCCACTTCAATTAATCCAATATTCACTGTCCTTTTAGTTCTGTTTTGGTTTCTACCAACTCCTGAGGGGATTATCTGGTCTTTTAGCTGCAAAACACTGTTATGTTCCCCCACTAGTTACTAACTTTGTCTGATGTTTAGTGCTGGGGGGGGGGGGTTCTTTTTGTTGAAGAGACTTAACCAAAGCAAGACACCAAAGACACCAAAGATTTCTGTAGAGCTGAGGTGAGTGTGTTTTTTCACATTTTCTGTTTTGCCTTCCCTGCTTAAATGGCACCACACTATACTAAATGGACAGAAATAAGAGACTTCTAAGGAGCAAATCTGACTGCCTCTCAAGTCTGATCTAAAGTATAGGAGTCAAGACCATCCAGCCATTTGGAAAACAACTTACACAACACTGACATTTTGACATTCTCAGGATTGAAAGATTAAAGTGGTGAGCCATCACTTTAACCACAGCAGTAGGCACTTTATTCCCAGCCGCTTCATTTACATATTAATTGATAGATGTTAAACTTAAAGGAGTCCAGAGCCATTTATCTCAAAAGAGGTGTGCCATTTTGATGAGCAAGACCCTAATACTTTCAAACTTTTCCTCACACAATGTTTAATAATGTGGAATTCCACCCAGTCAGCAGAGGTTTGGATTCTCCAGTCAGTCAATGTCAAAATGGATTTCAGATAACATCCTGCAATAGATCATATGTTTAAAATGGGCAACATGTTCCAAACCTCATAACAACCTCTTCCCCTAAGTCTCCTCATGTCAGTGACTCTTCTACCTTTTGAACTGGGTCTCGATGTGGACAGGTCAAAGTGCGCGGTAGCTTCCAGCAAGGCACACTACTCTTTCTGGTGTTCTTCACTTTATCAGAAAGCTCCAGCAACAGAAAAGAGCACAGGCCTCCCCAGTCGACACGTCCTTCTTCCTTGATGGCATCAATGTCCAGAAGGAGGCCGCGGTGCTCCTGAGTGACAACCACACTGTCAAACAGGAGGCCATATTCCTCCTTGGAGCCCCGGCCAACTGATGACCAAGCCAAATGGATGAATTCAGTTCTGGACAAGGAGCGAGGTGCACCCAAGGGGTCCTGTATCAAGACAAGGAGGTGTGATACTGTGGCATGCTGGTAAATATTTCGTTGAGTTGTGTAATTTTATTTAGGTAACATGGATGCATTATCAGAAGTGGATACAGTGTTGGAGGTGGGGCTCTGCTTATTCCTATAAACATTGCTCAGTGGTGCATGAATGCAGGTGAACCTGGAGAAATGTATAGTGCACATGCTCCATGGGCCCCAACACCCATAGAGCATGCACACCAGAGACTTCAGCCAGCATAGCCGGCCAACTTCCCTTCAGCCCTCGGCTAAATTGAATATTAATCAAATTCTGAGTCAATTCTTGAGGGTTGTAGCACTCACAAAAAACAGAACCACTGTGCTACGCCTGCTTCCTTCACAATGTAAGTCTATGGGAAAGTGTTTTTGGGCCCATGTGCATCAGGTGATGTTTAACGACATAGTTTGGCTGCAATGTCAACTTGGCTTCAAAGCCATTACAAAGTAATAGTGCATTTCATTTGGTTGCCTGTCAAAGGGTTCACATCCTGTTTACCCCCTCTAGTTGCTATAACTTCTGGGGAAACAGCAGATGATTCGTCAGAGTGTGAGGAAGAAGTCGGCGAGCTAATAAGCTATCTATTGTTAGTACTGCTCATTCCAGATGGTGCACGATTATTCATTTCCTACAATGTTGGTTGTTTAACAATGAAAACAACAACTCCCATGATCCAATGGTACTTCATGATGCCATTAAGCTCCATTCTTTGTTATTTTATTGACTGAGAGACCTCTTGCAGCAGAAATTACATACTGTGCGTGTGTTTCCCACGAGAATTAAAGGTACTGTAATATGAGACTATTAACTGACAAAAAAACAAGCACACACTCACCAGAAAGAGGCCCTGTAGCTTTCTATAGTCCTCCGTGTTCATCCTGCTCTCAAGCTGTGCCACCTCCATTCTCGTTCCCATGGTGACGGCTCAGACCTGTCAATCAATCACTGGAATACCAGACAAGGTCAGGAAGGTAGAGCATGTGTGTACATGGATCTGTATTGAAGACTCACAGTCAAATAATAGATTCCCCTCATTTCTAAGTATTACATGACGAAACAAGATGTCCCCAGCTCCAGTAATCCTTTAGTAACCTTCTATATCTGTTTCACAGCAGGTTGTCATGTCACCATAATCATACAGCGGAGTCACAGCAACAGCAGAATTCCTTTGCTGGCTTTTTTTTTTTTTTTTACTCTATCCAAATACGTCTGTCTTGAACGGTGTGCAAAGTCTCATTTTCAAGAGAATTTGTCCCCCAGCTCAGCGGCTTTCAAAGGTGAGTTAACGGGTCCCCAATTGGATCGAGGATGCTGCAGGTTTGACAAAGCACGTCAAAGCACATTTGACAGTGTGTCAGGTAATGTGAAATAAAACACTGCAGTCAGGCAGATGAGCAGCATGTATCATAGGACGAATGAAAGGCTTTGAAAACATAAAAGGGTTTGTTAAATTAGCCAGTGTAGTGATTAAAAAGTACTTTTCAGGTACTTTGTGAGATGATGAAAAAGTTTCTTGTTGTCATTCTACAAAATACTACAAAGGCCTGTGGAGGACAACAAACACAGTTTCATTTTCAGCCCGACATAAACGTTTATGGCACAAATTCATTGGAGGTGGCACCAAAAAGAGCAGAGATTTAGATGACAGGGTGTGTAATGAAAGCAAAAGAATCAATGCTTTGCTGTAGCTATTATCTTTTTTTTTAATGGTGATTAACTGCAGCATGATCCTGATAGTTGATGATAGTTTATCCACCTCTTTATTCACATCGCTGACAACAAGCAGCAGACTGCAACAGATGCGTTTATGCTACAGTCATAAATGAAAAGAACGACGAAACCTCGGGGACGATTTGACGCTGTGCCGCTCTGTTTATGAGTGTGATAACTTTTAATCAACCACATCCTGACTTGTTCTGTGGCAGGCAGCTGGCATCAGTCTTTATGAGATTACACAGACACAGTTCCATAAAATCAACACAAAGAGGTCCATATTTTGAGCTGATGCACTATACAGCTGTTTGAACAAATAACATATCTAACATAGAGCATTGCTACTGATTTACTGGAGGGAACTGCTTTCAGTCATGTGAATTTTACAGATAACTCAAAAAAAAAAAAAAACTAGTCTAGTGCCATCCTGTCTGTTGGCAAACAAAACCCACTTACCAGGGTTGCCTCTCTTCTTCCTAGCTGGTCACTTCAGGTCTGTCGAAACTATCACTGCTGGATTTCTATCTGGTGTTTATTAAAGTTGTGCAGAGTATCGTCCACTGCAGTCAAACTGTCCAGAAAGCCATCTCGGCTCTAACTGCATAATGACAAGCTCTTGGCCTGGCAACATCACTGTCAGGTTAGCTGTACCGTTCACACACTTCAGTCAAGGAGCTTTTTAATCATCACATCCATAGAGTGGAGCTGAACACACAGCTTCCCAGTTAATAACAAATTCAAACTTACCAAGACGACCAATTTCATCCTCTCAGTCCTCAATGGGTGTCCAGAGTAAACTGGCCCAGAATCTCTCCCATGGTGTTGGAACACCATTTCTAAATGTATGACATTTCAAACAAATCCTCAGGCTCTGGCCGCTCCGTCTTGGCCTGGGATGGGTCTTGTCTGTGGGAGATTCAGCCAATTCCAGGAGCCCCAAGCTTTGTGTCCAGAGGTTTGTCTACAACAGCGATGTCTGAGAGGCAATCAACAATAACCGCCCTGATTGCAATACACATCCCCTGAGAGAGTTAACTAACTGCCCCCAGTAGCTCAGACAGTGGCAGAGGCCACACACACCACAGACACACACAATTCTTTTCTTTTATTATCCCTCACTCTCAAAGACTCAGGCTAAGTTTCCTGGCAACCAAGTAGTCAAAAAGAGCTGTGTTTGTGAGTCCAGGCCCTATCGTCTGCATGTAACACAATGTGTGTGTGTGTGTGTGTGTGTGTGTGACTTCTATTCACAGATTAGGCGCTGGAGAGAAAATAATCTGAGGTACAATTACCCCCTACACACACCATGGCAACACAATTCACGAGAACATTAGTATTCTACTGCCACTCATAAAAGTGTTCTGCGTTGAAACAAGTGTAAAAAGTACTGACATGAACGCGGACCTGAACAAAAATAAAAGCACACACCAGCAGAGCTTTATAGTGCCATTCAAAAGCCTCTGAGAGGACTTCCTGTGGGTCACTCGTAACTGTTCACACACTCCCAACAAGAGTAAAAAAAAAGTCTCTGAGGGATTTGTTAAGCTGAGACAAATAGATTGCCTGTATAACTGCAAGCATGAATACACACAAAAGCCGTACATCCAACACAGATATAATCATCCCCTCCCTCCTAGCCGCTTCACTGACCACGACCAATCCTTGTGTGTGACTTAATGGCCTGGAATAACTCGAATTAGCTGATTACAGCGGTCGTCAACGGTGACAGGATCAGAAAATTAGGTCTCAGCAATTTCAATAATAAAGCTTTAAAAATTAACACTATCACAATTGGATTACAGTGGTGCATGTAGGAGCCAGTACAGAGCCCAAAATAGCCCACCATAAATCCACCATGGAAAATCCACTATTATACAGGGAGAAGAATGAAGTTGCTGGAATGGGGAAAAATTGGTACGGATCTAAATACTGGGAGGAAAGAGGTGCGGGCGAAGAGAGAGAAAGCAAGGGCAACTGAGCGGAAATGAAGCTCTTCCATACAACAATGCAAATCTGAAGAGAGACCCACTTTTGAAAATCTTTCTCAAGTGACAGAACTCTTTTGCAATGAAAAGTGTTTTGTTTTTTTTTTTCCTTTTTTCAACACACTCCTCATGACTTTTGAGTTCTTGAGGAATTGATTTCAAGTCCCTTTATTTTATTACCATTCACTTCAAGGAATGTTGGAAAGGACTTCACAGGTGAAGTATCAGAAAGAAAGAAAGACAGAAGAAATGAAACGTTCATGGTCAATTTAGGTGTGAGCTGATCTATTTAACTGCAGTAGTGTTGTTGTTTGCACTGTGTTACAGTTCTGTAAAGTCTTCTGTTGTAACTTCTTTTCCTGAACCAAGTCTTCTTCTTCTGCTGTTTGTGTAAAGACCTTCAACAACTACTACATTTGGATGTGGATTTTACAAGCCAGGTCCAAAACAAAGGACACATTCATTGATGAAAGTATTTGACATCGAAACAGATGTTTACCATCAAAGCTGATGTTTTCCTGGCAAAGAAAAAAAATCAAATTCATTCAAATTCAAGTGGGAAAAAAGAACATTTTCACCAGCAAAAAACAAAATGAAATACAGTTAAAGGTGTTTCACAGCAGATTTTCCTTTTCTATGAATACACACAGCAGTGGTTCAAATTCTAACAAATGTGTGCAAAAATTTTTCTTGTGAAATCCTCAATACTTTTACCTCATGGGGTCTGTAAAAACCTTTGAAGTCAATCACACCTCATATCCATACTAAGAACCAAACCTGTGATAGGGAGTCACAAACAGATTCTATTTTAAGGGGTCACAAAAAAAAGGTTAAAATCACTGACACCGGCCACATTCCCAGTACATACCCTTATCCTTTCAGATCGGATCATTAGCGTAACATTTTCCATCAAAAAACCATGTGTTCTTTTACACAGTGGACCATCAATTGATAGAAGACAGTAAATGTGACAGCTTTGCATATATTTCTGTAGCTAAAGTTAAAATAAAGACAGCACAGCTGCTGAGTTGCTGTTCACCTGGATGGTGATGGTTTATGATGCACAGGGAGAAGCAGGACATGCTACAGCAGGACAGGACAAAGACAGCCGACAGTGAACAGTCTCCATGTCAATCTCTCAACGTTTGTCCAGATCTTGATATCTTGACAGGATTTGAACCTTTATGATGTAAGTTGAATATAATGCATGCTGACAGCGGGAGGATATTAGTGCCAAGTATGTGACACCACCATATGGACGAAGATAATGTCTCATCCAAGTCCAAACTGTGGGAACGTATGTGAAAACTGAAGACCACTTCTTTGTACGTTTTATGACTTGTGCAATCAAAAAAACTTCTGAGGACATGGGAAATAATCACATTTTTCCTAAACTTTTTCAGAACTACACAGTCCCGAACAGAGAGGGGAATATATAAAAGAATGAAGAAATATCGACTTAAGAATCAGATAAAAGAACAACATAAAAGAGAGTTAAAAATCCCTGGCAATTACTGTCAACCTGATTCGCTTTGAACCTCAAACTACCTGATCTCCCCTCAAAGCCACAGAATTATAAATTATACAGCCAAAAATAATAAAATTACAAATTACAAAGCCTCATATCACCTACTCTCTAATGAAAATGTCTGCTTGTGTGTGTGTGCGTCTTCTCAGGCTGCTACTCCACTGTCTTGAAGGCGTGCAGGATCATGTTGGTTTGGTGGGTGAGCCGATTGGCGCTGACAAACACGTTTATCACTCTGGAAACAACCGTGACAGAGACACAAGGACACATGTGTCAATCATAAAGCAAAGAAACCATGGCAACAATATTAGGATTGATCCAGGAAACACTTTGATCTGGCTGGAATGGAGAATGTCAGGCTTCAGAGAATACAAGCCAGCATGAATCCACAGGAAATGGGTCAAGGGAATTATTCAGCAATGGTGGATTTGATAGAAGCGGGCCTGTGATCAAACGACAACCATTTACATGGTGGTGACAGTGTGTGTGTATGCGTGTGTGTGTCTATGCATACTGGCATGTGCGCGTACGGCTACTAAATGTGCTGGCAGCTGGGTGTGCATGTGAAAAAAGAAAGGACTGAACAAGTGACTGAGACGACAGAAAAGGAAGAAAAACAGACAGAAAAAAATCCAAAAACAGAGAATAAACTAGAAACGGTGTCATACTTTCCATCTTTGAAGTAGGTTTTGAGAGTGTCACTGAAGCTCTTGGAGTATTTCACAAACTCTTTCTTCTGCTTCTCCAGAACCTAACCAATAAATACAGACAGCCTTTCAGCTCCACTCATTTCACAGAAACTGCATTTGTGTGTGCGCATTTTCCTTCTTCATGTATCTGCTTACCCGTCTGTTCTGATGCTGGTATTTCCTGAAGACAGTGTTAACTGTGTCTAAGAGCTCCTTGATGGCACTGGCGATGTCTCTGTGGAAGGCACACACAAGTAAGTTGGTTTAAAAAAACAAAGCAATATCTGAAAATCTGTCTGTTTTTAATCAGGCAGTAATTCTCTGAAACTACAGTTCTTTGATCCGGCTCGTCGTCCCCTTTTCTTGCAAACATGCTTTCACCTTCAACTTTTTTTTCTCCCCTCCTCGTACGCACTTGAATCTGCTGTTGCATAACTTTAATTTTTTAGTATTCCTTTTGAATTGATTTTATTTCTAAGCCCTCCGCTGGGTAAGTAACTTAAGCAGTGACTCACTAAGAGTATTGGATTCGATCAAAATAATGGCAAAGTGGGCCAAGAAAATGAAACGTCTTTCACTTTCTCTCTCTTGAGTGTGTGTGTGTGTGTGTGTGTGTGTGTGTGGTGCAGTGGACAGGGATAAAAAACTGCATGCAGAGTTTCCGCCTCACTATTCCATAACATACAAATAAATGTCTGACACTAAGAGCAGCATTTATGTTTGTTTATGGTGCATGTTTTGATGATTTGATTTCTAAACTGAGGTCGTGAAGCCTTCGCTGCCTCCACAGTCTGTCAGATGTGACTGAAAGCTAGTCAATGGACCTTTGAGTTGAGAGTGTTTTGTGTCGTTCCCAAGGTCACAGATGAACTCTCAAGACTTCACTTCATCTTGGATTGCTAATCAAAAATAGACCTTGGAACTTTTTTCATTTCACATGAACACTGATCTTTACTTATCAATTATTTAACCGTTCCTCGACATTGCTCAACTGACCAGTTGGCAAAAAATCCCACTGAATGTTGAACACCCTCTGGATGTATCCAATTAAAGATTAATGTGAACACCATTATTAACTGCAGTGAGTCTTCTTTGACCATTTTGCTCATTTATACTGCACATAAACTCATGCTATCTTGCTAAATGATGATGTTGTAGTAATACATGATCATATCTTGGGGCTCTCATGTTCAGACAGAGTGAAAATTTCCCCCTGCATTATTCACATGAATAGGATCAATGTGCCAACAATAAAGGCTTCAGCTCTACCTAGCAGCATATACACTGACCCCAAGTATGAGGACCTTTGACCTTTGACCTTGAAACTCCTGAGGAACTACTCAAATCAAATCAAATCAAATCAAACTTTATTTATATGGCACCTCACAGAGGCTAAAAACAACAAAGATCTCACACTGCAAGATCTTTTTTTTTTGCAATGAATGTATTCATCATAAAGACATGCACTGTATCAAAGCTTTAGTTTAGGTACCACCCACTTGAAAGGTTGACAAATGTCCTCTTGAGACATTTTCTGGCAATACATTTGATAGTACAACAAATCAGACTAAAACTTTTGTCCAGAATTAAACCTGGTGTATATTGGACACACACACACACACACACACACACACACACACACACACACACACACACACAATAGCACACTGAGCTGTCTTACTTGATGGTCTGTAGGAAGCCTACTCTGTCATTGATCTCATCTGGTATGGTGCTGAGGATGTGTTTCAGCGCTCGGGCCCTCTCGTTCAGCTCCTGGAACTCTGGCTCTCGCCTGTCAATCAGGAACTCTGAAAACACCAAGAGGAAGAGAAAAATACAGATCTTCAATCTCCTCGGTGACGGGCACGTCAACACGAGTGCAAATAACTGCAGGGGACACTGAAATGAGGCAATTAATAATGGTGGCACCTGTGAAAAACACACCTACAGCGCATATGTGTAAAATGAATACGAGATCAAGAGTACCGCGTGTGCATACGCTTTAAAGGGATAGTGTTTGGTTTGTTAAGCAAGGGCTAAATTAACATAGAATTTGGGCTGTGCCATGCAGGAGGTACATTTAAAATTCACTCAAAGTGTGTGTGTGAGTATGCATGTGTGAATTCATTACCACCATCAATCACTGCACACGGCACAAGGAATTCAATTACAGACAGAGAGGAACATTTGAGAACAAAAGGAGCAGTTGATTTGTGGAGAAACAGCTCCCCCCAGTGGATAATTGGGCTAATGTAACGTGGGCTGGGCCTCACAGAAATCCAATTGAATCCTCTTTCAGAAGCAATATAATAGGCCAAAATGATATGGAAATTGTGGTGACACAAAGTTGATGTCGGCCAGTTTAATACGCGTTTCTTATTACTGCAGGTACTGTTGTGTTATTGCCCTATGCAACATCATATTCCACCCTCCTCCTCTCCTCCACCAAGCATCATACCGTCCACATCGTCTGAAGCCATGCGAAGTAGAGACTCATTATAGTTGACTTTTAAGTTCTTCTTCTCCAGAATCTTAATGACAATGTCCTGGGTCAGACCGTGGTTCTCCTTCTCTGCCTTGAAACACAAACATACAGCTGCACTGATGGTAATCACACTCAGCCTTGGTCTTCTGTGGCACTAACATTTATCAAATCTACAAATCAACATAAATTCTGTGAATGATTTTAAAAGTAAAAAAAGGGATGGGGACAGTTATTACAGCTAAGGTTGCAGTTCATCCGATGAAACTTCAACAAACAAAAGGAAACTTTTTCTTCCTCACCTTTATGAAAGCTGCTCTCAAGGTCTGTGCAGCTGATAAGTTGACTTTCTCCAACTGCAAGTTATTATACACAAACATAAGCCAGACGCACAAACCACAACACACACACAGCTTAGCTCTTATCATGGCCTCGCTTCTGTCCTGAAATGTTATTCTGCAGAAAGTACATACAAGCCAGGAATCGTGCAATATCAAAGGAGGACACTGTGTTATTGAACTTCAGAAGAATTCCTCTGGAGCAATATTCTGGTATTATATACTACTTCAAACTACAACTTCTGTCTGTCAATTGGCACAACGTGTACTCACACATATGTGGTTTTAAAATAAAGTGTCTTTTAAAAGTCAATTTGCCACCCAGCTTCGGCAAAAGAATATGAAGTACTGAAAAAACACAAACGGAAAACTATTACAGCAGTCAGACGTGTGATGAGCTGACACAAGGCCTTAGGCTATACATTAGTTTGTGGAAATTTGCAATTTAAACTTGTTTTGGCATTTCGTGTCTTTCTTGGAGAGTGGACTGAGGAGAAACAAGGAGAGAGACACAGGCCACTATGGCAAGCATATAAACTGTTTTCACCATTAGCAGCTCTGTGAGGCTGTACTAATGCACGGTGGTGCTCTGAGCCTCATGCTCACATCAGCATGCTAACATGCTCACAATGACAGAGCTAAGATCCTGAGAATATTTGCTAATTAGCACTAACCACAAAATAGAGCTGAGGCTGATGGGAATGTCATTAGCTTTGCAGGTATTTAGTTGTAAACCAAAGTATTGGACAAAAAAAATGTGTTTTAATCAAAGTATGGCACCAGATGAAAGGGCAGGAGGTCAATTTTTTTTAATTCATGCTCTGGTAATCATGAACTGTTGAGACTTTTCAATTAAAACCAAAAGTGTCATGCTGCTGCTACAGGAGAATTCACAAAGTCATCACAATTCATCATGTAGGAACCACAAATATACAAAACATGGTGCCATTACATTAGGTAGATGTGATATTTCGCTGATTAAGTGAAAATGTGTTCATTAGGATTAGGATCTGCTCCACCATAAACCTTTGACACTGGCACAAAACCCCCTTCACAACTAACCTCCAGCAACATTTTCATTAAACACACATTGCAATCTCCTCTACTTGACCTGAACATTCAGCACAGGTCTTATTCACATTTCTTTGTCATGCAACACCTTTGCCTTATCCATTCTTTTTTTTCCTTCAACTGAACCCCTGCAGTCTTTACCTCAGTGAAGACAGGATACATCACACTGTAGAGAGCCATACAAACTGTGGAGGTAGTGTCAGCTTCATTCTTCATGTCCTCCATGGTCATCTTTCACCAATCAATGGCCCTTTGTGTGTGCGTGCCTGTCCACTGATGCCAGTTCCGCCGCATTCAATCACTCAGTGAGACCGACAGAAAGAGGGCAGACAAGGACCTGAAGAAGAAGAGGGCAGGACAGGTGAACAAGCAAGGTGAGATAGATGGTGGCAGATTGGAAACGACAGAGTAGGGAATTCAAAGAAAAATGCACCATGGCTACAAGCAGGGACCAATTTAACCACTCAAAATTTGAGCATTTAAATGTCCTTGTATTGAAAAGAGGAGACAGAATGAAAAATGTGGGTTGTCAAATGGTATAAATACATAACTTCCATTTAATAATGATACCAACAATGTACCAGCATTCCTTCCCATTACGTGTCATAAAATCCCATGTGAACTACTTCCCATGAGGCATTTCAGTCACAGACATGATCATCACATAACAGCCGCATTGGCAAGAGAAGCGTGCTTTACTGTTCCGCTGGGTGCAATGGTGACAAAACTGGCATGAGTCATACCTGAATAAGGGCCACCTTCTCCAGTCTTATTGTTGCAACAAAAATATCACTGTGATAAATACAGTACCTTGGCATACAGTGATCTTTCTCCCTCAGTCTTGTCATAAGAAACAATCCTGGCAGCTGAAAAAAGAGAACGATAACTTCTTCGATTGGCCTGTGTTGTGTTCGCATGCACACACGTGTGCAAGCCAGACACACACACCTGTATCTGACACACTGACAGGACCAATTCTTCTTCAGCTGTTGCTTGTTCTGTGACACTTTTACATGATGTAATATGACACTGTTCTTCATACTCATCATACAACAGATCATTAATTGTCAGGCTGGGACACTCACTTGTGTACAAAGTCCATCTTTCATGCATGTGCCTCAATTTTCCATGAGTCCTGTGAGTGTCCGCCTGGTGACCTGACCATGACTTTATTTTAATTGCAAGCAGAGGGGTCCTAAGTTCAAGAGATATTTTACTTTGCCCTTTGATACCCACTATCACACAGATATTAAGGTTACAATTGGGTCGACTGTGAAAGTGTTTCCTTCTATCAATCGCTGATTAGAGGAAGATCAGCCACAGTGTACCAAGCTGCCAAAAGGAGACAATGACAGACATGTTTACAGACAGCCATTCTGGAGGCTTTAAAGAGTAACTTAACACCAGGCTGAAAAGCAGTGTCTTGATGTCCTCTCTTGTTCAAAGTTTCGAACCTGTTTCAGCTCCGACCACGCCTAGTGCCACTGATGGGTGTGATCAGAAGAAATGCATTTTAACATAATCAATAGTGTGGGCCATTCCTGAGCACTGAGTCTCCTTTGATAATCATAGGATGCTGACAATAAACATGCATACATGCACATATGTAAATTTACATCAGCAAAATAATTTAAAACAAAGGCAGAAATATATCTTCTGTGAAGATTCTCATTCATCCAGGTGGTGTGTATGGCACTTAGAGGCATAAGCATTTTTTATTTATCAAAAACTACATATATATATTACCATTTTGGAAGGATATTTCCTGGGCAGACAAACACAAAGTTGTCCCCCTTGGACATATTTTGAATATGGGACAATAGCGCTGAAGGTCAATTAGTGCAATCTTTGTTAACTCCCAAAACACATTCCCCAGGGGCACATTTAACTCATCAAACACAAGTGTAACAAGTAACCATCACGAACGCATTATATGAAGGTGTGTCTGCAACAGGGTGCTTATATTGCAGGCTCACTGGGTAAGCTTAATGGCACATCTAAATGGTCAATTTTTTGGGTCATTTGTGTGAATCATTACAATTCGTCCTGAACCACTAAGGTTATAAACATTCAAACACCAGAGTCCCAACAACAGCAGATGGCAGAAAGTTCGCAACCACAGTTCAGCTTGTCTGGCTCATTACCATCGCGCTGAGTTTAAAACCACCACGGCACTTACAGCTCTCTAATATCACCCTTGCATGAACACAAACTAAATTACACTGAGAAGATTGTGGCCATAACTCACTGTGACATTTACAGGTCGAACACCTTAATTTTTGCTGTAGTGGCTATTTTGGACCAAATTATCTAAGGCACGCACTGAGGCAGTCACGTGTGAGGAAAGGTCACTGAGGTAAGGTGGTTTCTTTTCACATCTTCATTAAATGCACCACTCACCGACCTTTGTGGGAGCGGGCAACTGACAGGTGATGTCATAGTGCCACAATAACCACTGAACCCCAACCAGTTACCTAACGCTACACTAAAAAACACATATAGCAGGTGGAGGAGAGGGTTGACAGTTCAAGTTACTGCACAATATTTACCTGCGGTGATACTGCTGCCACTGAAAAGAGGAGAAGCAGCGAGCCGACAAGGAGGTGAACTACATGAAAAACTACAGGTAGCGTTCACGCGTTAACATGAGATTAGCAGTTAAGAGCAGGTGATCAACTCCGTCCTTAGCTAACTAGCTAGCGCTAAATCGCTAGCTAACCGCCTGGCGATAAAACAGCGGAAATATAAAAGTAAAATTACAATAACAGCCAAGTGCTTCATTTATTTGCTCCGATGGACTACTCACCCCCTTGTTGTGGTTTGCGTCTCATTCAGGAAGTTTTCTGTCTGACAAAGCTGTAGCTGAGACCCGGGGAGGGCGGTGTTGAGAGCAGTTCCTCGGTATCACACGAGAGGCTGAGTTGTAGTTCTTTCGGTAAGTCTCTGTCATGTCTCGTCATTGTAATGGACACTAAAGCCGACTTCAAATCCCAGAAAGGCACAGGTGGTGTATTTGTGTTAACTCTTCCTAGGAGCATTTTAGCTGTTTTCCACTTCCACTAGAAAGCACAGAGTATAAAATTCAGAGGTACGCAGAAGAGACATTTGCTTTAAATTTGATTTTGATTCATTTCATTTAAAATGACCGCAAACTAAGCTAGTTATCAGTACAGCACGAAAAGAACTGTTGCACTGTACGTCAAGATAGTTATCTGCCAATCCCAACTAGTGTCAGTTAGCGCTACACATCAACGGCAGAAACAAGAATAGGCACTTTCAAGTTGGTGTGGCGTTTAAGAGCATTCGTTACGATCCCAGAGTACGTTACAGAAATGCGCTCTTGCTAAAAAGGAACTGCTAACCGCTGTAGCATGTTTATTTTTCGCCCTTTATTTTGCTAGAGACCATACAAATTGAAGCAAAAGATATAAAACAGGTTGAATAAAAATGTTAGACCGTATGAACGTGACACACGTTCAGTGACTCGTGGAAAAAAACACGCCGTAAGAAGGAGGGACAAAAATTTTCTGATAAAAGTAAATTGAACGTTTGCGTAAGCAACGACGGAAACAGGCAAGAGAGATACATTTCGTTTCACATCGATACTCTTTGGTCGACGGTCATTGGACCAGTCGATGTGGAGGGGCGGAGTCTGCGGCAAATGAACAAGCAGCGAGCTGCGGTGCTGGCGGAAAGGAGCAGAGAGAGACCGTACACATCCATCCATCCATCCATCCACCGTACCTTACACCGTTTATCGGTAAGAGCTGTTTTATGCAATGACCTACAGCTGGTTCAGTCACAGAACCTGTACAGATATATCTGAACAGCATGACAGGATAGCAAACCTTAACTGCTCAGGTGTTGAGAGATAAAAAAAAAATAAATAAATAAGGAATAGCCTATTTCTGAGTTTTTCAATAGAATTATTTTTTATGAAGGTGTAGGAATGTGTAACGTTAGTTGTAATATAGGATTTTTTGCACTGGTGGAAAAGAATTATGATGCTATAATCAACATGTGTAGGCTTTAAATAAGGGGGCGGGTGGAGACGCACATTGGAGCCAAACATATTTCCTCAAGCCTATTGATTAAAGCCGTTACCCGATTGTCCACCACCCAGTGCTGTTACATTTTTGCCGGTGGTCTACGATTGCAGTGCTTGTTTTTGTTTGTTTGTTTTTCTCTGAGCTCAGGCATTGCAGTGTGGTTGTTGTCCTTGAAATATAGGCAAAGGCGCAGTGTGTGCATGTGTGTGAATTAACGAGGCAGATTGTAGTAGCCTGGTCTTACCCTATCCCCACCCCACACACACAAACGCACACACATATCACTTGTTATTCCTTCATGCAGGTGTGTGTGTGTGTGTGTGTGGTTTTGGTGAAAATTTCTGTATTAACAGAGCCCATAGATTCATATGGTTAAGATGTCTTAGAGACAGAAACAAGATATGTCTATTTTACATGAAAAAAGGTTAAATCCCAGCATTTATAGGGATGCCATGTGAGGAAAACGAATAAAAAAAACAAGGTCAGAAATGAACAATTCAGTGTTCCTCCTTCTCATGTCACATTCTCTCAATCCACCTATGATATCTCTTTATCTCTGCAACTAAGATAATGACCTCCTTAATCCGCGTTTAGGCCCATTGTGCCAGCAGCTCCATATTCAGAAAAACAGTATCCTTTCAGTCGTAATCTCACTGTATTAATCCCTTATGCATCTGAATCACTGGTTAATCTCTGTTGATACATTGCCTGCTGTTTCCTCCCGTTGTCCTCCTATGGTGTGTGTGTGTGTGTGTGTGTGTGTGTGTGTCCGTCCGTCCCATCTATTCCCACTGAGCACTGCATTAATTGCATTTCAATAATTAAATGTCTTTCAAATCAGCCTAGCGAAACAAAATGAGCAGGGAAGGGAGAAGCATCTGACTGGGTCTGAACGCTCTGCACAGCATGCGCTTACGTGTGACTGCCAACCATAACCTTGTATGTATGTATGTGTGTTTGTTTGCTGGAGTGTTGACGTTTTTCAGCCAGTTACTTATTCTGCTGTGAGAATAAGAGGAAATTTGCTTTAAGTGCTGCATTGACTATAGATACATCCTCTCAGGCTAGAATCAAACCTGTTATGTGCTGCAGTGTGAAGTGGAAAAAAATCTCATTTAATCTTTCTTTCTCCTGAAATACATTTATGCCCATGGTCACTGAATTTGAATTCACTGAAAATGCAGTGGAACAAAAGGCTGGCAGTGATCAACACGAAAAGCATGCTTATTATTGTGAATTTACAGTATGTAACTAGAAGACTGCACTCAGTAGAGTGTAGATTTCCACCAGGTGTGTCAGGGGGGAGTGGGTGGGAAACAGGAATGCAGGGCAGGCTGTGTGTCCAGTGTGTATGCTCGACAGTAGTGGAATGAAGGAGAGACAAAATGCAGGTTCCAAAACACCGGCGACGTAAAATGTCAATTTCAAAGTGAAAATGCCAACAGAAGAATCCGCCAGCACTAATGCGACGGCCACGAACGTCATCCTGAGCAGAAAGCAGATTCCAAACTGAAGCTGTTGTTGATCACTTGAGGCCCCCATCGGCTGGTTAAGAGGAGTGATGAGTTAGCAGTCTATGACGGAGTAAAACAGAGCAGTCAACAAGACCGTTTGTTTTGTTTTTTTGTTTTTTTCACAAAAATTGTGAATCACTGAAACCACGAGAAGTCCTTGAGCTTACAGTCATAAAAATGCGCAAATAATATTAACCTGAGGGGTGTAGTGGTGTGCAAGATTAGCTGTGAACCAATACATAAACACGGACACAATCACACACACACAAATAAGCAAACACTTGATCCCCTCCAGGCTTATGTGGTGGAGATATGTTAAAAACATAAATAAAGATGAGTGTCCCCTGTACAGTCTGCTGCAGCAGAGACTCAGGGGATTAGTTTATACCTGGCCAGATTGGAGGATGAGAGCGGAGAGAGAGATTCAGAAAGAGGTCATGAGTTATATCAGGGAGTTACAGAGATGGAGAGGAAATCAAAAGAATGGAAATGATGAATGAATGTATGGAGCTGTGGGTATCTGAAATTAAAGACATCCTTGTTGGGGGAAAAAAGGATGCATACATAAAAGCCCTGAAAGATAGATGAATTCAGCCAAGACACTGAATAACCTTTTAATATTTGGAAATACTCATTTTGAAATGATACATATTTGTTTTTGTTTTTTCACAAATTGTGGGTATTAAATTTCTCTACAAAACTTTACACAAGTTTGTGCAGATTCAGGGAAATGCACTTCCATTTCACAGCAATCTTTTACACCTTTTACAGTCTGCGCAGCTCACATCGATTGGTTCTCTCTCTCTCACACACACATACACACACATACACACATACATGTACCCTGGAATCAATGTGCTGATTGATTGGTGGCACTGAGGGATGGGCTGAGTGTAGACCAGGGACACTGTGAGAGAGAGAGAATCTGTGAGGACAGTAAAATGGTTGGATTAGGTGATACTCATATTTTCCCCTCACTCAAACTCTACAGCTGCAGAGAATAGCTCAAATACCGAATCAATTTGAATTATCCTCCTAATTGTCTAACTTGTCACCATCATTGTCTCTCTCCATGTCCTCTCAGTTTTTGTACCTGTTCACAAGCGGACCCTCCACCTCCCGAAGCCAAATACTCACAGTTCAGTTTGCGAGTGATTCAAACACCCTTGCGATCACCATGCCGACTCTCTGCTCTCTCCATCTCAGCCTCTTCACCTGGCTATCACTTCTTATTCAGCATCACCCACCTCACCCCCCCCTCCCCATGCACGTTTCCCCCACAGGACTAGTTGATAGTGACCTTTCTTGTTCTCTGCTGTCTCCCTGGTCTTTAGTCCATTTGAAAAAGCCTCCAGTCTTTTCACTTTTACCACTGACCCCAAATAGAGGCCGATCCAATTACAGCTCAAACCTCCTAACTGCGCTCCCACAGCACCGTAGCTGTTAGTGTATGTGTGTCTGTGTTTCTGATATAGAGAAAGAAAAGACACTGAGTGTGTGTTGGCAAAGTGCGGGGAGAAGTCAACCATCTTGCCATGCCATGACAGGGGTCGTTAGATATCATTGGCTCTGAATCAAAGCTGGTGTCTGCATGGAAGCTGCCTCTATTCAGCTTTCCAGGGTACTTCCTGTCTCTGTCTGTCCGTCTTTGTGTCTTCCTCTCTTTTGCTAATTTTCTACCCATAAGTCTTCCTTGTTTTTGTTGGTTTTTCTGTCCCAGCTAGTCTTTTTCTTCTCTCTCAGTCCGTTTAACTGTCTTTATACCTCTTTATCTGTGTGTGTGTGTGTGTGTGTGTGTGTGTGTGTGTGTCTCCCTCTGGGTGTCTCTGTTAGCAGGGATTAATAAAGGGTTGTTAACCTCTGTTTGCCCTCTGTGGAGTGTACAGTGAGCATCCTGGGACTTCAGGCAGGTTCCATAGCACTTTATGTCATTTTCTAACAAGGGGCTGAATGAGCTAAGGCACTGAGCTCAGATGGGCTGTAGATAAGTAATTTTGTCAGACAGTTGAATGGATAGAAACTGCTGGGGTAGTAGAATTTAAAAGCAGAATAGAGGTAATCAGCCATATTGCAATACTGGATGTAAGTCTTCAATGTAGTGCGAACATGCATGGAAAATTACACAGTAATGATAGGGCTTACTGTGTTTATACAGTGATTTTAAGTCTTCCTCTCCCGGCACTGATCAAACCCCATCTCTGTTCATCAATATTATATATTTAGAAGGTTTTCCCATTAAAATAAAATCCCTTCATGCTTTAAAATGACTTAGATGTAACTCTACACCTTCCCTTTGTTTAGTATGTGCAGATCTAAATATTCCCTGACCTCCCTCTCCACCCACTCCGCCTGCAGCTTCGACTCTGTTCACCAAACACACAAACCTCTGCTTGGCTTCTGTTTTGTTGCATCATGTCATGTGTTGACTGTCAGAATTCTCCTAATGATATATATTAACACATACATACTGTAGTTATTCAGGTCTGGGCGTCTGTGTATTACAGCACATATCTCATGTTTCCTTCTCAGCTACAGAAATAAAATAATTTGCGACACATTTCACACTTGATTATAATTTCCTACGCATATAGAGATTGAATTAATTGGTCCCTTTATGAGTTAAATGCTGTAAATGAACCAGTCGTTATTGGAGAGACAATTTCTACTTTGAGCGTCAGTATTTCCCCTCAGATTTATGAAGTAATGATTTAATCGTGGCTGAATTCCATTTAGCTGATTCAGTTTCAGGACCTTTACTGTGCACGCACCCCCACTGTCACACCGTCATGACTTAGTGGGACTCTTGAATAGAACAGAGCCCTCACTTGTGTTATTAGTTGTACTGTTTTTAGTAGTATGACGAGTCAAAACATCTGCTGGGAAAACCAGACAGTGAAAGAAGGCCTTGTTGAAGTAACATTAGCCCCAAAATAAAGCTTCACCCTTCACAGGAACACCGAAACATTATTCACCAGTATTAAAATTACGCTCTGGGTCTGCAGGTATGTAGGTGGCCTAGTTTACTGTTGTTTTGATCTTATTTGGTGATGAAACTGGTGTTGAATTTTATTCCAAGATTTACAGTTTAATTAAAGAGTAATTCAATGATTGCTGACACTTTTACATTTGAATTAGAAATACCTGCATGATAGTAGGAACCATTGCTTTGGGGGAGCAGCTGCATCCTGCTTTTGAAGATTTGAAACCTGAGAGGACTTTTTTAAACGATTAACATGCACAGTGTGAAATACTGCGGCCTCGGCAAAATGAAATCACGTTGAAGTGGCAGTTAACTTCCCTTTGAAGGGCGCAGGGGTGGATTTTCTATCAGACAAATTAATAATTATCATTTACTTATCCTTCTGACCAAATTTCCCATAATCCCTCTGGATTTTGAGATTCCACCATCACAGAAATGTATGATGTAATGGATTACAGTTTTATCCACCACAGTTTACAACTACACACTGTAATACAGTTTAAGTGCAAAAAATATACATATTCTTACCAAAATTTTCTTCCACATCAAATACGTTAGTCGCCACCATTTAACTGCTGTTGCCAGTTTGCAGCAGAGGGTGCAAATGAGTAGATGCAGAACTTGATTGATGAATTGTACCCACTTTATGGGCCCGGTAATGGAAGTCCACACCCACCATCGGAGTTTAGTACTTCCTTTCTCCTGGACTGCAATGGAGTTTAAGGCTCTACCCGGTGGAGGGCTTTATTACAGACTCCCTGTGTAAATTTTATGCTCTGCCTTGGGAGTCTCCACATCAGCGGGTGAGTAATAGGTGAGAGATGGGTGCCTAATCAAACTGGGAAAGTGAGACACTCACAGAGACATGAGTGAGTGTAAGTTTAATCATTTTCAGTGCGAGGACGCGTGTGTCTTCTTGCATTTTACTCAGTTCAAGACCAGAACAATAAGTAGAAAGCAGCCACTATGGCGCCTCCAAGGAAAACTAGAAACTCATGAATGATAATCAGGTTGCATTATCTCTGTGCTTCAAAGCCCTTCATAAGTTCGACATTCATGGTGAAATGGTGCCAGATTACTGTGCCATTTTCAACAGAGCGTCTATCGCAGAAACTCAAGGTTGTTCGGGGCCAGAGATAATCATAGACATCATTCTCCGCTCCTAATTCCTTAAGGGATAGGCCTTGATGAAATGGGATGTTAGCATTTTCACAGAATTTGTCAAAGCAGTTTGTAAGTGTACTTGGAGCCTAAGTGAACCGGCGTGCTGTGATTTGAGCTGAAGCAGAGCAGTGAACTTAAGAGGGAGATGCTGTTGGGGGACTCCGTGGTTATCACTTCCAGAGGGTAGAAGAAGAGCCAGAGCCTGTTTTTGCAAAAATTACTGAGTGCAGTCACTATTACTGCATGTGTGTCTGGGGAGTGTGTGTGTGTGTGCATTTTAGTACTAGACAATGTCAGAGAGTGCACTGAGTGACAGAACTGGAGCTGGTGTGAAGGGTTCTCGCAAAAAGAGACGGGTTACGTGAGACAGAAAATGCTGAGTCTTGTGTGAAAAAAGGAAAGAGTTTATCTCTCTACATGGAAGGAGGAAGATATCTTTTAAGGGTAAAAATTCTCTCTGTCAGCCTGGCAAAACGAAAAATGTCTGTCACTCGCAGTTGCCGTGGTAACCTTGGCTTGGAAGCGTATGTGGAAATGTGTTCTTGAAAGCACGTGTGTACCTGTGGATCTGAACCACGAATGCGGATGTCCATGTTTTAATAAATTCCCCTGGCCTCCCAAGCATGCCGTCTCAAGGTGTTGGGTTTAAATGGCAGGGAGGATTAACGTACGTGCTGTGGATTTGGGTGACGTCACATTTTAATTGTGGAAATGTCAACCGCCGATCTATTCTCTGTGAGAATTAGGATTACACGGAGAGATTAGAGGCTGCTTTTAAAGGCCACTGAGTTTAATTGCACGGAATTAATCAAGTTGTCAGGATTAAACTCTTACAACTTAAACCATGAGAGATCTTCTGACATATTCAGTTCTTTCAGTCACGAGAGAACATTTTATAGCCGAGTGTTGGGTTTCCCCGCTTACCTGGGAGGCATGCTGGGAACCCCACCTGAGTAGATTGGAGCCAAAGTCGGGCTCGTCATCAATGGCCAAACTGGCAAAGTGTGGGATCCCCTTGCAGACATCGTGCCACAACTCAAAAGGTCAGAACGGTGTCACCATTACAAGTAATAGCCAGCCACCCATGGTGTTATTATCCACTCACACATGCACACTTGCACACAGACACACACAGGTGCACACACTGCGACGCTCCACACTACTTTCCCTGGCTTAACTGCATGGCTGGGTCTTTCCTTACAGAGAGCAGGGCTGTCTGTCTTAGAAAAGTTCAGCTCCCACAGCTCAGAAGGTCAGGAACATTACCTCCATTTACATCTCTGCCAGCCTCCCCCTCCCTCTTCCCTCTGCCTTTCTTCCTCTCCCTGGATCTCCCTCGCTCTCTCTGCAGTGTCTGAGGCCCAGCGCGACATGTGAGAGCAAGTGAACACACGTGACTACACCGTAAATTCACTGCAATACATCGGTTTTGTGCCTTCGGGCATCATTTGATTTTTCTGTTTCAAGTTGTGCATCGTTAACGCAACAAGGCTGTTCGCAAGGTTTTAACCACAACTTCTGTGCCTGCCAACCTGATCGACTGTCCTGCTAATTCGTCAAATCTGAGTGAAAGCACTGAAGAATGAGGCTGGTGTTATTCGATATTTTTGTTACTGTCAACAAGCTCCGTGAAAAAAACCCAAACCAACAATGCATCAGTCTGTCTCATTTGTTCCAACTGAAGCTGTAAAATCAAGAACAGCTCATGAATATGTAGTTTAAAGGCTTAAGCTACACAGGCACTATGCACTAGAGAGATCAATTCATTGTTTTTTGTTTTTCATTTTAATTATTTTTCTCAAGATAACCAGCCTCGTCCTTTTAAATGTGACCCAGGTCACCATTTTTATTTATACAGTGCTGTGCAAAGCTCCACAAACTGTTCACAACAAAGTGAAAGTGCCATGTGACTGCAGTCCAAACTCTGTAAACTCCAATGAATTTCCATTTGCAGACTCAAGTGGATTCAAGTCCTGCTGGCAGTGAGGCCAGAGCCATGCCTGTCAAAAGCAGTTTGTCAGAATACTTCTACATGGAGAACAAACAAGATGAGATCTTGACTGTCAGTTTACATAAAGTGGAGGTGACGTGTGGCGATGTGTGTTATGCAGGAGAATGAGGAATGATGCTCCAAATCTTCTAACCGCGGTGCAGGTCATTGAAAAGCTGGAGACGATCTGTGTTTTTGTTATCACTAGCAAATTCTAAAAAGACCAGAACCAATGATGACGACAATTGATTCAAAGCCCCTTTGTTCCTTTTGAAGATCTTTAAAAATGACTCAGAAATAAATAGCTTCATTTTTAACAAAAGCTTCATAATTTCCCATAAAAGCACTTGTTGAACTTGTTACTCAAACAGGAAAAAAATGCGCATTTCTTGGGAACTATTTCCAGCTGCGAACTGGGTGCTGTGGTGAGTGTTTACAAGAGCAGGACAGTGTATGTGGAGCTGAGTCAAAATAGATGACATTGTTCAATGTTGATGGGAATGACGAAACACCCCAATGCCACAGTGTGGCTCTTTCATGTGTTTTTAATATTTTATGGACAAAAATGGTGATCTAGAGACTACAAACACAAAACACCAGGCTTTGTCGACAATAAGAGAAAATATAGCTTCACCAGGCTAATCCTTTAATGGATGTGACGTGAACGCATCCCCCAGGTTGGACTCATTTATTTTGGAAGGAAAATTGTTTGTCACATGCCAGAGCACAGCAGAGGAAAGCACAGCACACAACAGCACTAATTTTCTGCCTGCTGCCCATTGTTGTTGACACTCAGGTACATTGTTTACATGGTCACCTGTCGGGCCACACGTACAGTAGCAGCCAGCAGATTCCAGCCCTGCATGGGACTGCTAATAGAGTCCTCTATACAAAGTGTATAATGGCAACAGCACAGCAGAGAGACAAACAACAAAACAAATGTCCGTGTGTTATTTCACACTTTATCACCATCTCTTGATATCTTTCTCTACTCTCTCTCTCTCTCTCTCTCTCTCTCTCCCTCTTTATGCTATCTATCATTGTCTTTGTTTGGGCAGCAACAGCAGCAGCAGAGAGGTGGCACAGTGTGTGCGCATTGCTTGTCATTTTAAAAGGTATAAAGGGGGGAGGGTTAAAGAGAAGGAAAAGGTAGCAAGGGAGGAGCAGGTTGGTGAAGATGGATAACGTGGAGAGGGGGAGATGAAGAAGAGGGCGAGGAGTGTCATGGAAGGATGAAGGAAGGGATGGAGGATGGGGGGAGGTAAAGGCCTCTTCCTAATCAGTCATTCTGCACAGACGGTACACACTCGTCCGCTCACATGCAAGGACTAAAACACACACTCACAAAGAGCAGAATTTGAAGAAAAGACACTGATTTAACTCAAGATGATAAGAACAGCCATAAAATATGTATGAGCTCATTTAGCAGATGTGCTCTGAACATCAATACTGACTGCAGTCAGCAGTACAGCTGTAGTTACCACACACTCGTGTTATTTATATACTATCTCACTGCCTACCATTCTCTCTCTCCATGTCTTTCTGTCTGTTATTGCTGGAACTGTGCACAACTGGCTTTAACTCTTAGGTCGTCTGTCTCTTCCCTGACCCACTGCCCTTTCATCTGAATTCATTTGAGTCTAATCTAGCCATCTCCTTTTATTCCAGTCTTTAGTTTTACAGCACCATTTGAGCACTTCTCCAGCATCTCCATGACAAACAGAGTCCTCTTTTCACTTCTGCTAACAAGTAGAAATGGTTACTGGCTGTTTTTTATCAACGCGTTCCTTTTTTTGCCTTCATAATCGAAATTGGCAGAATGACTGACTGACGGTTGTTTTCTGTCTCTCTCCTCTGCTTTTCTTTCGTCATCACGCATCCCTGCTCTCTCTACTTTCATCCCCGTCTCCCTCCCTTCCAAAATCCTCTTGTCCTTCATCTCTTTTTCTCCCTTATGCAATAATCTTTCACTACCTTTATCTCTCTCCCTCACTCCCTCCCCTCTGCAATCCTCTTCTCTCTGCCTTCACCTCTCTATCCTCCTGCAATCCTCCTCTCTCTACTTTTGGCTCTGTTCCTCCCCAAATCATTTCCTCTGTTTCATCTTGTCTTCCCTCCATCCTCATCTGTTTTCCTTCCTTCACCTCTTTCGCTGCCCACCCCCCTCCCATCTCTCCAATCACTCATTTCCTGTTCCTTAACCCCCCATCCATCCATCTTTCCTCCAAACATATTTTTCCTCCCTCTATGCCTCATTCACTTCCCATCTCTTTTTTCCCCTCTCTCCATCACCACATTCAATTTCTCTATTTCTTTCCATCCAACCCCTCCTCCTCACTCAGCTGTCCGGGGTCTGAGCTGCGATGTCGATCCTGGATGTTTTGTCCCAGCTCCTCCTCCTCTCCATCCTGTTGCCGAGCTACGGTTGCCGGGCGGCGGACATTCCGGAGGACACGACATCAGAGTTCTCGGTCAGACTGTACCACAGGCTGCAGGCGGCGGGGGATCAGGACAACATCATTTTCTCCCCGCTGAGTGTGGCTGTGGCCCTGGGCATGGTGGAGCTGGGAGCCAGGGGGGCTTCACTGGAGGAGATTCGACAGGCAGTAGGATTCAGCCACCTGCTGCCAGGTGAGACACACATTCATGCCAGCACTTCCTCATACCTGAACAACTGACTCCCAAAGTCACATATGTTGCAGGGTACCAGTGACGGTCCAGACCCTCGTCCTCATGTCGTCAACATTGTGAAACGGTTGCGCTTTACTTAAGTTTAGGCAACAAAGCTACCTGATTAAGTGTAGCAAAAGATCATGGCTTTAAATAAATCCTCTTTTACCCCCGTCATAATTATTAAAGCTGAAGGAAGAGGAGTCGCATCCAAACTGTGGAAAGTGTTTGGCAAAGGATTCATGATGCATGTCTAGTTTTCACAAAATCAATACATATGTAATTAAAGGGGCACGCCACCTACTTACACATGAAGTTCAGTTTACTCTTCATGAGCAGTCCCACTCAGCCTGTGAAAACAGTTATATACTGTATGTCTTTAGCTTTAAAAACAGTTACCCTGTTATTGGCTTGAGATGTGATTTTTGAGCAGTCTACATCACAAACTCAAGGCGTGGAGTTTGAAAGACAATGGCATTTAGGATAGGAAGGTGGTCTAATGAAAGATGCTATCCAGTTGTTTTTTTGGGGGAAATGTAGGATCCAGTACTTTTTGGAGCTTGACCCATTATCTCAGACTCTGATGCTTCAGTTTCAACCATTCTGTTTTTAATGTTCCTCCTGTGAGTCTCCCAAATTTAAGGAAGTGCAGTATTAAATTGGTAAAGTGCCCCTTTGATGGAATAGAATTATATGAATTGATTTTAAGTCTTATATGACACACGCACAAACATGCACTTACTGTACAAGTTTATGTCCCCGCACGTAAGCAAGCAGTCAAAAGCCAGTTATCTTTTCCATCTTAAAGGTGTAGTCACTTATTTTTTGTTTCATGTTGCTTAACATAAAACTTAACATACTCATTTTACTGACCATGAATTTCCTTGACCCTGAACAGAAAGATGAACGTTACGAGAAAGCTGCTTTATGGAATGTGAATGAAATAAGTGCATGAGTCCACTTCCACTGTCACCATTTCACTTTCCTTTATATTTTTATATTCAGAAATTTGGATTTTCTCTCTTGCTGTACCATTGTTTAACAACAGAATCCCCTCTGTGGATCTGAAACTAATCACATTTTAAAACCACCTTGTCGTCCTCTGCACACACACCTACAGTATGAATGTGCGTGTCTCCCTCTGTTCTCCAGGCGGGGAGTTCTCTCTGCTGCAGAACCTGACAGCGGCTCTGTCAGACGATGACACTCACTACGTGGTCAGACTGGCCAACAGCCTCTTCCTGCAGGAGGGCGTCACCTTTAACCCGGAGTTTCTGCATCTGATGAGGAAGTACTTCAGGGCTGACGTGGAAACGGTAGACTTCAGTGAATCAGCAGCCGTGGCCGAGCAGATCAACAGCTGGGTGGAAAATCATACAGAGAGTGAGTGAGAGTGAGAAGGAGACAGATGAGGGGAGAGCAATAGTACGAATACATAATCATACCTGCAGTCCCAGCATACTGTAAAGCAATGTGCAAAATTGTCAAAGCAGCTATGTCATGTTTGATCTCATCACCTTGTACAAAAACAAAATTTACTAAATACAATTCCAACCCTCCATTGTACAAAATCCTCATCCTCGTGTGCGACTTCAAAAGCTGCGTCACAGCAGGCGCTGTCCTCAGGCTAATGAGAGCTAATGTAGATCTTAATACATGGGACTAATCACTCCCTCCAGGTAAGATCCGGGAGCTGCTGTCAGCCGAGGACTTCAGCAGCGTGACCCGCCTCACCCTGGTGAACGCCATCTACTTCAGAGGCTCCTGGAAAAACCAGTTCCGGCCAGAGAACACCAGAACCTTCTCCTTCAGCAAGGATGATGGCTCCGAAGTCCAGACACTCATGATGTACCAACAGGGAGATTTCTACTATGGTAGGGATGAGCTACGTGTGTGTCTGTGTGTGGATATTTGTGGCTCTTTTTCTGGAGCCCTTGAATTTCTGCTCATATTGCCTGAGGTTATTTAAAATGTTAATTTTGGGTGTAAAATATTCATATTTGGAGTGTTATTCCCAGGAAAGGTTCCTCTTCTCTGCTCAGTGAGCTCAGCTGCTAATATTTCTCTTACTTGCACAAACTCTTCCGTGCGTCTGTTTGATTAAGTATTATATTTTGAAAGCAATTCTGTTAATGTCATTAAATATTAGCAGTACTATGACAGCCTGTGTTAAGTCACGTAGGACTATATCAGGTTTTGCTACATTTTCGCTGATAGTCAGTAGAACAAACAACACTTGTCTTTCCACTGATGTTGCGCTTCATTTCATTTTGCCCCTTCACACACCTGTCTGTTGGGCTCTGGGGGATGTTTTATTAATGTCTGCTTCTAATTATATTACAGGATGTCATGTTTTGTCAGTCGTTATACTTATTTTTTTATAACTTGGAGCAATTTTAGTGAAGTTAAGCCACCACAAATTCCCAGAACTCTCTGAAAAGGCCTTTCACCTCTCTCTAATTTAATACTTTGTCTTTAAATTTTTAGAGGGCTGCTATTTTGTCATAATCTGGCTGTTTTGACTTGGGAATAATATACTTGTCAGGTTTTGGTGTATTCTGTGTTTTGCCAGCACCGTGAGGTGCAAGACTGTTTGTCCGGAGTCCTGCAGGTTGGCTGTAATGCTGTTCCATCTGAATGACTCCAGTCTATAATTTGTGCATGTAGTCATTTTTTTGCCTGACGTACTGCCAAACACAGTTACAACAGATTCTCACCACGCTGCTACTAAAATTGACGCATTTGAGTTATTTTGGTGCCATCTGCATGTGTGTAAGGAGATTGCACGCTTGCATACACCTACGTTCACAGGGCGCACACAGTCATCCTCGCAGACTCAGGATCAAGGAAATGTGTGTGTGTGTGTGCACGGTGAATGTGGATGTGTGTTCTTAAGAACTACAGAACAGGGACAGGTCCTTGGGGAGAAGGCTGCGTTTGCCTGCTCATTTTGAAACACAATCATATTGGTTAAGTAAAATGTTTTGGGAAGCCACACCCCGCTCTCTGCTGCAGTGTCGCCTCACTCTGCATCAGCAGCAGCTACGCAGAATGCCACATGTAAGTTAATGAAGGATGATGAGTCTCTTTTGTTGTAATTTCCCCTTTTAAGCAGCTTCAAAAGAAAAATCATGTGCAAAGATTGGGATAATGTCTGGCAGTGTTAAATTCTCTATAATCTTCATCTAACACTGCAGAAACCTGAGTGAAGTAATCTTATGTTTAGATTGAAAATCTAGTTGGACTTGTTTCGAGTATAAAAGGATGATCTCATCTTGGGCAAGTAATACTGTCTCTCTTAATTCAAGTAAATGGCTTGTCTTGATAAGAGTTTTTATCTGTGGATTTTGTTTAATTAGATAAAAGGGACAAGACTGCTAAAGATCCACCTCCAGGCTATGACGATATCACTTCTTACCCTTTTTACTCTATCTCTAAGAAGATTTCAGCTCGTACAGACATTTGCGTGTGTAATCGCGTGTGCGTTTGTCCCTGAATGTGTGTGGGCGGGTGTATTTGCCCGTGCGTACGTACACATGCAGGGATGTGTTTTTTTCTTTGATCCTAGATTGGTTTACTGGGTTTTATGTCCTGCCTGAAGACAGTGAAGTGAATGTTTGTGTGAGAATGGCACTGCATTGACAAACGCACACAAACAGCATTGTTTCCTGCCTAACTGAATTTCTTTGGGATTTCAGCAAAGCACTCTCAGTACTCCATGACTGTATGTATGTATGGAAATTTTCACACAAAGTGTAACCAAAGCCTTTAAGTGGAGCCTCAGTAATTTTGAATTAGTGCATCAGGGAAATGACCACACATGCTGTAATCAACACAGTCGATTGATGCATGTGTGTGTCCATGCTTGCACATGGTGTGCATATCTTTCAGTGTCTAAGTCTGCATACGTTTCCACCCAACCAGGTGAGTTCAGTGATGGTTCACAGGAAGCTGGTGGCGTGTACCAAGTGTTGGAGATGCCCTACGAGGGGGAGGACATGTCCATGATGATCGTTCTGCCTCGACAGGAGGTGCCGCTGGCCTCCCTGGAGCCCATCATCAAGGCACCGCTGCTGGAGGAGTGGGCTAACAACGTCAAGCGGCAGAAGGTGGAAGTCTACCTACCGAGGTGAGAGAGGAAACACAGAAACACATATACATCCATCATCTCCCACTCATAGGAGGAGTGATCTGATGATGCTCTATTCCATGTACAATAATTTCAGTTTGTGACACCATTGTGCTTCAGGAGTTGATTTACTTCCACGTGTCTTGGCTACTTGTACAATACATCAATGAACATCCTAGACATCTTGGAGTTATGGTTAATACTTACATTTCCCAGAATCGAGAGCCCATGGAGAATGTCCCTGTAGTAATTACTGTTTCCAGTTTAGCAGGTGGAAGGAGCCGTAACGACAGCAATGAATTCTTCCTATCATTAAATTGCAACTCCTGCATCCCACAAATTTCTGACCATTAATGTGTGACTTACTTCAATTCTGACTGCGCTGTTCAGGTTCAAAGTGGAACAAAAGATCGACCTGAGGAGCACTCTGCAGGAGCTAGGAATAAAGAACATCTTCACCAACGATGCTGATCTCTCCGCCATGACAGGTAGCACTCAGCTGCATGGAAGACCAGAGACATACACACAAGGTGCAAAACACTGAAATATATGACACATACCCCTATGTCATTGTATAAAACACATATATATAGACAGAAATTGTAAGAGAATTCAAGTCGAAGAAGGCTTCAGCATGAGAAGTTGATTCAATATTTCTGTTTCTTGGCTGCAGTGAAGTAGCCTCCGGTACTTTCTAAGGTAACCAAGGTAACTGGCACCGAGTGGGCAGGTCAGAGCTGTCACATCATCTGGTAAAAATAGATCCAGAGAGAGAGACGCATGTATACTGTACATAGAGACAGAGAACTAGAGAGACATAAAAATGTCTCTATATATAAGTGATGTCAAATGCTCTAACCTTAAAGAGAACTGAAGCAAACCAACGTACACATTAAGATGCAAAAACAGAAGATCCTTAAAAAGACCCACCATGCTCATTGATGACACAGTCCAAAACAGCTTGTTCTTACTGGTCAGGTGGAGCGAGAGTTCTGTTATGAAACACAGTCTGCAGGCTGTATTGGACTTCTGGCTGCTCAGCACATCCTGTACTAGCTCAAACACCATCAGTTCTGCCTGTGCTTCATGGTCTGTTCTAGCAAGTAGATAGATAAGAGGGGATGTTTTAAATGTTTTAGTCAAATCATCAGGATTATCTGTCATCATGTTTTGATGTGACCCCATATTGTGGTTTGTCATGTTGATTTCACTGTTATGTCGATATAGCAGCACACAATGTGCCCGAAGCTTGAAGAGTTTGCTGATGCACACACTGTCATTCTCAAATTAGACTCAACATCACACCATCCTCACGTCAGACTGACTGATCAGTACTCTACAGACAAACTGGTGTATGTGTGTGTGTGTGTGTGTGTGTGTGTGTGTGTGTGTGTGTGTGTGTGTGTGTGTGTGTGTGTGTGTGTAACAGATGGTAAGGACCTGTACATTGGGAAGGCGGTGCAGAAGGCTTACCTGGAGGTGACTGAGGAGGGGGCAGAGGGAGCCGTTGGGTCAGGTAGACATCTTTTTATTCTTCGTTTTAATCTTCCTGATCATTCTCGTCATTCTCTGCAGCAAACCCAACTTCAGGTTTGCTAAACACTGCCCCCCTCTGTCAGAAAATAACTGCTCTCTGCCCTCCCTCTCCTCTCTCTCAGGGATGATCGCCCTGACCAGGACTCTTGTGCTGTACCCGCAGGTCATGGCCGATCACCCGTTCTTCTTTGTCATTAGAAACCGGAGGACAGGTGAGTGTGTCTCTGTGTAAATGTACCTCTGATATAACATGCAGTATGTGCGTTTTGACCAGACTTTTTGTCTGTCCTTTCCTTCTCTAGGGTCCATCCTCTTCATGGGCAGGGTCATGACCCCTGAAGTCATCGAGCCCAACGACCACGACTTTGACTCAATGTAACCACGGGGTCGCGAGGTCGCTCAATCTCAGCAAATCAGATCCTGACGTCATAAACGCTCCTTGTCTTCTATCGCCATCTTCAGCTGTGTTTTATACTCTTGGGAAAAAAACAGATAAACTGAATATTATACAATATATTCTATATTGAAATATGACATATGACATATAATGTGACTGTGTTTTGATACTGGAAGCTTTAAACTCTTGGGCACAGACATGCAGAAAAAGGAAGTTGTAAATATTCTCTAGTAAAGGATGGTTTGTATATGAGAGAGAAGAACACGACATGTAATCCACGCACAACCCCTTTAAGTTCAGCAGCTTCTCACTCCCTTGTGGCCACACACACGATGCACAAAAACAGTTTTCTCTCTAATTCTTCAAAAATTATGTACTCTCACTTTCTTACTCCAAATACAGAATCTGCACACTGTAAATTTTAATTATATCCCTGTACATTTGACATTCTCTCTCTCTCTCTCTCTCTCTCTCTCTCTCTCTCTCCCTCTCCCTCCCTCCTTCTTTCTATATGCTCAGTATTTATTGCAGAATAAACGTACAAACATTTCGTCCGTAAACACAATGAATCTTAGTAATATATCTGCTCCAGACAGTATTCTAGTCATTTTTTACACTGTAGGCACATGGCTAATATGCTGATGAACTAATATGCCTTATCACATCTGAGTGGTTGATTAAGCCCCAGTTGGGCATCTCACAGGTGAGCAGAGGAGACTGTGTAACTAAGGCGGGTTGCTATAGAGACGGACTGGAGCATGCAGGCGCACTGAAAAAGATCTGCTGCACCATTTTGGATGTACATACAGGGAGAAACAGTAACACCAGCTGTATTCAGTCTTCTACTCAATAAAAACATGAATGTGTTCTCATTAAAAAAAGTGTACTTCTTTATGTGTAGTGGCTGTTTTTAATCTGGTTGACTTAAATGTAAGATGTGTCCTACTAAGTGTATGGGCCATCTACAGCATTTAGGATACAGCTTTCACATTCTTCAGATGAAGGATTTGGTGAGGTGGGAAACATATGATGCTTCAGGAGTTTATGAAACCTGTTAAGAACACAATTACCTGTTCAGTGCCTGAATATATAATGGACTTTTTATAATGGCTGAAGGTTGGCTGTTATGGTTGAACAGCCAATCTTAGGGCAGAAGTTGTCCGTTCAACCGTGACTCAGCTTCCCAGGGCAGACAATGTCCTGCCAAGGCATCTTGGAGTAGATTCAGGCCTGTGGCATCACCTAGCTACCACACAGACACACACACACACACACACACACACACAGACACACGTAGATCATGTTGCTAGGAAAGGGGAAGGCTATACTGTGACCAAGGACAAATGAGATCTGCATGATGATTCTGATGATTGTCACTTCATAAGGAAGACTGTTAGGAAATAAGAGTAGGTCATGATGTATGAACATTTATTTCAACTTTCACTACTGCGGAAATATTCTGCTGTGGTGCATCTGTAGGTAATTAAAAGACTCATTTGAGGCCAGATTGCTCCAGTTGGTGGGTTTAATGTGCCTATTAGCAAGCAGTAAATTAGACTGAACTTTAGGATCTAAAATGACATTATTAACTGAGGAGTCCAAATATGATTGGTACATATCTAGTGGTAAGATTTATTCATGTCAGTTTTACAATTTGTATGGTTAACCTGACTTATACAACATACTTAGCAATCAATTAATAACTGTTTGAAGCAGATACTCAGTAATCAACAAGAGTGATCTCATGAAGGAAATAATTGTCACCCCAAAATGAACATTTCTACCACAACCAACGCGCCTGTCCTTGTCTGTATGGCATTATGTTTGTATGTGTATGTATATTACATGAGTGTCAAACAAGATGAAGCAGGTCGCAGGTGAACCAAGTCAAATCACTGAAATGGTGAATAACAGAAGCAGATATATTTTCACTGCTGCAAACACAACTGTGTCCAAACAACCAGCAACGGCGATAGATGTGCTGAACACAAGTCAGTGCAAAGCCAGTCCCCTGCAGTAGCAGCAGTTTTCATTTACCTCTCTGAAATACCTAATAGCTTTTTCATCTCTTCGGTGTGCACAGTGTGTTTCAGTGCTGCAATGTCTTAAACACAACAAGCTGCACTGCTGAGCCCGAGGGTGGAGGAAGTTATCATCTAAATGACTTTCACCAGCTGCTATGATGGCTGCGCTTTGTGTCTTCATAGTGAGCCGCCGAAAAATCAACCTTATCCCTCCACCTGCTCCTCCTCCATCTCACTGCTTAGCTACAATATTGAGAACTTGAAGGATTCCAGGTTTGTAAGATGTTATGGTTTTACTGCATCTCATTACTCTGAAATGTTTCTGGTTACTCAGAAAATAAATATTTACATGCAAAGCGTGTCAAAGCTCATAAACGACGATGCACCGTATAAACATATCATAATAAAGTAGTAGTTAGTACTACTCGGACCAGCGAAGGCATTAAATACCTAGGCATCAATGTATCAGGCATGTACTGTGAAATTATCTATTTCTCACTTTGGATACCTAAATGCATTTTGCGGGTCAGGACATACTTGTGCATTCATTCATTCATTCATTCATTCATGTATGTATGTATGTATTGAGTTTCCGTGATGGCCACCAGGAGGCTGATGTCCTCCGCTCGGTTATAGTCATTTACAATCAATGTTTACTTCAGCAATATTATCATTTTGTCTGTTTTTCTCTTTATAATGCCCATAAAAAAGACCTTTACTCCACTAATGCTACATTTAACAACTGTATTTTCAGTATTTCCAGACCACGTGTGGTGTTTTACAGAATAAGGGTAGTTGTGATGAGAGGAGATGGGAGGTGGGGCTATACCTGGATGCAGGAGATGATGGAGAAGGAGACTGTGTGAGAGACAGTGACATAGTATTGTATCACATTATGCACCACTTGGCCAGATTTGCTGTAAAGCGAGGCCCACACATGAAGACAAAAGCACAGATGAAGCACTCCAGTTGTACTAACACGAAGCCGAAGTCCCTGCTCTCTTGTCTTTAGGTGAACAGTGATTTCACATGTCTACGGAAGCCGATACGGGGCTTTGTCTATACATTCGCGTGTCACACCTGAGCACTGTATCCAGGCAACCGGCAGCTCAGAGCGGGTCGGTGTGTCACCAGCAGCAGCAGCGGTCCACACCAGCGTCAGTGTGCGCGAGCCAGCGGACAGACAGGACGGTGAACCCCCTTCACCAGCTAACGCGAACGAACCCACCGGGCTCCATGGGTAACAACCGCCGCTGGACAGGGCCAAACCGAGCCGTACACAAGGTGTTAAAGGCCAGGAGACTTTCTAACAAGACGATTGGGACATGTCAGAAAGGTGAGCGGAACTCCAGCGCTGACATGCTGTTCTGTGATGTTTAATGATCAGGCTCAGGAGACGCCAGGCGCCATTTTCACCCTGTCCAAACTGTAAGCTAGCTAACTTAAATCAGGCTAAACGACCGACCAGGGAGTGAAGTCAGCACCTGCCACCTGCCAAATCCAGGTAAAAATGTTAGCTGTGGCTAAACCTACTTTCAGACCCTGCTAATAACCTTTAAAATTCTTCTTAAAATGACATAATTATTCAATCAACCGTTAGGCCTTTCCTGTATGGCAGCATAGCAAATCAATAGCGGACATGCAGTATCAATAATAGAGGCGCCAGTGTCCAGCAGTACCCTGCATACAGCGACTATTATAAGCCAGAAGCACCTGCTCAGGTGTCCGCTGTTGCTAAGGCAACGGGTCCTAATCTGCATTGTCAGGCCCAGTTCACCGTAACTCTACCCACTCGGCCGGTGGTCAGGGTTTCAGCACACACCAGGGCTTGCATTACGAAAAAGAGAGCTCCCCTTCAGGGTCAGGGACCAAAGATGTGATAATGTGCTGGATGAGCCTGTGTCTCTTCTTTCTGTCCCACCCCCGTCTCCGTCTCTGTCTCTCGCAGTTCTTCAGGTGTGAACACTCTCAGTGGCAGCTTTCCCAAATCCCACTCATCCCAGTACTCTGACCTCGGGGTCGCACGCACACCTCTCTGTGTGGACCAGAGTCCTGATTCTGGACTTGTATCTACACCTGTGAGTGACACACACACACACACACACAGTCAGGTTCCCATGACTTGAGAGGACAATACGTTGGCAATTTCCTGAACGCTTACCCTAAGCTAACCCTAATGTCTTCACCCCGAAATGATGGAGACTCACGGTGAGTCCCCACAGTGACTGTGTAAACACAATTACGTCCACAGGACACATCAACAACACATCCACTCACAAACGCACACACAATAAGCCAGTTATCGCTCATTGTCTCTGTTCTTCATCTTCCAGCCGTCCACCCTCTCTGAACTGAACCTGATATTCTCAGTCTGTTCTCTGCTCTCTGTTTTACCCTCAGGCCACTGGGCCCCTCTCCTGATTACTATGCAGAATGATTTTTCACCCTCTCAACTATTTGAATGAGGAAAGGTGAAAAATGGCTTCTCACGTGATCCCCCCAGTGTTCCATGCAGGGCACTCTGTGTACTCATGACTCTGCAAGGTGTGTTGCTTAAATTCCTGCAGCATTTCTGAGGAACGTTATTGCAAAATAGAAAATTCCTGATTTCGGGTTCTTTTTACGATGAATGCTTCAGCTTTAGAACTGAACTTGTGCATTCATCTGCACATTTGACTTGTTGAATCACCTTACTCCCAACATTTGGAGCGGAGCAGGTGCACCGCTCTGTCAGGTTGTATTTTATTCTTCATAGTGAGGTTCCAGTCATTGAGGAGGGGGTCAAGTAGAGTGGGGTCTAGAGTGACAGAGGAAGGTGTTAGGTTGCACAGACAAAGTAAGAGTGAACAAGATGAATGTAAGGGGGTTGAAAAGGTCATGCAGGGAGAAAAGTTTAGTCCTGTACTGCATCTCACTGGAGGAACAGAGACAGTGAACAGAAAATGGTCATATATCACTGCATATTCCAGCATCAGAAACAGCGACGGGAAAAGAAAGTGTGAATCTTCAACATAACAAGCGCAGAATACTGTTGCTCAATTTATTTAATGGCAGCAGCAGGTGGATCCGCCGTTTGATCGTCTGCAGCGCGCTGCGACGCCTGAAATACTGCAGTTTGTGGACAGATCTGTATCAGCAAAAGTATTTACGAAGGCAATAAAGGAGAGAGAGATAAAGGATGAAATACAGGTGATAAAACATGAGCGGCTCTGGTTGAAAGCTTTCACCTTGTTAGCACATATGGCAGTATTGGTTAATGGTCTTAAAAATGACCCATTGATTTTGGCTACATACTCACTGCACACTGAGGGAATGGAGTTTATATTGCGCTAATGGGAAGATGTGGTAGATTAAGCTTTAGTATGCCTCTTGTTCTCCCGTGTGTATACTTGCATTTTGGTCCACCATTATAGAAGGTGTTTTGATTGTGGGGAAATTCAGCTGAAGTGAATCCATCAATGAGTGAACTTTGATTAAAGTTCAGGGGAGGGTATGACTCATCACTGGCATCTGCAGCAGTATGCTCAATGCTCTGTATAAACATATGTGTTCATGTGTCATTGTGACCTCTAATGACTAGATTTGAATGAAACTGGGCCCCTTCACTCCATAAGTCTTAGATGAACAGATCATAGCCCAGCGTCCTTCATCCTGTTCTCTTCCTCTTTTTCGGTCAGCTTCCATCGAGCCGCTTCCGGTTTGTCTCGTGGCATCGCCTGGAGCTGTGTGATGTCACAGGGGACCAGCTGACCTGCCCCAGGGTCAGAGAAGGTCTGGACCACTATGAGAAAATCACCAGCGTGACGTATATAACATATAACATACAGTATATGCAGCTACAGTAGAAGTACAAGATGGGAAATGTGATATAAGAACCTTTAGTATTAAAGTAGGAGAGATTCTTCTGGATGGTTTTCATGCCTCTCTGTTTGAGAGAATTCCTGAAGGAAATTCAGTTTAGTTCCTATAGGAGTGAAAACAAACAGAGAATCTAGCAGCCAGTCATTGGAAAGTTGCATTTTACATCTCATTTAATTTAGCAGATGAAGACGCGCGTACTGTGACAAAGAATCCAGATTAGGAGTCATTTCTTTCACTTGATGGATGGTTATGATGTGAACATTGTTTCAGGCTCTGCTTTGTTTTGACAATGTCGTCAAAAAGGGCCGTCAGAAGAGGAGCTGTTTGAAAGGGAGGGGGATGGCATCTGTTTGGAGAGAGGGAGGAGAAGGAGGAGAGAGGAGGAAGGCCAGAGATGGGGGGAGAGACTGCAAGAGAATTGGGAAAATTGCGTGGTAAGTCAGCCAATGTTGTGTGTGTGTGTGTATGTGTGTGTGTAAAGTTAAAGAGTTACAGTACATAAGTAGAATGAAGATGGAGATATAAGGAGGGAGGAAGTGAAGGAGTAATAAAGAGAGGAAGAGGAGGACCCTGATGATTCTACCACCTGTCTCTTGTCAGGAGTTAAATCTGTCCTACCAGGACTTGGGTGACCCCTTCCAGCAAGAGAATTTCCTCTGGATCCTCCGTCGATTGATCCGTGTGGAGAAACTACAACTTGTTGACAACTCTCTCACCAACCTGAGTTCTGTACGTCTGCCAAGGTGTGAACCACATTACCCAGACTGCACCACGGCTCCCTCCCCTGTGCAATAGTCTTAACGGCATGAGAGCAGAACTCCCATTCTGAGTATAAATAAATCTTTGCAGAAGTAGAGTCTTTGGTGATCGATTCATGCACTGGCTGATATTCAGCTTATCACTCATTTGTGTGCTAACTTGTGTTCTTGTTTATGTGCTACCATAAATAGTATTTTTTCCCAGCATTCAGCTGGCTTTTTTCTTCCATTTATGCCTCTTTCATCCAAGACAGTTAGTTATTTCGGGTGACAACAACCACAAAAAGAAAGCTAAGACTTGTGGTTCCGTTGGGCAGGTGCAGAATGCTAAACCTGCAGCGTAACCACCTGGTGTGTCTACGTCAGCTGCCAAAGCTCCCAGCGGTGGAGCACCTCTGTTTGTCCGAGAATGCCATCGGCTCCCTGGGAGGACTGGGAGCTCTGGGGAACACCCCGCTCCGCTCCCTCGACCTGACCCGCAACCCAGTGACCTTCACTCAGGACTACCGCTCACGGTGAGGAGACAAAGATTGCATCACAAGTGTATCAAAGTGATGAGAGGTGATGTCAGGTTGATTTAGCCTTGTCTCTCATCTTTTCTCTCTCTCTCTCTCTCTGTGCTTTCATCTCTGTGCAGTGTTTTCCTCTGTTTGCCAAAGCTGGAGATCCTGGACGGAATCCCCAAGCTGCCAGAAGACTCTCTGCCCACCAGACTACAGTTCCCAGAATCCACCAGGCTGTGCAACATTCTATAACATTCTTCCATGGATGGATGTGCACAGAGCCAGTTCGCCCAATCCTGCAGCACTTGAAGTGGTGACAGCAAAGTACTCCAGCAGCAACCAGTTTGAGGGAGCCGCGTCGAGGAAAACCTCTGCTGTCGAGTCACTTAAACAAATCGTGTCCCAGCTGTTGCCGGAAAACACTTTTTAGATGTTGTAATGTGCTCCAAGGCCATGCAAAATGCTTTTTATACATTATGTATAATACATTTACATTGGTATTATATAGACTGACATCTTTGTGAGATTTTTTTATGTATCGTATAGACTTATTTTGATAATAAATAGAAAATACCAAAAATCTTTAAGCTGCCTTTTGCATCCATTGGTCTTCAGGTTTTCACTGCATGTGGTGCAGATATGTATCAAGTGGTTCAGATGAACTTTGGCTTTGATGGAGGCAGAGAGGGAGAGGGCTAATCAGATTGCTACATGACTCATCTCTCGCAGCTCGACGTCTCTCAGGACTGAGGCTGAGCCAACACGCTCGCTCTCCTCTGCTACAGGCTGCACCAAACAAGCAGGAGAGAAGGCTTCTTTAGACGCAGCTACAGAAGCACAAGCACAGTCAGCGTATGGATTCGTGGGTCTTTAATGGGTGTTTGTCTCTTTAGTGTACATCTGTAATATGTGAGAAGAGAAACAGGACATCCGCTTTCAAGGCTTATCAAACATTTAGAGTCCAGACTCCCCAGGATAATGGCCTCTTGTGTCCTCTGACTGACTGGGTAATGACCCGTGAGCCTCATGCTGCAGGTCACACACACACACACACACACACCAAACCTGTACACAAAGAGTAATCCTTGGTAGCTTGCAAAGCACTCACATTGGGAGGATTTAATTTCCACTAAATGTGTGTGTACCCTTTGTACAGCGAAGCGCTTTGGATGAAAGAATAAAGCAAATATTGTCATGCTTAAAGTGGAGTTGCAGGGGAAACACAGGAGTTCATTTATTCATTACTGCAGCGGTGTATTCTTTAATAGCGGTTTCATTTTCAGCCTTCACCTGAAACATAAACACACTTTGTTAGGTGATACTGCAGAACACAAGTATGAACGCTGCCCCACATACGGGGGACACACAAACAGCGCTCCCTTCTCCTCCCTCACGGTGATGCAGAGAAACACAGTCGAAGCAGCCGATATCTCTCTAACAAGCATGCAGCCGGGCACAAACTACCAGTTACATGCCTCATTGAGATTCGTTTAAGTGTGGAAGATTGTTTGTGCACTTGCTGTTATGTGTGTGTGCGCGCGCGCGTGCGGAGATGCAGACAGTTGCGCAGCTGAGGAGTGAGAGATCGTTACTGCTGCAGAGAGACGCTGTAATGAGCCCGCTGGATGCTCGTGCGCTGCAGACAGGATCCAGGTCGAGAAGAGAAGCTTCGAGTGATGGATTCAAGATGCTATCAATTATCTCTGCAGCCCATTCCCACACTGTGATCTCCTCCAATATGGCAAGCCAAAAAGGAGAGGAGTTTGAGTTGATTTTTACAAAGAAAAAAAAATCGTGGGCGGACAACCCCCCCCCCCCCCCATCTTTTCATAGCTTGGAGCTTCAGCTTTCAAGTAAATCTTGCACTGGCGTTAAATGGGAGATTTGAGAATTGGTGGCAGTCGTGTGGGCATGCATCTCAAGATAGTCTCCGGCTCTAGGCGTCGACACGTTAGAATTATTCATGCCTGGTAATTCACCCATGAAATGATGAGTGAGAGGGCGCAAGAATGCGAGGAATGTGGAGGAGTTATCATCTCTGCCATTGCTTGTCACTGTATAAGTCTGTGTGTCAGTGTGTGTGTATGTGTGTGTGTGTGTGTGTGTGTGTGTGTGTGTGTGTGTGTGTGTGTGTGTGTGTGTGTGTGTCTCCCTGTGGCCTGGTATTAGCACAGTAATGAGACACCTGTTACTCTCGTACTCCTGCAGCATCCCACAGTCCCTCTGGGGAGATCAACAATCCCACAACAGCAGAGGGATGATGGCAGGGGAAAAAAAGAGGGGTGGAGGAGAGAGGAAATGGAGAGAAATAGCGCGGGGACAGTGTCAGGAAGTGAGAGGGAGAGACGGAGACAGAGGAGGAGGGATGATTTGATTGAGACTGTGCTGGGGACAAATGTTCATTAAAGGTAATTGCCTTTCTCAGTCAGCCTCCTCCCGTTTGATTTTCATTTCATCCTGATTTGTTGGTTCATTTCCCGAGTGAGCGACTTCACACACAATCTTCTCACATCTCGGTTCCCAGCCAGACCAAAAAAAAAAAAAAAAGAAAAAAAAAGGGGGGGGGGGGGTTATACTGAGGAGCATTTGTGGCTTGCAGTGCAGGCGTGATCAGCTGAGCGCCCATGATTTGTAAACTCAGACATGAATATTTATGATTTTCTTCCCTCCTGCTTGATACATATTTATGACCGTTCTGTCTGTGTTTGGAAATAGATTTTGACAGAGGAATGTGTGCGCGCTGCAAGTGAACAATGCGCGCGTCTATCCGCTTTATCAGCCGTGTCAGGCAGCAGGACAACACCGGCAGCGGAGCATCCCAACAACTTCCTCTGGACGCTTCACGGCACCTCCAGCTGCTCTACAGCAAAATGCAGATTCAGTGCTCCTATCAGCTTGGCCCAATACATCTGTATGGAAGAATGCTGTAGCATTGTGGCCTGATGAGTCTCACATGTCTCCTTTGATACAGACTGTGCTGATACATGGAGACTAAAGGTTTTGTCACTTTCAAAGACAAGCATGCAGATGAAAAGCTCCAAATTACAGATGAAGTGTTGTTCTTGAACTCTAAAAGAAATGACACAACCAAACAACAAATACTTTGAAAAAGTCTTAAAGGTAATTTCAATTCATTCCTAGAATCTCTGAATATTTTATGTTTTCAGTTTCAGTCTCTGTATTTTCATTTACAATTAATCAATTCATCATTTCTCCTTTAAATTGCCAGGAAATACTTCAAAATGTTAATAATGAATTAAGACATATTTGAATTGCTTGATTTGTCTGAACAGCAGTCCAAAACCTGAAGATATTCAGTTCACTAAGAGTGAAAAAAAAGAACAAATTTTCTTCTGAAAAGGACCAAAACGATGAAGATTATCAAAAAAAAAAAAAAAAAGTTGACAATTTTCTGTTGATCCACAAATCAATGAACTGACTTAATCATTTCACAAAACAGCCAGAGGATATTTTCACTCCTCTGCAGCAGCAGGATGATTAGCAGTTATATTGTCTAACAGTCAGGATGCCTCCTTCCTCCTCTTTCCTTGTCTTTCCTTGTGTGTCCCCATATCTCTGTGTCATGTCTCTCCTTGTGTGTGTCTCTGTGTGTCTGGTCTGGACTGTTCTCTGCAGCTACCTACCTGGCTCACCCTCACCTGCTCCCCGTGCCAATCAGCCATTACAGCTGCAGCCAATCCACACTCCTCAGCCACAGGTGCCACACAGTCTTTGGCAGATTGTTGTTCTCTCTGGTCTGGTAACACGTCTCAGCCACTTTGCTCGCCTTCGTGCATTACCATGGCTTCATTCTGAGTTTTCCCTCTGTCTCTGGATCATGTCCTCCTGTGTTGAATCTGCTACCTCTGCCCAGCTGCAGTCCACCACCCAAAGAACCTGCTGACTCACTCCACCTGCATGCCTGCTCCTTATCTTATCTCATGACTTCTATCCTTTCCCCTCTTTTAACTACTTTTCCTTGATTTTGATAAAGTCTCTTAAAGGAAAGACTCCAAACAGCTTTTAGACAGTTTGGACTTAAGCTTTTCCACTTTAGTTGAATTGTCTTCAAACAGGTGAAAGCACAGAATCAGCCAACACAATCTCAATGACCTGAAATCCTTCCACCGCTTTATTCCACACACACCATTCAGGTGACAAACCTGCATCAATACAATCAAAATCCCACTTTTTTGTATCAAATATAACTGGTGGAAAAATGTACAAATTGTCAGCATTTATTTTTTACTATACATTGTACAGTAGACTAAAGGTTTTGCAGTAAACTGCATTATTTTTGTGAACTGAATTCACACCAGCAGTTGACATGAAACGGCCCTTAATTTAAGGCTATGCTGAAGCAATATGCAAGAGGCACAGCGCTAACTGGCACGCTCTTATCTCTCACGTCCTACTGAATGACTAAAACCGAGAAGAGGTTTCCAAGAATGGAAAAGCACACGTCAGCACAGAACGGCTTCACCAGAAACGTCTCTTTTGACGAGCGTTTGCAGGAATATCCGGCGAAAACGCTCCTGTGCGTCAGCTTCAAGACGTCGGTAAAAGCCATCATGACACAAACTAGTTGAGTCAGGGGAAATAAAAAGATCTGTTGCACCTTATTTTTTTACGATTGTCAGAGTTGTTACAATCAACAATAAATAACAGAAAATGACTTGATTGATTGGAATGACAAGACGGAAAATTGAAAAATCTGAGCTCTACTAAGAATACAATGGTTTGCATAAAACATACATTAAAAGGCCTGAACACGTCAGAATAACATAATTTATCTTTGCTTTCTTTACACATAGACAGCACATGATGAAAATACATTCTCTGCCCGTCAGATCAGGCAATCAGGCAGACGTGCGAGTAGACAGAGAGGCAAATGACTTAAAAACAAACAAACAAACAAAAAAAATAACAGCATACGTCCCATTTCAGCCCAACAAATTCTGTCCACTTCCACAGTGTGAGCTGCTCAGTTCCGTCCCACAGTATTTGGAATAGCATCCCATCTTCCAGGCATCAAATCCCAATTTTCCTACTTGGAATTCTGAATGGATGGCTGGTTTTATTCCTTTGGGGCACAAGGGAAAGAGAGACCAGTTGGGCTCCGAGGCCAGCGGGAAAAAAAGGCACTGCAGCCGGTCAAAGTCTGCGAAGTCAATCTTACATCTCTGCCCTCCGATTGGTTCCTTTGTCTCGACCAGCCGTATCCTCCTCCACCTCCTCTTCTTCCTCTTCATAATTCTCCTCCTCGTTCTCGGCCTCCCTTCCGTGATCCCCCTCCTTTCTTGGTCCCTCCTGGGTTTTCACTTCATCCTGGAGCAAATCACAAGCGCACAACAAGACTGTTTAATGGCCTTTATGTGCACATATTTGTGCTTTGTGACTGTGACAGGGGAGCGGGTGTTCACATCCTCCTTACCTGTGTGTGGGACTGTAACACACAGGACTTTAAGTCCACTGTTCATAAATGAAAGCAGAGACCCTTTTGTGAAAGGTTCAGCTGAGACACCTCTGCCAGAATAACTGCACAGCAGTGGATGAGTGAAGCTGAATGGAGTGAAAGCTCCACTGAGCTCAAATTACAGAGAAACATAAGTGCGTCCACTCATTAGGTGACTGGGTCTGAGCCTGACTATGAAACACAAGTCAGTAAAAGAAGTGGGGGGGGACAAAGGACCTTACAGATACACCATCATATCAAGTTATATGCTGCCTTTGTCAGTTACGCCCCAAAGCTCTACAGCACACTACCAAGAGACATCAGGGAAGCAGCTAAATACATATTTTTTAAAGAAAGCTTAAAACGTACCTCCTCACTTTAGCCTTTAACTAGCTATGACCTATCTTATGTTATTAATTCACCTTATAAAAGACTGTAGTGTGTGATTTTAACCCCCACAGCACCACAACAGTGTGTTTTTTTCCAGATAATACCCACAGTGGGGTTAAACCCATGGGAAGACGTTCTGCGGTAGGCTGAAACAGGCTTATTTCACTTAATCAAGACTGGTGGTGAATCTGTGTCCATCGGGAATTTGGGAGGCTCCGTTATGCTTGTTTGCTTCTGAAGCGCCCTCTGGTAGAGTGTCCACACAATGCCAAATACTTTCCAGGTTCTCGCTTATTAAATCTCAAAGAGCTGACTGTAATTGTATTGAAGGAATACGAGAGTTTGGTTACGCTTCTATTTCCATCCTCAGTTTTTATTTTTATTCTCATCAAGTGGGTTTTATTCTCCATCTTTTTAATTTTTTTCTTCAGTTCATTCCATGTCTTTCTGAATGTAAAACACTTGGTGCACTTGATTTCTTTGTTGTAAATTCTCTCTCATATCTTTTATAATAACCACAATCTGGGACAACGAAATGAAATAACTAATAATGAACTACAAAAGCACAACAACAACAACAACAACAACAACAACAAGGGATTCTAAATAAATGAATGTCACTCTCCAAGGAGGTCAGGGTCAGTTACAGAACAGAGAGTAACTGATGACCTCTTATCAAGGCCGACCCAGCACACTGTGAGATGTACCCACATCACAGCATTGAATAAACAAGAGTGGTAAATGAACTTCAATAGATCTTAAAATCCTAAAATGTGTGTGAGCTTCTCTATTCAACCAGATTTCCTCTGAGGACAAATTAAATGTGGTAACCTGACACCTGACAGACTCCACACCTGATCTCCCTCTTATACCAGAACACACACAGGCAAGGTTCAAGTTACAGGGCCAACACACATGCATGCGCGCACACACAGACAGACAGACAGACAGACAGACAGACAGACAGACAGACAGACAGACAGACAGACAGACGCTAGCACAACTGCATCCCTGCAGCCAATACAGCCAATATGTCAGTGCTGTAATTATTACTTTTCGGGTGTGATCTCCACACATTCTGTGCAGTGTAGACCAGGTGCTTTGTGCTGTGACTGCTTCAGAGTGTGCTGTGACTCAGGAGCTGAGACAGGAACAGATTAAAGGCTGCAAGGAATAAAAATGGATTTCCCTGTTGTACTGTGTTAATTATTCTCTCTCCGCTGTTACAACCACCTCGGCTGAATTTTGAAACTGTGAAAATGGCTGTAAATGCAGCCTCCTAATGACCAATGGATGCTGGATCCAAGAAAACTGACTGCAGTGAGGTGACTGGGAAGATCCCCTTAGAAATATGAAGTAATTATGTTTTTAGCATTATGCACTATAATGTTTAAATAGGTATTTGACTTCTACTGATGTGTGTATTTTAACTGGAACAGCATGATGTGCACACATTATCACCACATCTCAACAAACAAAAACAAAACCCCAAAACACTCCCAGTTTGGGCTGTGGGAATAAAATGGGGTACTGAAGAATTTCAGTCCCCCTTGCGCAAGAACCCACCTGTTCTATGTTCTCCTCGTTATATGGATCCTCTCCTTCCTCCTCCACCTCCTCCTCTCTCTTCTGCCCACCAGCGATGTCCTCCTGGGCCTTCAGGACACCAACAACGAGAGAGAAAAATTAACAAACAAAACATTAAAAATGTGTACTTTGTCCTGGTGGTTTGGGCCAGTGTGTCACACACCTCGTCCTCTACTTCCTCCTGGTATTGGTCATCCAGCGTGTCTTCCTGCTGATCTGGGTTTCCAGCCATCTGAACACACACAAGTCACAAACACACAATTCAAAAACACATACACATCATTTATTTTCTTACATTCTGGGCATTTTTTTTACCCCGTACTCACCACCAGTTCCTCCTCCACAGCAGGCTGTCCGGGGTGTGGGTGTGTGTCCACGTGCTGGGCTGGCGCTGCTGGCTCCTCTTCCTCCTCTACCACCTCCTCTTCCTCCTCCGTGAGCCTGTGCTGCGGCCGCTCATCGTCCGCCGCCTCCTCAAACTCGTCCTCCCCTTGGTTGTTGGGGTCGTCCTCTGGGTCCAGCTCACCATCCACTCCACCCTGCAGAAGAAGAGATCACAGTCAAATAGCGCAGAATGGAAGAGAATGAGGAAGAGTGTTTGCATAAGATGAACATAAATGGTGCATTAACATTACAATGAGAGCAAGGCGTGATAGAATGGACACAATAAAAGTGTAGTGAGGAGGATGAATAACTGAATGTGTTTGGCAGAATAAAAGTGATTGTGGTACTTAGTGTGCTATAATGCTGTATTAATCGCCTTGTTGGTATTCAGGAGACTTAGCAGATGACTGGGCTTGACTGACAAGTGGAAGATGAGTATGGCAGTGTAGGACAGTGGGCAGGGAGGATGAAAGAAGCGATTTCTGGACGGGTGACACTCTGGTGTGAATGTTAAGTGACTGAACAAGCTGAGAGGACACACAGACGATGACACACGTGTTAACAGACGGTCGGACTGTCACCTGCTGATGTGGCGGCACTCTGTGATCCACTTCTTGCTTCTCCTCCTCCTCGTGTAACATATGAACATCTCTCTCTGGAAACACACAAAGCATATTTGAGGCTATAGTGCTAACAGGATGTAATGATGGATCCAGGCTGTTTTACTGGTCATCTCACCATCTTCATCGTCAGTGTGATGGTCCTCGTCTCCTTGAACAATATCATTGTCCATGTTCTCATACTCGGTTCTCTTCCTGATAACAGCAATGACAGTAGAGGGCAGTCAGACGAGTGCAGGCCACGCCAAAGCAGAGCCACTCCGTGTGCACCTGATTTTAAGTGAATCCAGCTCTGAATTGAAATCTGACCTTTGGTGCTCCTCTCTCAGCAGCTGCTCCCGTCTGTCGGCCTCCCTGTGCTGCTGCTGCTCTCTCTCCTGCTCCTCCTTCAGCCTCTGCTCCCTCTCCTTCATCACCCTGTCTCTCTGGGCCTGCAGGGCGTCCTGATGCATCTGGATCTGCCTGCGCTCCTCGGCCCGTCGAGCCTCCAGGCGCTGCTGCTCCTGCTGCTGCTCGTAGGCCGACTTCACGTGCTCCCCCTGGGCGTGCGCCTCGTGCTGCAGCTGGGCCTCCGGACGCGGCTCTGGATGGGGACCCTTTTTGAGAAGACAAACGGATGCAAAAAGGAACAATGTGTAGAGAAAATTTTGAGCAAATAGATACAAGAAACTGAAGCCAGTTCAAGGCTTGTTTTAACACTGTTGAACCAGTTCTGACCGGCTGCGGCTGGCGTTTCTGTCGGTCCAAGGCGTTCTCGTCCGGCTGTTCCGGCTCTGGCTCCTCCTCTTCCTCCTGCTGGTCATCCTGTTGTTGGTCCGGGTCCTCCTCCAGCTTCTGAGGCTGTCCTGCTTGAGCCATCTCCTCCTCCGCCAGCTCCCTCCTCCTCTCGGCCTCTCCTTCTCCATCCTCCTCTTTGTCTGACAAGGTGTGCTGAGACTGTGCATGTGCCTCCTCCTCCTCCTCCTCCTGATGGTTCAACTGAGGACAAAGCAGCACCAGGAATAATTCGATTTGTGCATTTTCATATTTACAGCATGCCTTTTGTCTCGATACTAACGTGATCCAAAAGAATCCCACGTTACCCTGGACTCAGTGTGCTGGTGATCCTGGTGAGCCTCCTCCTGTTTCTGTTCCACTACTCGTTCCTCCTGGGCTTCATGAACATGGGACTCTGGTTCTGTGGCAGCTGCTTGTGGCTGCTGAGGAGCGGGGTTTTGTTCGAGCTGTCTCTGACTGGACGCCCTGTTCAGAGACTCCTTCAGCTGATTGTAATTTTCCACCTGTGCCTGAGGGGAGCAACAAACACAGTCTCAGGAGGGCTTAGAGAGAAAATCCTGGGGGAAGCACTTTGCAAACCTTAAACATACTTTCCCAATTCTCTCCAAAAGTTTCCCATTTCAAAAGGAAGCCTAAGTTGTAAAATGGTCAATGTTATCTTAACACAAGCTGGCTGAAAAGACTAAATCTTGTCACGGAGCAGCTCCTTCAAGCTGTCGAAGGGAATAATATTTTTGTTAAGTTTCAACCTGGTTTACTGACATTCTTTGTACAATCCAAAAAAATAGACGCTGTGTAAAACATAAATAGAACAGAAAGTGATATTGTGTTGGGAGAGGAGCAACAAAAGACTGGGAAAGATGTGGAATGCTCCAAAAACACCTGTTTGGAACATTCCACAGGTAAACAGGTTCATTGGTAACAGGTGATAGTGTCATGATTGAGTATGAAAGGGACATCCTGGAAAGGCTCAGTCGTTCACAAGCGAGGATGGAGCGAGGTTCACCACTTTGTGAGCACATGACTGTATGAAAGATATTACTACATGGGCTCTGGAACACAGTGGTAAAACCGTTGGCTGTAAACACAGGTCGATGACTGCTTTCTGTTTTCATTTCTGTTTCACACAGCGTCCAAACTTTTTTGATGTACATACACAAATTCTTTCTGACCAGGCCTGGGGGGTTCAATTCAGAAAATTCTTGCTATATCCCCCCCTCCTCTCTTTGTTCCTCCATTATATCTTTCTGGCCGATTGGCTGGAAAGTGTTTTAGATGCACTGCTCTGACAGCCTCGACTAAACCAAACCCCCTGGAGTGAAGGAAAGAGTTCTGTGCCTGTGTGTGTCCGTCCAACCAGAAGCACTTATGGAAACCAGGACAGGCTTTAAAATAAATTAGCAAATGCAGACAGACAGAAAGAGAGAGAGAGGAAGAGAGAGGAGAGTGAGTGAATATCCATCAATGCAGACAGACAGGGGGAAAAGCATTTCAAGCAAATCAGCAGAGTGCTGTGTGTTCAATAAACCATTCAGGCATTTCTAAGGTCAGTCTCAGGGAGAAAAGCAGCATCTGATTGAACTACCCCAAAACCAAGCAACACCTCGGATGTTTTTCCTCTACTAGGGATTATACAGGCCACTGCAGCACTTGTATTTTATGCTTTATTAAGAAGGTGAAAGTAAAGGTTACAGTAAGGCTGAGGCTCCATTAAGGCTCCATTAAAACAGTCCTAGTCTCCTTAGCTTCTCTGCTAACATGCTAAAAAGACAAACCTAATCTCATGACAAATTAAAATGCAAGTCTCCAGTATTTCTATCCACAACACATCAAAATCTTCCCTTGAGCTTTTAATAAGTCCCGGCAATAAAATTTGTAACACTTGATGGGGGGAAAAAATATGTGACCAAAATAGTTGTGATGCAGCAGTTCAGCATCAATCAGCTGACTGGAGTAAACAATGAGACTGCATCTCTGTGCTGCTGTCCTACCTGAGCTGCAACCAGCGCACTCTTGTGGTCTTCTAGTGTCATTGCAAGCTGGTCATGGGCTGCCTTTAGGTCCTGATGGCGAACCTGAACACACAGGAGGAAAAAGCCTTTATTTTTATCCATGTTTTCAATTGTACAGCCCAAAATCTTCACTGGCACACTTCATGAATGCAGATTTAGTCTCACCTGTGCATCCTGTAGCTGTGTGTGAATGTCATGGTGAGCTTTCCTCAGCTGTTTATTTTCCTCCCTCAGATTATATACACTATCTGCCATCACAAACAGGAAACACATTAACAGAGAGCATGAATCTGAGTAGAAAACGCATGAAACAGGAACAATATTCTACTAATAATTTAATAATCAGAACCATTTTTTGATCCTTATGACTCATGTTACAAACTCTGGTTCCACTTGTGAGTTCATGTCCCTGCTCCAAGCACTAGCCACATACTTATGTCTATAAATGAGTCATTTCAAGTAATAAGACCTGAAGCTGAGGACAGTTCTCACTACTTGCATAATGGTCTGCACAAAAAGCACTTACACTTCAGACATGCAGTGTTGCATTGAGTCAGAAGATGGAGTCAAAGAATGTTTAATGATGATACCACGACAGAAAGCACTTGGGCTAAGTCTGAGTGTGTAACTGGGTTAAATACAGCACATGTCCGTGTGTGTGTGTGTGTCCGAGTGTGTGTGTGTGTGTGTGTGTGAGAGAGGGACCATCAGTACCTTTGAGCTGGGAGATTTCCATCTCTTTGACCTGCTGCAGTTTGTCATAGCGCTCCCTGTGTTCATCCAGCAGCCGGCTGTGGTCCTCGCCCTGGACTTGGTGCTGGTCCTGCAGCTCGTAATACTGCTTCTTCAGTTCCTCATGCTGGTTCTGACCGAGAAAAAAAACTGCTGTCATCATACGGTCTGTGTTTTGTTATTTCATGACATAAAAGCATATTGTGACAGCTAGCATCTGTGTTAATGATGACAAAAAACATACAGAGTTTGTTTGTGTATGAGGAGGTTCTAATGATCTGTACCTTTAGCATCTGATGTTGCACTTGTAGAGAATTTAATCTGCTGCTGGAGTCTTGCTGTTTGAGCAGAAGAAAAAACAAAAGTCCAGGCTTAATGACACCGTTACAACAGATAACTGTGAGGACATTAATTACATCTGGCGGTGGCAGGGGCTGAAGCAGTGGTTTCAAAACACAATGAAAGCACTTTGCAATTTAACAAAGCAATGCAAACAGACAGCAGAGGACAGGTGATAAGAGACAGGTTAAAAGGTTTATACAAGATATTTTGAAATGATGATACTTAGTCATAGATGAGGGGTAATTATGTGCAAACACACCTTCTCTTTATTGAGTGACTGCTGTGCTTCCAGCTTATAAGACAGATAATCTAGAAAAGAGAAACAGCGAAGGTCAATCTTCACAGAAACAACGTACGGTGCCTGAGCTCAGAGTCTTCATACGCATCACGACCTTTTTACAAAAGAAAATACCCGCACTGTTGTACTTCCAGATGCAGGTGGTGTTGTGAAAAAGTGTCCTACTTTGTAATACTAGTATTACATCACAGTTCACTTACAAATAACATCTATTTCACACATGCTTTTGACCTAAGTGCCAATAATAATGTCATCAAAGCCTGTAAGAACTATAGTGTACTGTGAATGAGACATGAATTTCCTACAGCGCCTTTGAACGGATGTACACCTCAAGAGTCATGAATTGAGCATAGATTCTATTTCTCACCTTCTTTGGCCTTTTTGTGCTCCAACCTCTCCTTCTGAAGAGACTTCTCTAACCTGGAGCGATGCTCGTACACCACTGCACATATAACAGCAGACATGGAGGGGTTTGAAAGAGGGAGTGAAATAGAGAGCGAGAGAAAACACTGAGGTTTAGAGAACTTTGTTTGGGCCAGGTGGAAGATAAACTAAACAAAGAGAGAGCTGTAACACAAATATGTACACTGCACAAAACATATGCACCCACAAACGCTTAAACAGCCATTGCGGAGGGGCAGACAGAAAGCAGATGTGCATTTCATGCTCGATACGAGAAAGAGTGGTGCGATATTTATTCATCCAGACTGGGATTCTCAGTACATGACAGCTCCTCCATCAGCAGGAGGATGTGGTATTCCTCACAGGACCGTCGTCCCAAAGCTGTTTACAAATACTATGACTGCAGTTTGGTTCAGGCTGCTTCTGTGCCTGGTGGGTGGTGTCTGCCTGCCACGAACAACAGTAAAATCATGAGGAAAGATAGGTGATTTGAAAGTAGCCTGAGCATGTTTCCACAAGCTGGTTGAATGGTAAATAATTTGTACATTACTCCAGTAAAAAACAGTCCCCAAAGCTCCTTCATGACATGAAAGCTTGTGCATCTCTTTATTTGAATTGAGCTTCCGCTTTAGCTTGCATTCACTTCTAATCTCTCCAGCTGTCCTCTTCTTCACTCCCCATACTCTCACACACACATACTTCTTTTATTTTTTTAACCTTCATCAGATTCAAGTTGAAATCCAAAGTGGAAATAATCCCTGTGGGGAATTGGGGTCATTGTAGCAGCAGAGACAATAGTGCAGAAAACAGAGCTCTGAAGCTGAAACTACAGACAGTTCCACGCATAAACAACGCAACAAATGAAGAAGTGATGGCGGGTTTGCATGCTGCTCCATTCACCTGCTCAGCCCATCCGTGCTTTTGTTGTCACTAACAAGCAATCTGAGTGAAGTGAGACTCCTGTGAGCCTCAACAGTCTATGCAAAGACTGCTCATACTTGATGAACACATTCAAAAAAAGTATTGGATGAGCAGATTCATAAAGATGAAACTGAAGGCAGCGTCTCGTGAAAGTGAACGTGCGTATTACTCATTCAAATACCAACTTTTAGTCAAATGCATTTTCCATGATTGTGACTGATTTAAGAGGTGACCAGTAGTCTCTCCAAACATTTTAGCACACATCTATACTCCACACTCTCATTCACTCTCCTCTGCAAAGGCTTATGGTCACAGCTCTGTCTTGCTCAAGCACCTGTGCTGTGACTGTATTGATATAAGCCCACTTTTGTTACACATATGCATGTACTGTACAGGCAATGGTGTCACAGACTGCTCAGGACTTCAGTTCAGGGACATATGCACACTCAGATATGAGAATAAATGTATTTAGTTGATAATAGTACCCTATCCCAAAGGCTTTTTCCACTTGATTTACAGTTTTTCTGGTGAGGTATTAACATTTTGGATGTACAAATGCCTTCCAGTGATAACAGGATATCATGTGCTTTTGGAAAGGTAGCTGCTAGTTAGACTTCACACATTCAAAATTGGAAAATCACACATTTAAACAGAAAAGTATTAGACTGTTTAGACTGACTCAAGCAGCTTTCATGACCACATGGTTTGTGTCAATTTTATCGTTTCATGTGAAGCATTTTGTGACTTTGTTTTTTAGTATCTGACATTAACAGTAACTCCCATCAGCACTATTTAATCACTCTGTGGCCCTCACTTCACTTCATTTGTTCAAGACATGCATGACCTCAATACTTCAACATGAAGATATGGACCAAATCTAGAGTCACAGTTTACATACAATGCATTCTCACACTAATCCCATGTTGTGGTCTTGGGCCAACCTCTGACTAACCAACCAACCTCTGAGCGAAACAGAGGACAGCTTGCACAGATGAAACAGGCACAAACAGGGAGGGCAAAAATAAAGACACATTCTGTGCAGATCTTTGTTCAGGCCAGCAGTCCACGCCTCCATAATACGCTCATCTGCAGGCACAACCATTAAATGTGTCTGGGTATACTTCCAAAACTATCAGAATTTCAATTTGGACAAAAGTGTATAATGAGTTCAATGATAGGTGTGTTTCCACAGCCACACCTTAACTTAAAAAAAGAAATAGGCATAGTTACAGTTGTACCAGTTTTCCCATGAAACCCAGCTGCTCCGTAAGGACTGCTTTGTTTGAAGTCTGTGTGTTGCCCCCCCCCCCAGAGGATTACTGCTAACTGTGAATGTGGATTGTGGTGTGGAGTCATCATGTCCCCCCTGTGTAACGTTCATCACAGGGACATGGTTCAGCCCGGTGATGGCTCCTTCTCATGGTTTTATGCATGGGGAGGTTTAGTAGTTATTCTTAATGCATGTTTTAAAAGCCAGCCTATAATCATGGCAGACTACTCATGGTCTGAATGTGTGGAATGGACATAATGTCTCACAGTCCTGAAGGACCGGATTTCAAAATCAAATTCAGAGAAAAGTGAGATTCTTGGGGCAGAAAACGTGCAGATTAAACAATATCTTAGTGCCGTTGTGAACAACATCCAACCCTTTTCTATTCCACCCTCACTTTTGAACATCATATCAGTAAGCTTGTCCTGTTTTTAATCATTTTTTAGATTTTTATCACGTCTGGGTCACTAGTTTCTGTCTCACTGATTTTACTCCTGGATGTTGTTTGCATTCTTTGTTTTGTGTGAAGCAATATGAACTCTGGCTTTGTGCTCCAAATAAAGGGGCCTGTCACCTATTGGACACTGCCGACAGTGACACATTAATGTTTAAGTAGTTTCACTGTGTAAGACCGTAACACGTCACCTTCAGGTTAAATACCTGTATGAACACCTGATCAACAAACTTCAAATAAACGTCTTTGAAAATTCTTTCTTGATCTGATCAGATGGATGTTGATCTCCATGAGATTAGGAAGGTTTTCTTCTGCTTGCTGAAAGCTCTGTATCCTCTGAGCAGTGACCGCTGTGTGAGTGCCAAAGATGAGGCCATGTTGCTCTCAGCTCAGCTCAGTTCATGCCACTCCACACACACACACACACACACACACACACACACACACACACACACACACACACACACACACACACACACACACACACACACACACACCCTCTCTCTAGGGGACACCATGAACAAGCAGGGAAACAGCTACAAAGACGCTACAGTCTGAAAAAGTCGTTTGAATTTGCATTTGAATGATTAAAATCCACTTTCAGCACCATAAGGCAAAGTCATTACTTAGACAGAAACTCAACATGCTTCACATAAACACCTATTTCTAACAGGAAAGGGTAAAGAAATGGTCAAAATAAAAAAAAGTAAATTCAAATCATTTTAATATGACATCACAAACAATAACTTTAAAAATGACCTTAGGGTTGAATCAAACTCTTCTTCAACACTACAAATATCTCTACAAATCCTCAGCAGCTAACATCTGCACCACCACCTGCAGGCATTTTAGAGTCCACCGCTTATTAATGAATGTCCCTGCTGTACATTTAGTACTGCAGATTATTCCTAAAAACGGGTAAAAATGTTCCCGATCCCTTGCAAACACACACCATTCATTTCACGCCGACCCTTATCTCGTCCAAACCTCAGTGAGCATGGGAAGGAACATTTATTGTTTGAGGGTTTCCCCTTAGACCCGTGAAACATTTCTCTCACTGTGTGGTTAAAGTGCATCAGCAGAGCGAGAACAAGGGAGCTCTCTATGGTGGTGACCTTTACTGGCCTACTGGTTTAGATATGGAGAAGACTGGATTGGTTAGAGTTGGCCACACACGCACGCACGCACCCACACACACACACACACACACACACACACACACACACACACACACACACACACACACACACACACACACACACACACACGAGACCAGTTCAATTAAGAAGTGAGTGAAATTCAACACAGATCTTAACTTATTCTTATAATGTGCACAGTGTTGTATAAATGGTTCATGTATGCTATATCTATGTTGTCAGGGGGCTCACAGGACACCTGAGCTGGGTAATCCCACTCACACAAGTCAATCATCTCTACACTGAAGTCCAGTCCAGTACGGGGCCAGAACTCACCCACGAGCTGATCCAGAAGAACTTATCAGGTCAGGTAAGCAAAGCTGAGTCCTCATGAGATGATAGACAATGTGTCTAACTGAGGCTGAAAGCACGAGTCAACCTTCATCGGTCATTCAACAAAAGGAGAGAATTGCTGGATTTTACAGGATGCGAGGCAGACCAATACCCGTACGACACGAGCTACGGAAACACAACCACTTTTGTCCGCAGGAGCAGCCAACATCAACACAGAGTTAAAGTTCCTTGCAGTTGCTTTAAGTTTACCTCACAGCTTTCATCTCAAACATGTACTATAGCATACAGTATAAACAGTATATCACAGTCCCAGCTCTTTGGTTTCTCAGTGTAACTGCATGAGTTCATTCTTGCTATGTTTCTTTTCAGCCTCCTCTCAATGGGAGCAGGCCGGGCAAACTTGTGCAAAGCTGCCACCGAGGCTATATTGTGGCTTTCAAACTTCTGCCTCTCATGGTAATTCCTGTGGCTTTCTTTTTACCTCCCACTGGTAAACATAACCCACACAGAAGCCTTTACACCCAGCATACACATACCGTCGATTAAACTAGACAAAAATTACATATTTCTTTTATTTAACTGAGAAGACGCAGGCTGGGTGGTGTGAGTTCTCTTGGATTTTACTGCAGCTTCTGATGTCATTGACCACATTGTCCTCACTGCCAAGCCCAAAGGTTAGGATTTTTCACCCTTAGCTCTTGTCTGGAGGTCACTAAAACCAAGTTACTAGGTCTTAATTCAAATAACTCAAGTCCATTTAATCAGATTGATTAAATCAGGAAAGGCAATGCTATTTCAGGGAAATGTTCTGCATATGTTCCACCCTCTGTTATGATTAATGCTGTTAAGGTATTTGTTGTGTCACACTTCAGTACTGCCCAGTCATATGCTCCACGTGCTGCTGAAAAACATGAGAAAAAACTGCAAGGTGGACAGAACAGCTGCTCGATTGGTTCTACATTGCTTTTTCCAGACTAATGTGAGTGAGATGTACATTACACAACTGTGTAAAATGTAATCTTCCATGATTCATGCAAACTGTTATATGGAAAAAAACACCACACTTCTTTTGCGACAGACTTGTGAGCACTGGTTTCAGTCGTTGGTATGTGACACATCAAGTGGATCCTGTTCATCTAGAAGCACCAAGATCATGAGCAAATTGTCTGAAGAGCACTGTTCTTCAAAGAGGTCTTTCTGCCTAGAATATGGAAAGGTATTTGTTGTTTCATGTGCTGTATATTGCATTTTCTGGTCGTATTGATTGTTGTTGTTGTTTTTGCATGGAGCCCAGGGAGACTAGCAACCACTTTAAGGAAGGTAATGGGGATTCAAGGGAAGAATAAACAATAAAAGTGGGAAGGCAGCGAGAAAATCATCAGTGACCAAATAATGGACTTCAAGAGAGAGATTTGGACAGAACAAACAAATTCTAAAATCAAAGGAGTGATTTTGCTTTCAGTCATATCTTAATATTCACATGGCCTGCTGACAGCACTGTTCTGCGGTGTGTTTTGGTTTATTTTTGTTTCAATTGTTTCATCCCAAAATGCAGTTTGGAAAGTAAGATTTGAACTTTTCATTCATTGTAGTAAAAATACATGAATAAATACAATAACTGGAAAAAACCCCAAATTAGGTCTGTTAAATCCAGGGGAAAAAGGAAATCTCTAATTCAAAGCAGTAAAGTCTTTATTTCTTTTAGTCTCAGGGATAAAAACAAACCAACCCATCTGAGACAACAGCATTCGTTCTAATAAACAGCAGGCGACAACAGTGTCAGGGATGTAAAAGATATTACAACACTCATTTAGAGATGGCTGCAATTATTCCATTTGATTAATGTTTGGAAAATGACAAACAATGACGAGTCTGTGAGTGTGAGAGGGAGTGAATGGGCGTTAAATCACAGGGACACGTTTGTCAGAGAGCATGCAGAACCACGAAGTGCCAGTTCATCCGTTTGACTGACAAACTGCCAGCCTGTGGGTAAAGTGGGCAGCAGTGAATCAATACGATTGGCTGACAGCCCCAAAGCTATGGCCCACCTCTAAATATAGGACACAAAAAACACAAATCAACAGCAATGGATATCAAGTGGCCCGGGCCTTGTGATTGGCTGACTGATGCGCCCCTTCACAATAAAACTGAGGGTGTGGTGTGCAAGTCAAGGGATGCACATGGAGTTAAGCAATCCCCACTTCATTCAAACTGTCACATAATACTGTCAGACTCTGTTTCTGGATGCATCCACTTTGAGAAAAGTGAAATAGGAGCCATGTGTGTAACGGCAACTTGAAACGGACTCAAAGAAGCAGCTTAGCTCGAGGAAAACACATTCAATCGAGGTGGGATTTGAGGCACTTTGTTCTTTTATCTTGCTAAATGTGGGACAGCTGTCCACCCTGATCCAACTGCCTTTGTCTTAGAAATGGACACAATAAAAGCAAACTTCATGCAATGGAGATAAAAATGACAAATTTCTTTGAACCCCGTGCCACGACCACCAAAACCTATCGAGTCACATGTTCTATTTAACATTGTAATTTGTCACAGAGTGCGTCACATGACAACAAAAGCTTAAGGACAACTCCTTGGTAGGTCTGCTGGGTCGAGCTGTGGCGATGGGGAGCGAGGTGGATCAAAGGCTGCATTAAAGGAACAGGTCCAAAGTCTATAACCCTGACACACTATTCGACTCCCTGATGTGGAGACAAACCTTGCTGTGAACAGATGAAGGAGCGGGTTCTCCACCCAGCTGTTAATTTTAAACTCATGATGGCATGGCACAAAACCTCACATCCTGTCAGCACAGCAGTGTGTGTTTAAATGGAGGGAGCACATCAGTGAGGTCACTGTGGGGCAAAACTGTTTAATCTTTGGCAGAGGTGGGGCACTTCCTGAAGTCAGATTCTTAATATAATAACACTTTGCAAGCCATACAAGGAGACATGATGTAGGTCTACTAATCTGAGTGCATGTCAGTATTTTCCAAACATGGCAATAAAGCAAACAGTTGAGCACATATCAACTCATTGACAATGTTGCAGTTTTTGCTAGCTGACTGTGACTAAATGCCTTGTGACTCATTGCAATCAGGCCCATGCAAAGCAGGTGTCGTCACTAAAAGATTAATCTCCAATCTGAACACATCCGAACAAACCGGTCGCCCCTGCATCATAATGTAAACACTGGACTGAAACTAGAGCAGAAACTATTAGTCAATTCATTGATAAGTAGGTCAACAGAAAATTCATCCTCACTGAGTTTTATCATTGATCATTTCAGCCACCTATATTCAGATGGGCGGATGACACGGCCACTGATCAGGACCTGCTATCAGTCCCCATTTTTAACATGTTTTTATATAAACAACTAAACATCAGTTACCAATGATTTATGCTGTAATTGTGGTTTATTTACATCAGTAAAACTTGAAGATTTTGCAAAACACAGAACATGTTTATCTTTTATATATATACACACACACACACACACACACACACACACACACACACACACACACAGAACTACCTGCTCTGGGTGGCTTGTCTTTAAATGTGCTTTGTAAATACATTTATCTTAATGAATATACTACCTGGCATTTACATGGTAAGGCCTAAACTGTCAACAGGAAGACTAGAAAAGACTACAATATGGTCATGGGGGTATGTGGGACAACATGGAATATCGGGGGGGTGCAGCTCTCAGCTGAAAGCTGATTAACCCTTAAAAAGGTTTTAAAAACAACTTAATACTGTATGTATGTAATACTGTATGTAACAGTGCACCTCACAAACCTGTGTTTCACACCAAGGTGACTGTGCCCTCTTTCCCTCATCTGCTCCTCCAGCCGTGGCTGACACAAGCAGATGTTCCCGCTGACCCCATGACTTCAAGTTACGCTCATCTGTAAACTGTTGAGGTGAGCCTGGGGACGCAGAGACTCCAACCAGCTGTGTGTTTGTGTGTGTCTGCGTGCGTGTCACAGCCTCCAGTCAGCAGTAAACCAGGTAGTGTGGAGTCTAATTTCAGGCGTACAGTGGGCCGACGCTAAAGGAAGACATGTCCAGCAGAATGACCTCTCTGCTGAGCTTTAAAGCCCAATCTGCTCAGACCACAACCTGGTTTATCACAAGATTATAAGGCCAGCTAAGGTCAAAGGTCAAAGACAGGCCCGTTGTAAATCACTGCTTGGCTATTAAGTGTAGTTACAGTCCAGTTAAATCAGAGTTTGCGCACTGTGGAGTCATTCTTGCAATGGACACACACACAAATAAGCGCTTATATTTATGCGTTTTCAACACCACCCACTGAGTAGTGTGCTGTTTTTTGCGCTGTTTCATTAGTGCAGTCTGCAGCTTTACATGCAGAGCAGGACGCGCTCTCACTTCTGTCAGGGGTGTAGAGACAGACCAGCCTTCAATCACATCGCCGTCACTGTGTTTACCTTGGAGCTGAGCCGACAGGGACTCTTGGTGTTGCTGGTACTTCAGCGCCATCGCCTCAGTCCTCTTGAGCTGTCTGTGCATCTCATACGATATCATCCCCCCGTACATCATCCCGCAGACCACGGTGACCAGCAGGAGACACTGGAAGATCCTCCGCTGCCTCCGGGAGCACACCCCGTTTCCCATGTCGGACCCGCGCCCCTCCCCGCTGTCTGCGCGACAAAACCCCGTCTCTGCTGCTGGAAACTTACTGCTCAACTTTTCACCTCCTGGTGAAGACTGAAGGAGCCCCCCCTCCCCTCACTCCCCGAGCATTCCCGAGCACAAAACACAAGTTAAGCGCTACTATCAGCCGATGTGTACATTATTTTAGCATAGCCACATCTCGCCCGTGACTTCAAAGCAGCCGCTCAGATTTTCGCTTGACTTCACGTTAAAGTCCGTCTCCGCTGCTGAAACCAGGTCAAACCGAGGCTGACGGCTGCCGCGTGCGGGTTCGTTTCCTCTTGCAGACTTTTAACTTTTCCGACGCAACGCAAAGACGCTTCTGAGAAAAGTAAAAGACCTCAAGTCCCCGACGAGGCCTCCATAGCACCTTTAACTTTAGTTACGTGTCAGCCCAGCAGCTGCCTGCCGTCCGACTGCTACTCCGAAGGAAGTCCCTCCTCCGAAAAATCATAAATTTCCCTATTCCCGCCCTCACGGGGGTACATTTTATCAATTGGTCGCCAGAGAGCTCGATCAAAACGCAGCGAGGCGCGTGAGGGTGGAGGGTTTGGAGACTTGTAGTTTCCCCTCTACAAAGACCTGTTGTAATCCTGTGATACCATCTGAAGACACTGTGCAAACACTGCAAATACCTGCAGGTTTTCTAACATTCACCGCACAGTCACTTACTGCAGTGATTACAATCAAAACCTAACTTACAAATGTAAAAATAAAACTAACTGCAAATTGTTTGAATTATTACTGTGTAAATTAAATTGATAATGTATGTAAAAATAATACAGTTTAATCTACAAGTCATGATTCCCAAAACAATGTTGTTTTCATATTAACTTTGGATGCATACATTTGGAAAACAAATGCAATATCTCGGCTATCACAGTTAATTAAATGTACTAATGTGTTCAGTACAATTTCGTGCTTGTGGAAAGTGTAGAAACAGGATTAGAAATGACTTAATGTCAAAAATGCAGGAGATGCTGCAGCAGTAGTTTGTATGCATGTTGTCTTTTGCTAATTAATGTCAGATTTAAAGAAATATTTCAGCTTCTTTTCTTTCTCATCAAGACAACAAACATATCTCCACTGATGATATCCTGTACAGCGCACTTTATTCAAGTTTTTACAATATACATACAGTTATTGTCATACATACGATGGTTTTGCATACGAGTAATATCTGAAGACATTTTCAGACATCATGGACTGGCTGAGCTTAGAATTACAATAATGTACAATTAAATGCACCTGAAAAACATGAATGTTCTTTAAAGAAAATAAATACATCTTAGCAATACAATGGCACCAGTTAAGTAAAAAAACTACCCTACAGTTTTATAAATACTACATGTTCTACAGAATACAGTATCAATATATATATATATACAATAAATATGTTGTTTGTTTTGTTTGTTTTTTGTCTACATTGGAAAAGACTATTAGGAAATAATTGAGAAGTGATCAAAGTAGGACTTGTGCAATAAAAAAATAATTAGCAAAAACTTCATTCATAGGTGAAGATGTTTTACTCTAATTGAATTTATTTGTAAATCAATTTTCCTTCTCAGTAACAAATTCCCACATTACTGCATCACCTGACAGCCAAATATGAGAAGAAACAGCCAGTCGTGTTCATGTTATTCTTCTAATAACGACCAACGTACACTTAATAACTGTTATTTTCTGAAACACATGCTGCAACATGAGAGAACAGAAACACATTTTAAGTGTGCAAACTAATTTTAGCTCATTGCTTTACCAAAGTTTTCAATAACATCTCATTATTGTTCCTGTTCTCAAATCCATCAATCAATCATCAAATCCATAAATGATCAACACATCCTGTTTTCTCTGATGATCGTCTCTGATGTCATGGAGATGTCACAAAAGAAGATGCAGTTATTGTTAACGCAGTGTCTATAAACAGACTTACGCACATGAATGCAGAAAGGCAAAGGACAAGATTTTGGCATTGGAAGTATTCTGGTTGTATTGACCATTCATGTTTGGGCGGGCTTTGGTTGCATTCAGGTGAACAGCCCATGTGGAGTGCAAAAGGGGCAGAACGCCTTTGCCAAAATGCAACCTGGGAACCAAATGGCTATCATCTGATGAAACTTAGATTTTTATTACGCTTTTTTGCATTCATATGCAGATATATGTTTGCAGAGATTAGCCGAGTTAGCTGTCTACATTGGAAGCCACAAAACATTGGCTGTTGTCCCCAGCAGCTGAATCGTCTCAGTCAGTAGAAAGTGAATTTAATTTAAAAATCATGAAGTTTACACATAGTGCATTTATATTACGACTGTTTAGTTTAAAAAGGCACAAACTTGTTTCTTCAGGAGAGCAGTGAGCTTGGACCGAAAATGCAACATCCTTTGGAAATAGAGATTGGGCCATTATATGCCTGCAGACATCCACATCCGGTCTATTTAATGTCATACAAACTATGAGTTTAGTGTACTAATGTTTGACAATTTCCTGTTGAGCCACCTTCACAGACAGACATCACCAATGGTTCCTCTATTACTGTGCTCACACAAACTCTGTGTTTTTATGGCACTCAAATACCTAATCGGGTAAGAAAAACAACTTAAATCCCATACCATGCATCCTAGTATAATACTGCAATCCTCTATGGCAGTATTTGCCCTGCTGGAAATGTGTACATATAACAGGCACTTCATTCTTCCATAATGCTCGCATTTGTGGAAACACATCTAGGATTAAGCGTCCTCCTCTGGGAGTGTGTGGCTCCCAGTGGCAAATAAAAATACAGTTATTATTTCCAAAACAAAATAAAGAAATCCCGAAGGAAGAATTTATTAAAAATGACAGCACTCATAACAAGTAAAAAGATTTCAGTCATGCTAACTCGCCTGACCACAGAGAGGAACAAGCAGAAATGTTTCGAAAGTGGTTCTTTAATCGAAATAAATGAGATCTTATCTGTAGGTTTTCCTGCCTTATTACCACACTGAACCACAGAAAAGCTTATCATGGTTGCTGCTACCTTCTACGGTGCTTCTGCAATGTTTCTGTTCTCTTAAGTTACAAGTAAATCAAGGACCAGCGACAACCCACAGAGTGATCAAAAACAAACTAGAAACTGACCAGTCTGTTCTTGGCGAAGTGGTCGAGGTTGGCGTCCACTCTGGGTCCTAAAACACTGACAGTTCCACTTCGTCACACAGAAGAGGTTCCACCTCTGGGACGTTGAGCAGTGCGCTGCTTTTGGCAGGGTAGTTATTCCTGTACATGATGAACTGGGAAGTCACCTGACTTGGTTAAGGCTCATACAGAAACATACAGAGATTAGCAACATTATCTCTTCTTCAGGCAACTACTGATTTCTTTTCAGAAATGCTCTTTGACATAAAGGTTTGAGTGATACTTTTTATCAGCAATAGCACGAATGCATCTCAGACAGATCACAGATTACATCTTCTGTTAAAGCGATAGCTTGTGACATTTTGGGAAACATATGTTGGGCTACAATGAGCAGCCGGTTACCATAGCTTGGCATAAAGACAGGAAGCAGGGGCAAACAGCTAGCCTAGCTCTGTCCAAAGGTACAAACGTCAACCTACCAGCACCTTTAAAGGTTGCTAATTAGCTAGTTTGTTCAATTAGTACATAAACCAAAGTGTAAAAATTACAATTGTATGGGGGGTTATGTAATACTCAATTTGTTCACTTGGCACAGTCACTCCTTATACATACATACATAAATACATACATACACACACACACACACACACACACACACACACACACACACACAGACACGACAGTGGTATTGATCTTCTCAAGTAACTCTTAGCAAGGTGAATAAAACAGCTTCTCAAAATGTCAAACTATTACTTTAAGTGCATGTTGGAGGCATGCAAGCTCAAACGTATGGTCCTGTCATTCAAACACATCAGTCAGTATTTAAATGAAAGCTCTTACAAAACTTTCCAAAGACAGATACACCCAACTGTAAACACTACATAGAGGAGTTTTGCCTCAAGTGTGTGCCTGCCACTTCGTTAAGCTGTGCCAATACAATTCATGGTGTTTCACATGATACATACAATAACTTAACATCTATTCCAAGAACAGAAAGCATGCACCACCCTTAACAAAGTGAAATCTAAATACACCTGTGGGAAAGGATGTTACAAGCAACATTTACTGTCTGCCTCGATATGGATCCAAATGAAAGTTTAGGATGTGAGAAATTATTCAGCACAGCAACATTGTTGAAGGATACAAGTAAATCCAGTATGAGGACTCCCAGGCTGCCAATGAGCCAGGCCAGATGTTTGATGATGAAGGTCTGTTTGGAGCCCTTCAGTGAAGGCAAGACCAAGATGACGCTCAACCCATATGTGCCATTGCCCATCATGGCCAGGGCAAACAACAGGTAAGAGGTGCCCTGTGTAGACTGCCGCTGGAACTACAATGGATAGAGTTTACAATAATTAATGGACCAAACAGCAACACAGGACCTACACTGGACTTCTAAGTACTGTTCATTTTGTAAATGGTATCACTTCTTCCTCTTAGTGTCCTTTGATTTCTCCGGCACCTTCAATACCATGCAGCCCATGCTTCTGAGGGACAAGCTGCAGTGTCCAGGGTTGGACCTCCACCTTGCAGCATGGATCATGGACTGCCTCACAGGGAGTAGACCACACTCACCAAAACTGATAAAGTGACTTGTGCAAGATCAGTATTTCCTACATGCAATAACTTTAAATTCAACCATTGTCTGTTTACTTATTGTTTATTTATTAATCATCCCTATCTTCTTGACTGATATTTCTTCCTGTTGCGCTATCCTAATCCTAATATTTGCTTCTGTAATGATGCAAATTTCTCCACTATGGGACTCATAAAGGACTGTCTTACCTTATTTTATATATGTGAAAACTCACAGTCAGAAAAAAGTCAAATATTAGGTACACTACATTAAACAAGAGCCAGGTTTCTATTACACTCACAACAATTGATTTGCTTTCTGTGGACTTGTGCTCTATTAACAAACCCCCTGAAGGAATGATAACCAACAATGAATTCATTCTGCTAACAAGTACTGTATTGTCTGAGGCATGGCACTGGACAATGAAAAAAAAACCCACTGTTAGTTTATTCTCAACGCAGAAACTGACAAGAGTGCAATTCAGGACAAACAGCAGGAAGGATGTGTGTTCTGTCAATGCAGCTGAAAGACACAGGCTTACTGAGTTCATCACTTCCATAACATGACCAGGAGAGAGAGCATCCAAAAACCTTGTGACACATTTTAACCTTGACTGAATACTGCTGTTTTATAGTCTGTTGTGTCTGCAACACCGTGTGAACGCCCTGTAGATTACTGCATGGGCTGAACCCAAACAACACGAGGGAAGCATCAAGCACTGGCCACAGAAATAACACTGAAGCTAATCATAAATAATAGCAATAGTTTTTAGCTATTTTTATTGTTTTGCTAAACTGGATGACTGACCTGCCACTAGGACTGCTGGGTGAAAAAAAAAACAAGCACATTCGAACATGCAGGAATTTCTATGAGGCAAATCCGTCTTAAACGATTTACAATGGTCGGGGAGCATGTATTTGTGTGTTTGTGTGCCCAGACTTTTCTCTGGCACTGGCGGTATGCTGAGGCGATGCCCCTTCTGGTGATTAATAGCCTCAGTTGAGCCAGGATGTTTCTCCAGCACAACAGCACCATTGTCTTCAACGTCTGCTTCTCATTCTGACACACTACATATACAAACACACAAATCCCGCATCCCTCTTCAAACACACAGTCCCTGTTTTTGACTAATGGTAATATAATATGTTAGCTTTCCACGGACCCCCTGGGATCAGACTCTGAGAACGCTGTCCAAGATCTCCCATCAGGATCATTGCACCGCTCACATCCAAACCATGTTACAGTGAAAAAGGGAAACAAACTCCACATCTCAAAGGAATCCCGCCAACAGATCGCCACTTACATTTTTATAGAGCTGGGGGAAACGAGAGCAGAGGTAGAGGATAGATGCCAGGTATCCGCATACGTAGCCAGTAATTTCCACTGATTTAGAGGCAGCTGGACTCTGACAAAAGATGAGGCACAGAGAGAGGTGAATGGGACAAATCACTGCAGCTACACAAGAAACAGTACAACAACAATCTCCAGTCAAAGTTTAATTAATGTTCAGCCAATAAACCAAGAAATATCAAATCTAACACCTCCACACATGCACATAGTGCAACCATATATGCAGCACATTATAGATGCATTGTGTGCACCTACCTGGGTGTCTAAAGTTGTACTATTGTCTATGATGAGTTTGGGTAAGGCCAGGAGAACTAACGAAACAGCACCACACCACATGAAGCACAGCCACTTCAACACAGGGCTTTCTAGAGCACTCACACAAAAGAAAAACACAAAACAGAGAACTGACAGTGAAAACACACACAAGCAAATAATACGCCAGCGAAAATCCAACTCTTTGCATTATCTCATATTCAGCTGAAACTCCTCCGTACTTACTGTTTTACACTAGAAAATCCAACAGTCATGATTCTATTTCACTGCATGGTTGACATTATGACTGGCCAGTAGCAGAGATAAGTCTCAGTATGATTATGTGTCATTAGGCAAACCCTTTCGGCTTTGGTGGTAACACCACTCATAGGTACATAACAGCTCGAACTGTCCCTGTCATCGCTGAAGTCAGCCAGGTGGCTTTTGACTTCATAACAGCACGCATTTTTCTATTCCTGTTGGATTTATCTCATCCATGGAACCAATATCAATATCATAATGTAAATGTAAAAATCAGCTTTTTAGAGGTATGATCCATGAAGTTGAGTATTTCTATGATATAGCTCTGTCCAGTGGGAATGCTTACATAGTATGTTTAATAACTTAGCACGCTGATCCAACTGAAAATGAGACACAATACACTCATACTCACGCCATTTATGTCCTCTTGAGTATTCGTGATGTATTAGCGGTGATCCCTGGCATGCAGGTTTATAGATATCTTGTGTCTAGTCTATATATCTGTTTTGTACATGCAAATGAGACTGAAATCAAGTGTTGTCTAAGAAAGTTGTCTTTAAGGCATGTCTCACAGCCGAGATGTCCTAATTTTCACTTTGTGATGTTGTATAGTTCAAATTAAACAGTTACTGGTACAGTTCCTTCTTCATAGTCATGTTTTTCATTCATCTGGACGGTCATGATATGGTTGACTAACACAGCAAGGGCATCACTCCCCGACTCAGAAGCAGAGATAGTGTTATGGCTTACTTCTGCTGGAGCTGTTCTTGATCTTATAGTAGAGAAACTGGGAGATGAGAATCAGGTCTGTGAAGATGTAGAACACCACTGTGACTACCTGAGAGGGGGACACGGAAAAAAGAAATTCACAGTTTAGTTAAAAACACATTTGTTGGTTATGATGAGTTCATACTGCTTATGAGAATAAGCAGAAAGGCCAGGGAAAAGGTTCACAGTGAGATAAAGATTAGGATGATTGGGGCTGGTAATACTGTTGAGATTGGGCTCATTTTCAATCCAGCCAATTCAGGTAAATATAACTTTTGAAATTCAAAAACGCAGACAAGAGTTTTGGGCAGCTGAAATGTTCTTCTCTCTAAAGATGCTGGCAAAATACAAACACACATTATGTGAAAAAGCCTGCTGAAAAGAGAGGGCCTGAGCACAGCTTGTCTGAAATGTAATAACTCACCAATTTCAGGGACAAGAAAGGAAATTAATGAGTTCTGAGTTCACAGTGTACACGCCCAGACACACACTCACACACACACACACACACTCTCTCTCTCTGTCTCTCTGAGGTCTCAACAGCTAAAAATGAGCCAGGCAAGGCCAAGCAGTAATGTGTCCGAGTGACTATGTGTGTCTCCACCTGTCCATTACTGGCAATGTATCTGAGTGAAAGTGTGTGTGTGTGTCCACCTGTCCATTACTGGTAATGTATCTGAGTGAAAGTGTGTGTGTGTGTGTGTGTGTTCACCTGAATGGGCAGCTGGCTGGTGAGGTAGCAGCCGGCAAAGCTGGTCAGGTCTCCACTGAGGAGGAAGAAAAGAAAGCCAAAAGACATGGCCTCCTCCACTTTACCATTCCGATAGGCTTCATAGAGCTGCCTGGATAGAAAGACAGATAGATAGATGAACAGATGGATGCATGGACAGAACTGCACAACCACAAATCACAAACACTTGTAGTCGGATGACTCCGAATAGAGTTTCATCAAGATGTGCCACTTGATGTACAACTTACGGCAAAGTGGACAGCAGAAAACACAACATGGATATGAGTCCTATCACCACGCTGCAGTACTCCCACACATTATCCACACACTCCTCCAGCAGGTAAAGGATCCACGGCGTCCCATTGACGCACACTGGCCGGCCCAGCGCTGGAGCCGTCCAGTTGGCGGCGGCCACGTCCGCACTCTTTCCGGGGAGGCGCACGGTGATCATGGCGAGACACGGGCTCTGTTCACCGGCTGCAGGGTCTGACCTCCTGCCGCTAGCGCTGCTTCCAAATTGTAAGTATAGGCGTGTTTATTTTGGCACCAAAACCCAAACCTCATTAAAGCCAGTCTGACACACCCACCTACCTCATCACATAGATGTGTGGAGACTGGTTCTGTCATTTGCTGAGTCTGAAAGAATAAAATTGTACCAGTTACGGCTGCTGTCATGGGAAAATCATCAGACAAATCTGTGAAAGTGTTACAACTGCTTCAGATTGAATCCCTAAAGAGCAATCACACGGATATTTCGGGATGCTTTCCATAGTTGTGATGTTTCCTTAATTGGGGGACTGTGTTTACTCAGAAATGAATACCAGCTGATTTGTCTTAATTTGTGTTTCCTTTTCATTCGTCATTGTTTAAGACATTTGCATAGATGGATGATGCTAACAAAGATGGCTAAAATAGCTTCCAGTAACCGCTCACCTGACAAAACAGACGCGGTGCACGCTGGGTGTTGGTGGCTCTCCGTAACCTTTCCCCACATCCTCACACGTATCGCTAAACAGAGCGTATGGCCTTTAATAAACATTTCAGATTAGCTCCTCACGTTCACCATTCCTCGCAGATTTTCCAAGTGTCAAGACGTCCTGAATGCAATCAGAACATCCTGTGAGAATTTTCAAAATAATGCCCTCACAGACAAATATTTTTGAAAATACTAATTAGTGAAAGCATAATGTCTCAAAACTCAGAGCAGGGGAAGTTGTTAGATTATGTACAATACATTATCTTGTAAACAGGATGACTTTGTTCTACCATCAGAGCAATGTCAGCACACAATAGGTACGTCATGATGTGTTGTACAATCAGGACAAAAGGTTCACTTTATCAGTACATAATAACATACATGGTATCATGGTCAGCAGATTATGACACACACACACACACACACACACACACACACACACACACACACAGCTAATCATATGACATAGATATCCATTTGGTTTTAAGACAGTGAATGCTTACGATTGAGTAACAGAGAGGATGAATAATTCCCATTACAATGATAAAGAACATATCTTATGATTTCACCAAAAGACACATTGGCCTAGATGCACGTAGCATGTAGACTGTGCCAATATGACGTGATTCAATGCAAAACAGAGACTTAGAAAGCAGATAATATGATTTAAAGTTGACTGTATAGTGTTTCGGTATTGCAAGCCTGCGCAGGAGTAAACGACAATACAGAGCATAAAAAAAACAAAACGCGTGGAGCCAGAATAGAATATGCTTTATGGAAACCATTTTACAAATGTGATTTAGTTTGGCCCAAAAATTCCGACGTGTTGATGTGTCAACCAACCACCAGCAGCCACTTACAAACGTCAAATCCTGTACTTTTATTTTGAAGGCAAATTATCTCACAACCTATATTAATTTGACGCGCCGGAAACCGCGCACAAGTTTTTCAGCTTTACTTCCGATGGATGATGCCTGGGGAATTACCGCTACCTACTGATCACATGGACGCCTTATCTATGCAATCTTAATGGAGCAAAAATAAATAAATGCATAGATAAATAAAATAAATTACAGCCAATAAGCACTTTGACTAGACATATCTCTTTTCTGGTACGGCCCTCATATTTTTTTCCTTCATTATTGTTTGTATTATCGTAATGATCTATTTAAGCAAACTGCTATGCTGCAGGTGCTGCTACTTCTACTGCGACCACTGCTACAACAACAACAACAACAACAACAACAACAACCACTACTACTACTAGCCTGCAACTACTACTGATAGTAATATGTTTAAAGCATACAGTAAATTGTTGTCCAATAACTGATAAATGTACTATAGCCTTCGCCTTTTCCTCCTCACCTCATATAAATAGTTGCTTCCAGTAGTCTCATTATTGCACTCAAGCAAACATTGAACGGTCTGTCCGAGCTGGCAAAAGGGATTACGGATAACTGTGGTTTGGCACGCGGCCATGAAGTCATTAGGCCAGCTCCTCTCTCTCAGTGTTCGCTCTATGTTGCCTTTAGCAGGTCCTTGTAAACTCCCACGATGATTAGATTATAATTTCAAATATTAGTGAGCGGAAACAAGACCAAAACTGACCCTGTGATAAAAAGTCAGTCAACACAGGCCTACAATTGTAGCCACAGCAGAGTTACACAAACCTAAACATGTGAATGATGCTTGGATTCATTGGGCAGAGATCAGATTTGCTGTCATTTAACTATTTCACAAAAAACAATATTACTAACAGATAAAAAAAAAATACAAATACACTGATGTATGATGAGTTGTATGGCCTCCATGCAGTCTAAACCATTACATTTAGTCTACGTCTTAACCCTGACGTAAGCTACATGATCTAATTTGCAATGACATCTGATGAATTGGTACTCCATTGGTCACAAATGACATGTTACTTCCCATATTTCCCGATTTTGCTGAAGGTAGCATCTTTACCTGTCCCTCCCTCCTTCCACCTGTTGCGCCGCGCGCCCTCATCGACCCGCCGCACGATGGCGCGCTTTCCAATGGTGGCCGGCGATGAATATAAGGCTTCCTCTGCCAGGGAACTTGAAGCTGTGCAGGGGCAATTGGTGTTGCTATGTGCCGCTTTTTGACCGAGGGCTGGAGGCGCTGAACGGAGCTCCGCATCCAGTGTCCGCCCGTGCGTCCTCGTCCTGCACGGCGCAGGTAAGCTGTCCGACGCTGTAGGTGTTTTGGATTGAATCAGGTTTGGGTTTTTCTTGTTGCATGGCAGTCTGTCACGCGTTGCACGGCTCAAATGCATGAATGCCACCCGCATTCCTTGATGTCTGGAAAGTTGACTGGATGAGGTGAAATCGGCGGCCAACGCACCGATGTGTCTCAGTCTGTCCTAATCGCTCATCAGATGCCGTTTAGTTCGGAAATGTAAATAGGAATACACAGGGGAGCGCGCAGGTGGATTGGAGAGGTGTTTTGTGGGTTGTTACAACAAGCGCTGGATGTAATATGGGGTTAAATTCTTGTTAGTCATTGCATATGCTGACAATTGCGGGCAACACATATTACCCTTTTAAAAATAAACGCGCGGCAAGGTTGAAAGTACGGCGCATGCACACATGACACATTCCAGTAAATAATTTTAGGTTTTTCTGCCAGACTACTTATTTTACACCTGCTTTACTTCCATGTCTTTCCTCCCCTCCCCGTCTCTCCCTCCGTGTTTCGGTATAAATACAGTGGAATGTGCTCTGAGAGCTTGAAAGGCAAGTTCAGTGGCATTACTCGCGTTTATTCTGTGCATCTCTTCTCTTAAAGCGCTATCTAAATCTACTGTTGCTCCACCTGTGAGTGTGTGGATACATGGGGGAGGGGGGGGGACTCCTCAAGGTCACAGACTTCTGAGATCGACAGATGTGGATGTCCCAGGAAGGAGGGGCATTAGAAGGATTGTCCCGAGCTCGAACTTGATTTTTACGCCTTATTTCAATAAAATGCCGATTAAATGCTCGTTGTATGTAACGAATTTGATGTTAAACTACTGTTCACGTCATTCAAATGGCAGCCTGCAATCCATTAATTCATTCACACTGGATTGCTTGTCTTGTTTTTCTAGAAAAGGATGGCTAAACTGAGCTTATGTGGAGTTGTCTTTTGGCATCTTTGCATTCCTTGCTCTGATGACATTTAGATGATTTTCAGCTATTAAGAAAAGGAAGTTGGGTATATCATTAAGAAACAACAGAGTGTATTAGGACACCATTTTTCCATGAGGTGCACCTTGAAAGCAGTAATTCTTCATCGGTTGAATCACCTTTCCAGCCCGCTCACTCACTCAGGGAGCAGGAAACCTAGATAATGTGGTGATGCCAGATATGAAAAGATTTCTAAACTTAGAAGCATATTAAACATGTATTGAGGATGTTTGAAAGCAGCTCACTATTAAGAATCAGGTCTTAACATTTAGTGCACTGAATTTCTGCCTTCAAGGCTGCACTCCTGAGTCAGACCCGTACACTGAAACCAGAACATGCTTCCGTTCAGCACTCAGGGCGAGACTCTTGAGTTTGGGCTGCGGAAGGCAGAGGGGAGTAATGAATAATGAATGGTTGAGAAAATGTGTGTGAATGTTAGCTGGTGGAGTGTGGCGGTAATGCACTACACCAGCCAGCGCTTCTCCTCTCTCTGCTGTGGAAATCCTCTCAGCAGCTCCGAGTCTCACAGCACAGCAGAGCCAAACTTGAGAGCAAAGCGGAACCCCTCCTTCCACGCTTTCTGTTGGATTCGCTGGCATTTGACACAGTTACGCCTGCAGAGACTCAGACACACACACACACACTTACATCCACACTTATGAACACAAACACACAGTGGAGTCAGTTTAGAATCAGCCTATAGAGACCGTCTTTTTTTTCTGTCTCGGATTCAAATTAGTTTCACCTTCGAATCCAGCGCGGTGAGTCCCAAAAGATATTTCTGTGTGACCAATCTGGGTTAAAGCTGAGAGTTTTTAAAGAAACAACTTTTGGTGTTACACAGTGAGGCAGGTAACTTTTATCCAACGTACATTATGCCTGTAGCCTGTCAGTAATAGCAGTGCTTATAGCAAGAGAGCCAAAACAATGAATCCATCAGTCCATCAAAGAGGATTAGAGGCCAGGCGTGCACAACAGATATCAGTCCGTGTGTGTCTTAACACTCTTATCTCTTTGCTATTCATAACACATCTGCTCTGTCTGCATTAGGCAGTGTGACATCCATAAGTGCCACATTAAATGTTCCTGTGGCCTGCTTGTGGTTTCTCTTATCAGGTCCACAGTGACCGTTCTCCAGAGAGAGAGTGAGATATAGGCTTCCCCCTCATGTTCAGTCACTCTCCGCCTCTCCATATTTCCCATTCTGTCTGTTTTTATCTCTCAGTGTCTTCAGTGTGTTTTACAGTAGCTATTTTCTCCGGCTCCTGTCATACTGTAATTCCCAATCGTTGCTCCACAGCTGCATAACTGCAGGGTATAAATAATGGAGAACTTTCTCCCACACACACACACACACACACACACACACACACACACACACACACATATAATACAGTGCACTCCTACAGTATGTTCCTAAGCTAAACCTCGGGGGTCTATCTTTCAAGAAGACTTAACTGCGTTCTCTGCCGCAGCATGAACCTATTTCCAAAGAGGTCTTCAGGGAATCTCTTCTTTGTGACTTATTCGTCTTACTTATTCATGAAATTCATGGCATCAGTTATATAACTGATTGGCCCAGTTATAGGGAATAACTACCAATGTAACCAGCCTTTAATCATAGCATTAGTATGGACGATGGGTTTCTGCTCAGCATGATATTGTATGACCAAAACATGAGATATTACAGTATGGCCTATTTTGGCTGATTAGAACAGAAAGAATTGGAGGAGTCGATCAACAGAACGATAATTTGCAAAAATTTTGATAATCAAGTAATTGTAAAGTAATTTTTGCAAGCAAAAATAACAAATATTCTCTGGTTCGAATGTCTCCAGTGTGAACATTTGCTGGTTTTCTCTGCTTTTATACAACCCCATTTTGGATATTGGATATTCCAAAAATGTTGGGACACTTTATAAAACGTAAAAAAAAAAAACAGAATGGGGAATTGGGTTATATCTGAAGCCTGTAGCCTCAGTTAGAGCAAACATAATCAGTAAAAGTCCAGAGGATGTCTTTTCAAAGGATTCCTGTCTGCAGAATGACGGTCAGTTGCCATATTTATCTTTATCTTAATGGTGTTAGACGAAGAACTTCAAACTGTTTTTTTTTTTCTTTGAAAAGCAGCTTTCCAACAGGGTTCAGGCTGCCTCTACTCCAACCCCCCCAGACTCTCCCCCACTCTCAAATAATAATTATGTGCATAATAAACAAAGAAGGAGTGAAAGAAATCAACCAGGGAACCTCTGTTAAGTGTGACAGACAGACAGACAGACAGACAGACAGACAGAAAGAAGGAATAGATGGGAGAAATATTTCTTCCTCGTTCTGTTTCTTAGTTCATACTCAGAGATATGAAGCAGCAATGTAGAGAAAACAGTGGAATGCAGGACTTTTTTTCTCCTGTTGTCCCCTTCTGTCTCTCCCTTTCACCCAGCTCCTTTCTGAAGTATTTGTGTGTGAATGTGTGTGTGTGTGTGTGAGATGTCTTACAGGCCAAGCAGGTGCACCTTACACAGAAGGATAGGGCCGACTGAGCAGAGAGAGAGAGAGAGAGAGAGAGAGAGACGGGGGAGGGAGGGAGGGGTGGTCTGTCCTATAGGTCATACAAAAGAGCCAGTGTTTTCTCTCTCTCAGTGCCGAGTGAAGACAGCAGTGGCATTGGTGGAGGCCCTTCGGTCACATTGTCCTCACGTAGCCCCTAACCCTCTCATCGGCCTCCCCCAGCACGCATCCCCTGTCACCCCTCACCCAGTGGCCCCCTCGCAGCTCTCCTGCAACATGTGGGTGCCTGCCAGAGCTTTACATTCAGCTGAATTCCACTGCAAGAATGCAGACTGTCAGAGTCTGTGCAGACGTGTGGCTGACAACATGCCAACAAGAGAGACGTGAAAAGTGCAGCTTGGACATACCGTTCAGTTAAATGTGAAGCATTTAAAGTGTGCACCACAAAAAACAGCTGATAACTAGTTACCGCAACTTTCTTTTACATTTTGTGTGTGTGTGTGTGTGTGTTAAGAGGCTGCATTCCTGAGCTTGCTGAGCCGTAGCTGGGTGATTAATAGTAACTAGCTGATTGTTTAAGAACTGAAATTCCTCAGGCCCATTTTTTCCTCTGCTTTTACACACATCACACACGCGCGCACACACACATTGCGCTCAGTCACTCAGGCGGGCTGTGACATAGTGAGAGCAGGAAGGGGATACAGTAAATAAGCCAGTGAGGAGAGAGAGGAAGGCATGTGTATATATATATATATTACACAGTATGTGCAAAGGTGTGTGTGTGTGTGTGCATGTGTGTGTGTGAGAGAGAGAGAGAGAGAGTGTGTTGGTGAGGCATTCAGGCAGAATAATGGAGGCTCAGTATGTGAGCTGTCTGCAGGTTACACAGGGAATTCAGGACACTGAAACATTATCCACCTCTGGCTTTCTCTCTCTCCGCTGCTCTGTCTCTGTCTGTTCCTCTGTTGCTCGCTGTCTTTCACTCTGAGTGTGTGTGCGTCCAACCCTCACACCTCCTCCTCTCCTGATGTGTCTTCATCCTCTCCATCTCGCTCCCCCTGCTTCTTTATCTTCTTTTTTCTCTCTGAATTTCTGTTTTTCCAACTAAATACATATTTTCCCCCCCTTTACTGATTGGTTGGGGAATATATGATGCAGCAGCAGCAGCAGCAGCACAAACTGCAGCCTCCAAAATGATCTGTACTTATTGAACAAGCAACTGACTGACTCGTGTCATAATGTTTTAGCTGCAGCTAATTGGAAGCTGATGCCCCTCCAACACACATACTGTACCTCAACCCTGCACAGAAATAGCTCTGATTGTTGCTCCACACAACAAGGATAATAGATGTGCGTGTGCGTGAGCCTCTGTCTGTGCGTGACAGATAAATCTCTGCTTTGTATTTATGGTTGTTTTTGTTGTTTTGGTCCCAGCAGCCTGGCTTTGACCAATAAGAATTCCTGATGTGGTATCCTGGCAATGGGCAGATTTCCATGGCCGTCACCGGCTTGGCAGGAGAGATATCGGTCTCCCAAGTGCTCCGCTTTGTGCCGTCCTTTGGTCGAGCTTGGGCTCGCTCCAGAGTGACTTTCAGAGAAACGGTGTGAGGATGAGATGACGTCTGATTGTAGAGGGAAGCGGGTGCAGGGAGCTGACAATGACACAGATACATACGCTTAGCTGCTCATCATCTGAAGGAGGCAGCAGGCAAGCTGGGTGGCTGCCTTGAAGAGTGTGTGTGTTTCCTACTTGCAAAATATTTCTCTGAAGGCATAGGAAGATGCAGTGTGTGTGTGTGTGTGTGTGTGTGTGTGTTTAGATTTTTATGTGGGAGGACAGATATGCTTGTCTTTGTGTGAAGCCAGAGATATAAAACAGTTCTAGAAACAAGCATACATAAATTGTGTATGTGTGTGTCTAAAACTCCCCGCTGCCCCGCTGGTGCCCCTCGTAGAGTTAATGTTTTAATGTTTAATTGAGTTTCACAGACACAGGGATAATGGTTAACATGGTGCCTTTGAATTCCCACAAGCCTGACTCCATTCATAATATGGCAGAAGAGCGTTTATTCTCACTGAAGCATTAGATGTATGAACCATCGTATTGCATCGTAATGAACACTAATACTGCAATGAATAAAACATTAAGAATCTAACAAATGATGTATTACTTGAATGCAAAAAAAACATTTTTGAGATTCGTCATGGACATACTGTTTTAGCCATTTAGGCGACATGGTTCATAAGTTTGGTTTGAACCCACCACAGTGTAGAATATGCACTGGACTGAAGACTGAACTTCACCCAGAATGTCACTGAGGCTGCACAGTTTAAATAAACACCTCTGTGAACTGAAAACTGTAGTCACACATTCCCAGAGTACATCCGTGTGTGTGTGTGTGTGTGTGTGTGTGTGTGTGTGTGTGTGTGTGTGTGCATGCACGTGTATTTGTACTTGCTATGTAGTGAGCTAACCAACAGTGAGGACATTTTTGGAAAGCAAGGACATTTTTGCTGGTCCTCACAACTTCAAAAGGCCGTTTGAGGGTTAAGACTTGGTTTTAGGGGTTAGTTTAGAATCAGGTTTAGGTTTATCTTAGGGTGAGGGGTTGGCTGTGTTTTAGTTTTGATGGACTGGGGAATGCATTATGTTAGTGAGTGTCATCGCAAGTATAGAAGTACATGTTTGCGTGTGCATTTTGGTAGGTCTGTATGATTTTGTAGCAGATATGTCATTCAGTTCATGTTATCACATATTAACTTACACTTGGTGCAGAAAGAGGAAAACAGAGAGAGAAAAGGATTTTAAAAGGGAGAGGGATGGATGAGGGAGACGAACAGTAGAGGGGTGCTTGGGCAGATATTTTTAAGATACTTAAAGTGTTGTTGTTGACTGTTATTGTCACATGAACCCACCACCAGCGATACTTTGACATTTTGAGATATGCATTGATTTGCTTTCTTGCTCAAAGTTAGATGAGAAGATTGGTACCACCCTCATGTCTGTGCTTTTAATATGAAGCTACCGCCAGCAGCTGGTTTGCTTGGCTTAGACTGGAAACAGGGGGAAACAGCTAGCCTGGCTTTGTTTGAGTGTTAAACAATTCACCTGAAGCTCACCCTTGTCTCTTTTTTTTTTGTTACCTTTGGCCTTGACTAGCTTTTTTTCTTGTTTCCAGTCTGTAGGCATTTTCCCAAAATGCTAAACTACTCCTTTAATATTGACTTGCATCCACTTCTGTCTGTTTCTTTGTTGTCCAAGGTGTCCATGTATGTTTCTTGAGACCAAAAATCAAATTAAACCTCTACAGCTTCTTTTATTGGCTCAAACTTGATTTTCTCATTCTCAGCTTCTTGCCAGAATATAATTTTGTATACAAAATGAACATCCCAGCATTTACTTCCATTTAGTTGATCTAATCCTCCCCTCTCCCCCTCAACAGGACTCTGTGCAAAGACTGCCTTCTCCACAATATGCCTTGTCTCCATGGTAACAGGCCTCAGGCAGACCCAGAAAGACATTTGGCCAAACTCGTCCACTCTTGTCCAGCCTACCTGATCCTGGACTGTATTGAAGACAATTTCAACAAAAACTCACAGAATTAAGGATTTTAAACATATTAATAATCTTCTCTATGAATCCTTGTGGTTATTTTACCAGTTAGAGTGAATTCACAGGACCCACAATGTCTAAAATAGTGCCTGAAACTTAACTTGAGGTAATTTAAGAAGGATTCACGTTCTCCTCTTTGGAATCCCAATGCCGACGACTCTGTATAGTCTCTAAATGGTCCCCTAAAAACAAGAGAAAACATAATGTCAGGGACATAATCTCATACTCATTCTCCATTAAGGGATCTTAAACTGGGCAGCACCAGTCTCAAACTGGTCTGAAAGCAGTTCTAAACCAGGACCAGGATGCACCAGCTGTTCAGCCAGGTGCTGGGGCAGAGGGATCTCTCCAGAGCAGGGGATCTGTTTTCTCTGGAGGACGCAGAGATCGAAGACTGTCTGTCTCAGGCTCTGGACCAGATCAAGGCCATCTCCTGCTCACCGGTCAGTATGATATTTATCCAAAACATTACACGGCAAATGTCAGTTTAATTTATTATTCATGTCCTTATCCATAATTCATCTTTTTGTCCTTAATTTATCATTGCATCCTCTTACTGTGTGACAGGACTATTTGACCAATGACAATGACCAGGCTGTGGTGGAGATTTGCATAACGCGCATCACCACGGCCATAAGGGAGACGGGCTCCATCGAGCTACACAGCACGGCGCTGGTGGGGCTGTGGGAGTCGTGTCTGGAACACAACCTCACCCCGCAAGGTGAAAATACAGAGGACACACCACATGCCAAGATAGCCTCCGACATCACCAGCTGTATCCTGCAGGTACACACACGCACACACGAACACATGCCAGACATTGTTCTGTCGTGTGGTATTCCAGAGAAAAGTGCTTCTCTAATTGTTTTACCTGAAGGACAAACTGCACATATGGAACATACCTTTGGTATGGAAAAGAGAAGGCACATTATTACACTTGTCTACAAGTGTCTGACAGTGACGACCCTTTCAACAGTAAATGAACTCGAAGGAGAAGCAGCCACATGAGTTAGCAACATGACACTGGCTGGCATGGCGCTGCAGGGGTTTTTGAATATTGCTGTATATAAATATGCTCTATTACAAATCCTTCAGAAACATGTATGTAAAACATCAAAAGTAAAAGTATTGATAATACAGAGTGAGTTCTTAGCGTTATTTATCATATTGTTGGATTATTATCACTGATACATTAATGTGTTACTAGCTTTTTACTGTTGTAGTTGGTTGACGTTGATCTAATTTGAACTATTTTACATACTGTTGGATAGTTCAGTCTATGACAGTGTATATATAATATTTATAAGGGTATCACATCTTTTGATAGAATAGCCAGGGTATACCCACCCACCGTGACACTGCTATACCACTGCTTGTACCTCCCCTCGTCACAGCTTGAATATGTCTGTGAGTTGTGAGCATGTCAACCGATGAATGAACGTCTTGGTTTATTTCATCTGTAAAACTGTTTGACGCCTGATGAGGTAAAACCATCCAGCATCTCAGAGGAAGAAGCAATTATTAGGGACGTGTTGTAAAAAGAAGAAGAAATTTATTGCATCAATCAACTTGTGACCTGTCAGATTAGTCTTGTCACCCCTTCAGAGGGTGTTGACCCCCAAGTTGGGAACTAGGGTTAGGCAGTATGTTAATGTTTCCCAACCGGTCAGGTTAGCCCAGCAACCAGCGATTGCTGATGTCTTCATGCAGGTGTGTGTCCAGTGGTCCCCCCATTTTTTTTTTTTTACACCTGGGAGATGTGTGTGATTGGTGTGTATTCTTACACCTATTTTCTGTATTAAACAACCCTTAAAAACCTTTAATGCACAGAGTTAGATGTGAAAATATTGTGGCTCTAGACGCTGTTTCCCCCCTGCCTCTCTGTTGTTGCTGGCTTTTTTGTACAACTGCATTAGACAATTAAATTAGCAAAATAAAATGATGACAGTCGACCAAAAAAAAACAACCTGCATGGGCTCACAGGTAGCTGATATATTCATCCAATTACCAGCCCTATTAGAAAATACCAGTCCAAACCAGTGCTTCTACTAATACTGGCCATGCAATTTGCTTTTCTGGGTCTATTTTTTCATTTGATGCTACTTCCAGTCATACTGGAGACAAATCATAAGCTACAATTTTTCATGTATCTAAAACAGTAATCACCAGCTTGAAAGGCATTCTGGGTAGTAAAATTAGCTGAGGAAGGTTGAGGGAAAGTGGGTACAGAAGAAGAAATTATAACATCCATCATAAAACATACTGAAAAATGGATTTTTGCTTTAAGAGCAAATATAGTTTATGTAATCTCTGCCGGGGGTCTTTAAAATGTAAATCTAAATCTTTCCCCATCGGACCTCCCCAGCAAAAAGGATTACAGTAAAAGCAAAGGGACTCTCTCTCTCTCTCTCTCTCTCTCTCTCTCTCTCTCTCTCTCTCTCTCTCTCTC
>JBBMOE010000020.1:2529718-2617364 GCA_037975065.1 Chaetodon trifasciatus | reverse complement strand
CGCACACACACACACACACACGCATGTAGAGGTGAGACTAAAAGTTCTGACAGCTCTGACAGCAGCAGCTCCAGGCTCTGATGTCCTAACTCCAACAGTTATCAGGACAGCGCTTCTCTCCTCACTCTGCCGCTGTTCCTTTGTCCCTCTCAATCTGTTCCTCTCTTGACTTCATTCTGCCCACTTTCCCTGCCTCACTTGTTCTGTCTTACCTTCTCTAGCCCTCTGACTGTCTTATCCCGCCTCTGATCTCCTCTGCTCTCTCTGTCTTCCTGTCATGTTGAATCTGCAGATGCACCAACACCTTTCTCACCTCCCCACTGAAGCTCCCACAGAGAGGAGGAGAGAAGTGAGCGACAGACTGTTAAGGAAGAAGGGTTTTCATTTGCACGCTGCTTGTGTGCAACACACACACAAACTCATGTATCCACAGTTTTCTAGCTCATGGCTTGATCTGTGCTGCGTCTGACATTAAAGTGACTCTCCCTAATAAGATGAAAGAGAGAAATGGGACAGATAAATAAAAATGTACATCCATAAGATAAAAATGTTCTCTATATTAAGTTTGAAACAATTGTCTGCCAAATGAATATAATCCAATATAGACAGATTGATAGACAGATCATCTTGATAGTTGGAATAATAAAGTTTTTGTGGACACTGCCATCATGTGGCAGAGTAGAGGTGTGACAGACAGCTCTCAAAAACATCAACAGTAAACATCAGATTGAACGGCATCCTGGTTATTCTAAAGTAGAGGGAGATGAGGACGCTTGAGTTTGAAAGTGTGTTCACAAGGATAGATTATGACGTCCAAAGAGTGGACATCACTGATTAGTGATACTCCATGAAACAAAGGAGGATCTTTGCTTTGGGAGCAAAGATAATGTCTGTAATCACTGCAGAGGGTCTTAAAAATGTGAATATGAATTTGGATTACTTGCAATCTCCTGTGTCTGTGTCTTTCCTCCCCGTTTTTCTGTCTTTGTCTCTCTCTCTCTCTCTCTCTCTCTCTCTCACACACACACACACACACCCTCACACACACACACACACACACACACACCTCACTTGAAAACTGTTCAAACAGATGTGGTCTCAGTCTGACCTGTTGAGGGAGCTAGTGCATTTCATATCCCCGTCCTCATTCCTCCTTCAATAAATGATCACAGGGACAAACTTCCGCTTGTGTCTGTCCTCAAAGACAATACACTTTCCTCGCAGACTCATAGCTGCTGCTTTTTGTCTCAGATGACCAAAAATCTATTTGATGCATAGCTCATAGTCGTGAGGATATTTTTAGGCCATGTTGTCTGGCGTGTTGTCTGGTGTGCTCTCAGTGCCTTCAAACATCAGACACCTGTGCTTCTGGGCTGTTGTAGAAAATAAGAAATGATGGCCAGCACTGCCAGGTCTGTGGTCACTATGAAAACCCAGGACAAGAGAGAGCTGGATGTCCATCAAATGGATCCCTGCTTCTGTCAGTGTTCTGTGAATGCAGTCACTTTATGTCCTGTGTTGTAGTCACTGTCCTTGCTTTACAAAATACCCTCTGTCTGCGTGTATGTGTTACATCTGAACAGGGATTTGGTAATACTGAAGTGTGCAGCATTTGGCTTGTCCCTATGAAAAGATGCTGCCATCTCCTCAAACCTCCTCTCTCCCTTTGTCTCCTCAGAACTACAGTTGTCCGTCAGTCATGGTGCTGGCCATCCCGGTGGCGGTGCGCTTCCTGCAGAGAGGGAACAGAGAGCTGAGCAGGAACATGTCCAGCTATCTCTCCCTGGCTGCTATAGCGAAGGCTGATCTGCTGGCTGAACACACAGAGGCCATAACACACAGCGTGCTGGGAGGTAGGATGCGCAGACACACACACAAAAGAATATTTTTGTGTGCGTGTGTTAACATACATGCACACGAATCTGAATGAACATATTTTAATCTTAGTGCTGCCATGCTGACTAGAAGTGGTTCAAGTTTTACCCCTTCAAATCTGATGCTATGCGATTCCTTAGTTTCTGCTGCCCCACATCGATACAGGTCTTCTTTTGCATGTAGAGATGTTTGTGTGTGTGGCCGTGAGCCTTTTGCAGAGGCAATAAAGAGGAAGAGAGTCACAGAGTGAGCTTTGCATAAAAGCTCTGCTTAAGAGTGAACATGGAAAGGATTCTCCAAGGAGGCGTTATTGTATTTATTTAGTTGTTAATGGCTGACGTGTGGGTGTGGCTCATAGAAATAGCACTTGAAATAAGCTCTTTCTGTGAGGGCTGTTAGCAGATCTGCAACAATGGGATCAGCTGGTTTACTGGAGTGGAAAAATGGATTACTGTTGTAATCAGCAGTTGTAGAAGCAAACCACAGTCTTATCCTATCATGAGCCACAGCGAATAATGTGATGATTGCCAGCTCATTGAAGATAATAATGATGGCAAATAATAGCTGTTGCACATCATCATTTCCCTGATGGCCCTTCGATGCAACATGGAAATTCATACGTCAGAACTGTTTTTTGTGAAGAGAAAGGGGCTTTGGATGTTTCATCTTGTGCAGTCCAAACATATAAAACACGTTCGTTGTTTTCATTGATTTGATATACTGCTGTATATCTTGTCCACACGTGTCATTCTGCTCATGAGATGACGTAACTCCTCCTGTCTCACAAAGCAGCGCTAATGCGCTCTGAAAATCATCCAGGGGTGTAACATGAGACTTTTAGCCGATCAGTATGTGCAGGAACTTCTCTTCTTAACACTTTGGGTCAGGGAGGGGGACTGAGCTGACCTCTGGCCAGTCGTTAAAGACGGCTATTCCCTGAAACCTTTTTTTCTGCCCTTTTAACCCTTTTTTTCAACACAGATGATTTCAAGCTCATTAGTGTAGTGTCGGTGTCTAAAGGGCTGTAGTTAGCACTGCCTGATGGAGATCTGTTTACCCCCTCAGGCCTTCACATAAGTGCACACACACACACACACACACACCCACACACACACACACACACACACACACACACACACACACACACACACACACACTCTCTCCACTGTTAATATGAGTGGTTGCTGTGCAGGGGTTCAATTAATAGAGAGCAGTTTACTGTCTGTTGAAGTAATTCTCTTGCACATTATGTGAACATGATTTTGTGAGGCTCTGTGTGTATTTGCACGTGCAGGTGTGTTTTTCTCTGTGAATCATTTGACGCTTTTGGCAACATGCTGAACGAAGACCTCGCACACACGCGCGCACACACTAGCACGTGGTGCTAATCACCTCACGCAGCACCAGAGTGAGGTGCCCACCATGGTGATGCTCCCACCGAGCACATTTTCTGCCAGCAGCTCAGCACATGAAACAGCTTAGCTCTCTGCGGTCTGCTTCATTTTAGCCAAGTTTAGCCAGTGTTTGGGCTTAGTGTGTCAGATAGTTGGAAGACACTTTGCACCTGTGGTTCATAAAACTGTGGGTGAAAATAGAGATAGCAAGTGGCCCCTGCCAGTGGGAACACAGAATGAGGTGTTTTTCAGATTAGAGGAGCAATATGGGCTTTAAAAGAGGAGTTTTTCATTTTATGTTTAAAACAAGTGGCAGTGTGCATTCAGCTTTAAGACACAGTTCCTCTGATTGCTGCCGAATGTTGACTCTAAAGGAAGAAACACCAGTTTCTCTCCAGAATCATCATATGAAACCAGCTTTTTTCAGAAATTATTGTTCCGTTTAAGGCAGACTGTGAAGTTTTTGACCACTAGTGATGCTGTGGAGCAATGTTTTATAAGCAGGTCCGTGTTTCGCTTCTATTCCATCTTTTATTTTATATTATTTAAATAATGCACCATTTTAAAAATCTGCTTTTTAACGAGGAAAGGAACAGAAATATATTTGCACATTTTTCAGACCTCAAGGATACTCACAGTGCATTTTGGACAGTGAATGTAACTTATTATCTTATTTTTGTTCATAAGAAAACTCCACAGGCCAACTTTAAGAAATTGATGGATTTTTTGGAGTATGTTTACCTAATTAGCAAACAATTCCACTCAACTAGAGAATAATATGGTTTGTTCCACCTAATCACCAATCAAGCAGAGGTCAAGATGGCACCAAGTAATAAACTGAACTCCGTGTTTCAAATGTAGATTTTACAGTTGCTGAACTCATTGCCTTTCTGTGTTTTCTGTCATATTCTGCCACTTGGCTCCTCAGGTATTTCCTTGTATCAGGAAGAAACATGTTTAGCTGTACGTGTTTTGTTCTTGGAGCTGCTTTGACAGCTAAAGTTCAAAGTAGCAACTTAAGTGTTGCATAGTTGCACCGCTGGCCTTCTGTGATACATCTTAATGCGCTCAGTGTCAAGCTCAGTTCATTTGATACTAGAGAAACAAATAAATATCGAATTCCTCATTGTCAGCCTCTCAGGGGAGATGTAGTCATAATGTTTGTTTCAAAACTTTGACCCCAAGATTTATTTCCAATTGGTTTATGGCACCAGTCAGCACATAATATCACACTACGGGACATTTGTGTCTACTAATGCAGAGTGAAACCTGCCTTTGTTTGTGAGCTAAGAGAGAAGAGGTGGAAATAAAAGAAGAAAAAGAGAAAAAGAGGGAGAAAGAAAAGATGGGAGAGACAGAAAGTTATATGCAAAGACACACTCAGGCTTCCACTGGCTGTGATCCAGCTTGACAGGGGGGGATGAAGTGATGGTGGGCCTTATTAAAGCTGGAATATAACACACACATACACACACACATGCTGAGGGTGGAGAGAGGATGAAAGTGAACACGACTTGCTGGAGGGCTTTATTAAAGTGAGTTCAGATTCATGTTTCCTTGGGCAGTTTTAAATGCAGCCAAGGCAAGTTTCAAGTTTTTACCCCCACTGCTGAGGCTCATCCACTTACCGCACTGAACATTTCAGCATCATTTAACAAGCCTCCACTTCTCCCTTACCCTCTGAAAACCTCAACATATATGCAACACAGCATAAACACAAGACTAAGAGTGAACCGCACACACACACACACACACACACACACACACACACACACACACACACACACACACACACCACGCATGTAGCTCGTAGAAGCAATAACAGATGACCTCTCCTCTGCAGCCCTCCGCTCAGGAAGTGAGCTGATGTAATGTGTTTCAGGGGTGTGATGGGTTGGTTACATGTGTGTGTATCAGTATGTGTGTGTGTGTTTATACCATAAGTTTGTTATAGAAGCCTGAGGTTGCAACATGCCCATGTTCGCTGATTTTCTATTATTTCTTTGAGTTCTTTGGATGACAGTGTGTTGTTGTGCTTTGTTCTTTGTTGTATTTATTTCATATGGTATATGTCAGTTCAGTGTGTGGTGAGCTTTATGAGGATGTGTGTGTGTTAACAAGTTACAGGAAGTCAGCAGCAGGATACAGAAAGAAGGTTTTATAGCCTGCTACAGTAACCAGTGCCTGCACATAGAAACATGTGGCATTGCTTTGGCCCCATTGGGAATTAGAGCCAAGAGTTCCTTCCTTCTTTCAATAAAACCTGATCTTACGTTAACACCGAAATTTGGAATGTGCCATCCGTCAAAGTGATGTGTCTTTTTTCGGCTCCCCTGCTTCAAAACATGAGTAGTTAGTGTAGTCTGGCTTGTAAGCTGAAGACAAGGCACGGTGGGGAAAGTCTGGGACGGGTGGGAGTCCTGAATGTTAAAGGTGACATTTTCATTTTGTAACAAGTCGCAGTTGCAGAAACGGTTGGAGGCTGTGCAGAGGTTATAGCTGCAGGAGGGGCCTGTCATATTTCACCAGCAGGCCCATCGCACAGTGTGCCACGGTAAACTGCAAGCACATGTGAGCAGCGAAGAAATGTGTTTGTCTCCAGTTACAGTTTTTTCAGTATCAGATTTTTTTTAATCAACAGATTCTGAGTATCGTCATGACACTTGTCTGGAATTTAAATCGTATGTGCTGTATATCATCTTGATCCAACTTTGCATGTCTGCTCTCTGGAGAATTTGGTTATATTATTTATGGAGACAAGTGTAGTTTTGAACTTTAATCCAAGGCTCGTGTAGCAGAAACAATTCTTTGTCAATAGTAGATGTTCAGTTGACAAGAAAAAGCAGGAGGCCATTTTATTTTCCTCTACGGTGTGTTTTCAAATCTTGATCTCATGCGTTTCTTTGCCTTATGTAAAGCACTTTGAACTCTATGTTTGGAAGATGCTGTACTAATAAATGCACCTAGTTGTTAATGTTCTGAGCTTTATGAGTAGAACTTAAGTGTTAATTTTCATCTGGTTTATATACAGTGGCAGATGTTTTGTCAGTGTCAGACATGCGTAGATATTTGCTTATTTAATTTGCTCATTGACTTTTCTTGTCTGGAAGGGCATCACAGAGCCCACTTTATCATGTTTTATCCACCATCCAAGAGGGTATTTTTGCCATGTTTTTCAAACATGGGGGCATCTGCATGGGCAAATTGTGTGTCTATATGAGTGTAGTCTATTTATTGAGAGTATCTGTAATCCATACGCAGACTTAATACCCAGATATGGTTGTTATAAGACTTTAAAATGACAACACTGACACCCCATATCCAGGGAGGGAATATACTGTAACTTGAAGTCTTTATTTATATCTCACTTTCCATTCATTCAAGTCATGTTATGCAAAATATATTTATGTACAAAATACATTCAATTTCACCATTTCACAAGAACAACAAAAGCAATTTACAGTATAATACAACTTAGTTCATAAAGATTAGATTGTGTAAACATTGTCCTCAGTTTCGTTTATCAAAAAAAAATTTTCAATCTCACATTAGAAACAGTTTTACTTTTATCAAAAAAGAAGACACACATTAATAACCCTAAAATTAAATGACTACTACTCACAATAAAAACCTAATAAAGCAGAGCTAGCATTATATGACTCATATGAATGTAAACACTTTGATGAGTACAATTTTGGAAATGCAAGGTCTTAAAAATACTTACAAAGCTTTCACATATTCAAGAAAATTATGCTAAAATAATGGCATCACTTCGTTTGAAGCTATTTCTACAGTTGCTAGTCGGCCATGCGTAAAATGAAAGCAAGTACAGCAGTTTTCAGTCACACAGGTATTTCATATGTTGCGCTGCACATTACAATACAACACATTATTAACACATAAGAAACGGACCACTGTGATGGGGATAGGTGACAGTCAATCAACTTCTAGTAAGTGTACCTACACTTCAGATGGTAGAAAAGCAAATACTCAACAGTTTTTTGCATTGATAATCGATTAAATGCACTTGCCATTTCTGTACAAATGTAGATAGAAAGAGAGAAAATGCATTATTAGCCGCACACATCAGATAATCTCTTGTAATTGTCTGTGCCCTCTTGTTTCCCTCTGCTGTCTGGTGATTACTCTGTTTACTGGCTCAGAACCCGTTCACGTTAACAATAGACTCTTTGTCTTTCTCGCAGTCTAATTAAGTCCTTGGTAAAAAAAAAGTTTTCTAAGCTGAATGTGCATCAGTGTGAGTGTGTGTGTGCATGTGTGTGTGTGTGCGTGTGTGCGTGTGTGTGTGTGTGTGTGTGTGTGTGTGTGTGTGTGTGTTATGGCCACAGTTCAAAAGGCAATGTTACAAAAAAAACAACTTCAGTCTCTCACAGCATTGACTTCCTCTCATTTGAACGCACCTCGTAAAGTTCATTGCAGCATTAGTGTTCACGATACTAGTGATGGAGACGATGACGTCATGATAAGAACATAATAATGAAAACATTTGACTTTAGGGACAAAGATGATGATGACGATGATGATGATGAGAAAGGCAGTTGTAAGTTGTTCTCTTCAGTTTTAGCATGAAAGCTTATTACGATGTTGCTGATATTCATTGATGCTGATGAAAACTTCCAGCACAGGGAGTGTGAATCTGTTAGTTGATGAACTGAGCACCTCCATGCGGCACCATCTCCGTCACTCCCCACGCCACCATGTTCCCCCTCCGCTCGCAGCCCTGGCCCTCCCGCTGAGCCAGCTGGGAAATCTCCTCCTCTGACAGCACCCTGTCCCACATGTTCACCCCTGTCATCTTCCCCGCGAATGCCAGCTTGGGATCGAACCCTCCCTCAAACCCTGCCACCCCACTCTGGCTACTTGAAGCTGGAGAGCAGCAGCCGTTTCTTTCCTGCCCCAGCTGGAGGGAGCCTCCGTCCGGTAAGATGTGTCCCTCAGCCACTCCAGGTGTGGTGGCCACCTTTTTCCCACCTGCCCACAGAGACGCCAGGCCCTGCTCAGATGACCAAGCCCCACACAGATGGATCCACTCTGACGTGCCTCCTGGGTTGACCACGCCTCGTGCCTCCACCAGGTGCGCCTCTCCTCCAATGGTGAAGAGCACAGAGGTTTGACCGAGCAGCAGCTGGATCTCATATGGGTTGCGGCGGTTCCCGTAGGAGAGCAGCACGGTCTTGTTGGAGACAATGGTTGGCTTCACCCACATGCAGACGGTGAAGGAGGAGAGGGAGAGAGGGGCATCCGGTATGACGGAGGTGTAGATTCGACGGGAACGCATGGGGAAGAGGAGCGCCATGTCACAGCCTAAATGACAAGAAGACATGATGGCGTTCATTGTCACCGAACAGGAATCATCATTTCACATGCAGTGTCTGTTTTGAAAGGGTGCATTCAGGTGGCAGTCTTAGATATGGAAGTCTGGTTGAGTAAAAGGCAGAGTTCAGTTCACGGTCAGGTGATGAGATCATGAATCATGGGAGTTTTTTTTCCTGCCCCACCAACACACACACACACACACACACACACACACACACACACACACACACACCTCTCTGGGTCATCTGGTTCATTGGTTTGTTCTGCTTCATTTCATTCTTTTCCCTCTTCCTCTCTCTTTTTAATCGTTCAGACATCCTTCTCAACTCGCCCTGCCTTTGTTGGTTAATCTTTTGGTACTTAAAGCACAGAGAGAAACTGTGTGTGGTGTTTGTGTGCATCCCTTTGAGTGAGGCCTTTCTGGGCAATTTATTCCCCATTATAGAGTGCGATGTACATGTATTTTGTGCTGATGAGCTCTGTTGGAGGGATAGACTTGAGTGAGTGTGTGTATGTATGTGTGTGTGTGTGTGTGTGTGTGTGGAAAGCTTTTGCTTATCATCCTGACCTTCATTTATTTTGCGTTCTTCTTCATCATCTTTTGAGTTTTCCTGTCATTATTTTTCATCTCCACTAGTCTCTCACTTTCTCCCCCGTGATCTCAGCCTGCCCCCCACCTCCTCCTGTCCCTCCAGTTAGCAGACACACTCCATCCGACTCAAACCAAGTCCAGGTCCAAAATATTGATGTTACATTTGTCTCAGGTTTCTGCCACTCAAAAAATAATGGTGAAAAGAGACATTTTGAACATGCTGAGTGTGTGTGTGTTCATGATGGTTTCCATCTGGCTCTGCTTTCTCAGGGAACTTTGGTGTGGTTTTTGTGGCAACCGGCTAACGATTACAACTCCCTCTGCTCTGCATGCGGGCCAGTTATACATTTCATGACTATAAAAGTGTGTGTGCATTTGTGTGTGTCTGTTCCTGCATTAGATAAGTGATATAACCTAACCTGTTTTTTGTTTTGTTTTTTTTGGCAGTTTTTATTTGACTAATTCTAGGAAATGAAGCTGTGTTATGGGCATGAGTGGTACATCTGTGGGACCAAACTTGATCCATGTTGACTTCCTCACACTTTGTCACTGAAGTTCTAAGGTTACATTTTTATTAGTCAGTGTTTAAATCAAGAATGGAGAGCAAACTGGAGTAGCTCTGCTAACTGAAACCACATGCTATGTCTTGAATTTGAGAAGAATTTGTGACCAAGGTCAGTCCAGCAAGAGTTCTGTATTTTAGTTCTGCATCTTTTCATGCATTGATCGGTTTCTGTTATTATCTTTAAACATCTAAAAGTCTTGTTAATTATCTGTCAGTGAAAACAGCTGAAGGCAAAGGTGTAGATTGATGGATGAAGTCCCTTTCATGACCCAGAGTCATTTTTTTCTTGTGTGATTACTCACCATGTTTAGCTTTACCTTATTGACTGAGACCAATGTTATTAAGTGAAGGGAAAGTATAGGTCAGGACAATACGCCTGGAGACAGACAGAGGAAGTGGAAAAGGTATTTAGGACAACCACAAGCTGCGTGACTAGTCGTTGGATGTACAGAAGCAAGGCCCAACAGAGGGGGGGTCTCATTCTTTTACTTGAAGAGTGACCTGAATGTGTCAGCATGTAAGAAAATTTGAAGGCGGAAGGTTGTTTTGGTGGCACTGGTTGAGCTCTGTGAAGAAAAACACAAAGAAGCAAAAGACAGAGACAGAGATTGCTGGTGTTGTGATGGATTTCTTACCTGCGGGTAGGTATCTTTGCCTCGATGACCCCAGCACCTCTTCCAGTCCCACCCTCATCTGTTGCAGAGCAGCCAGCACCCCATCTAAAGCCAGCTCTCTTGATGTGACCTGTTGCTCTTGGATCCTAGTCCCCCCATCTTCTGGAGGCTGGAATCCAGTCTTTGAATTCGTCCCCGTCCCAGCTCCTGGGCCGCTGAAGCAGCTGGTCTCCATCTTGGTAAGTCGGGAAGCTTGCGTACGTGCTGCGGAGATGAGCTGCTGTAGCATCGCCTCCAGGTGATTTGAATTCCCAACAGAATTCCCAGCGGCAGCAGCAGCAGCAGCAGCAGAAGTCTGTTCTCTGAGTTTGAGGCGCTCCAGGGTTTCTCTGAGGCGGCCCTCCAGCTGCAAGGCCATCCTTCTTCCTGCTGTCTCCACTGCAACCCCACAGGAGCCACCGTACTGGGCAACAAACCTGATCAAGAGGACGAAAGTCTAAGATTTGAACCTTTTCAACCAAAGAGCTTCAAGCTTCAGCAACCAGTGCTCATTTAGCATGTGAATGCGGGACTAGAACCACAATTTGCTCATAAAACCACTGAAATTAAAATGAACATGATGAATTCAGGATACTGGTCTTAAAGAAGAGCTGAAACAATATGTCAAGTAATTGATAGGGCATATAGGTTTGAACTGATAAAAGACATTAAAAGATGTAACGATGGCCTCTGGGAACATGTGATGGGCATTTTCACTATTTACCATCATTTTATCAACCAACTGATTGAGGTACTGATTTGATTATGAGAATAATCAGCCTTAGTCCATGTACTGCATTGGATCCAGGATAGCAATACTAGTATTTGCACTTCAAGGTTATAAACTTTCATCAACAGTGTAGCAAACTTCTAAATTACCTTTAAATGCATGAAATCTGGTTAGTACAAAAACATCCATAAAGCTGATTAAAAACATTTTGCACTAAAACACGAACATTTTCTGAGGACCTCTTAATATTGTGATGGAACTTTACTCAATTTCACATGTAGCTCAACTAAAACTCATTTAATCTCGTTTGAGACCACTGATATCTTTGTCCTACCAACCTGAGAATTTCCCCTCGCAGTGACCCCATCTCCACCTTGATGATGTCGTCTGCGTACTGAAGCAGCATGTTCTCCCTCATCTGACTGTTCTCCAGCATCGAGAAGATTTTATCCCATTTGCTCAGGTCTGGAGAATTGCATGGGGCTGGGCTCGGCGTGGCTGGGGAGAGGGACGGTTGAAAAAAAGAGAGAAAAGATATCTAATATCTGAAAGACATCTGCAGCATGTACACACAGGAGCATTCAAAGTCTGACACTGTAGACCCACTCAGACAAAATTTGGACAATTAGGCCCTCCCAACACCTCATCTAACCTATATTGTCACTCCTAGCATTATTCATTGTCTTACCTTGATTTGAGGAAACAATCAGTGGAACATAATGTAGTTCCCATAATGGAACAGGAGTTCCCATAATACAAAGGAGTTGGTTAGCTGTCACCTACAACTAGTTAACTTTTCAGTGTGTATTGGTTTACAGGTTGATAAATGGGCACAATCAAAAGTATCCCAAATGAGTTATTACTAGTTGTTGCTTGCAGAGCATCAAAGGATGTGCAGACAGCTGTCACTGGATTACTTTGATACTGAACAACACTTAAAAACGCGATGGTTCTCAGACAAGTTCTGGACTCTTTTCTTTCTCTGATTTGATTTATGGACCTTTATTTGGAAGGTTGAACTCGCTCAGTGTAGTTACTGAGCAGATGCTATGGCAGGTGTGGTAAGTAGGAAATATCTCTAACTTATATCAGGTGTGCTGAGTTGAACACACTATGATCTCTCTGGCTCTTGACAGGAACTGTTTAAGGTGTGTTAAAGTCTGCTGGAAGAGCAGAAAGCTGTAAATGTGGCATTTTTATGTAGTCAAAGAGACAGGGAGATAGATGATTGAACAGCAGTTAACATGAAGAGTGTAGGCGGGAACAAAAGAGGAAGATAAGAACGATAAGAACGTGAGAAAGAAACAGCACAATTGATTCATAAACTGCTTTGCTTTTCAGGCAGGATCGTCTAGTTTCCTGCATGGATGAGGAGGAAGAAGGAAGGAAAGTTTCTCTTACGCTGAAAAGGAAAGGGAAGACCTGCTGAGAGTAGGGAAGAGAGATAACAACAGTCGAGAGAAAGGAGGGTGAAATAATCCAGGAGTGAGAATATGTGTTAGACACACTGTTCTGATTAACGTCCAGGCCTCCCAAAGTCTGTTTATACCTGCAAACCTCTTCTGGAGGGACATTATCACAGGACTGCAGGATTTGTTTTGGCTGCCTGTCCTCAAGGTTCAAAGTAAATTAGACAGAAGGTTCATGCACTTTGCTCCCTCTGACTTACCAAACTAAAAGCGCAGGTATGTCAGGAGTTTAGACAAGGTTCTGATCTGGGACTAAGTAGACATCAGCTTGGATTCTTGACCCTTTGTGGTACTTTTGATCTACTGAGTTCTCGGCTTATAAAGTCAAATGTGCTGCTTTGGTTACTCCTCATTTTCTATTTGAAATATTTTAATTTGTTAAACAATTTCTGCTGTTCTTTAATGAATGAATGACATTTATTTCTGTGATGAATGACCTGCCTCTTTGGGGTTTTAAGTAGCAATTACGGGAATGAATCCCTCGTATAACCGTGCCCTCCTTTTGCCAACAGTCTCAGTTTACTTGCTATCTGCTCCATGCATCTTTTTAACCTGTCATTCATTTTAAAATGAGCTGTGTTATGACCTCTCTCATGTTGCCCTCATTAATTCAAATTCCCCTCAGAGATTCAGAGATTTTAGCAGGTCAGAACCAATGATCTGTGTCGTCCTCCAGGCTTTGACCTCTCAAACTGTCCCGAACTCATGTGACTTGACCAATTATGAATTTGTCCTTTCGCTCCCACTTTTTCTTGCTTTGGCAGGCAGAAACTTTTTCTCCCACCTGGGATTCACGTGCTTGTATTTCACTATTCTTAGTCATTTGATGAAGCGGCTCTCATTTTTGCCTTCAGTCAGGTTTAATCTCATCGCAGGCTGTGCCCAGAGCAAAGTTTGCTGCCTGTTAACTGCTGGTGCTGTAATTACACCCCCTGCCAGCTTTAAAACAACAAACAAATGCAAAATGTGAGCCGTGAGGGACCCATTGCACGCACACAAGCACATGTGCTCACATTTTATCTTTCATGCACGCACTCTGACACATTTCTCTCAGAAACAGTGATGCTTTCCTAAACAGCTGTCTGTGCGACTGGTGAGCAGTCATTCATGCTGTAATATGTGTCGGTCCCGGTCGGCAGCTGGAAAAGCCCTCTGCTCTTCTGGCTCAGCATATTCTTTGATGCTGGCTGCTCGTCTCATAGACAAACTCTGTCTCTGCCAACAGTCTGTGTACTCTACATGCTGTGGTACTTCTACTCTTTGTCTCTTTCTTTGTATTTAAAGCTGACGTTTTCCATTTTGCTTTGAATAGCTCTTGTAGCACTTTTGCTTCTATTGTATATACTTATTATTATTTAATGCCTGCGTTCTCTACTATCTGTACTTATTTCTGTCCTTGTGCTGCTGGAACAACTGATCGTCCTCTCTGGGGATCAATAAAGGCGTGTTGTATCTTACCTTTTTAGCGCATAAAACACAAAGTTCTCAACGAATCGAACATGAAAATTATCACTCCGATGAAAGCAAAGCACTTCCCCGCCAACTCTTTTCTGCAACCTGTGAAACAGCTTCAGTATAACTAGACCCCAACTGTTCCTTTACTTATCTGCTCTGTGGCAGTATTATTGTTGTCACTATGGTTTAAGTACTACAACTCCTGCTCAGCTACTGCTTTTTGTCTGTTTTAAAGGCTCCGCTCATGCAGTATCTTTGTGACTGATTTGTGGAGGAGCATGTCAAATGCTGACTCACTCTCTAGTCAGCAATGACAGAGACTGGCCATGTAAGGACAGTGGATATAATGTCCTGAGCTCACACCTCACACAACCCGTCCATTAATCCTACAAGAAATCAAATTTCACGCTCCAGAATTGAATGAAATTGCAAACACGGCCTTCTGAGACTCTGAACCAGAGAAATCTTTGGTTGCAGCACACTCGCACTTACACACATGCACAGATTAACACTTACGTTCTGGCGTGTCTCCGTCTGTGATTTCATTGTAGTAGGTGTCAGCGTAGTTGACCTCAATATCATCCTCCCCATATGCGAGAACCAGACACACACATGCCGACAGCACACACACTGCCAGGGGGAGCCTCCACCGAAGCATACTGCCGCTGCTGCTGACTGAGTGTGTGAGAGAGTGTATGAGGACAGATGAGCTTGTGTGGTAAGTTTCAGGTCCGCTCCTCTGCCTACCTGCCTGTGTGTGTGATGTGTGTGTGTTTGTGTGTGAGTGCTATGAGAGAAGGTGACAGTCAGGTTGCCTGTGTGTGTTTTGTTTGCCTCTGCTGCTTCTCTCTCTGTCTGTCTCACTTTCTACAGCGCTGCGGGTCCACCACTCTCCTTTTCAACCCCTCACTCTGTTGTACAGTATTTGTCCCTCCTCCCTAATGACTCCCACCTCTCTCTCTCTCTCTCTCTCTCTCTGTCTCTCTGTCTCTCTCTCTCTCTCTCTCTGTCTCCCTCTCTCTCTCATGTTTTCTTGTTAAATGCTGAGCAATCCTCTGGCAGGAAGCCTAGCAGTGTTGAGTACTCCAACCAGAGAGAGGGGCTTAGGCTTTAAACACACACACGCACGCACGCACACACACACACACACACACACACACACACACACACACACACACACACACACACACTCATTTATATGATTATTATACAGAACTTCCGAGAGCTTCCCATTGTCCATAAAGTTGCAGACCGAGCCTTCAGCCCTGTATACTTATTGTTAAAACATAAACTTGTTTTATTACAGCTTGGGTCTACCAGTTATGATAACTCACTACACTACATGCTGAGATGTAGGACAATGTTACAGGACAGCCTGAGAGGACAAAAACCACAAGCAGTCAGAGGATCAGTCAGGTTGTAAACAACAGTTTAGCCATCAAAACCACAGTTTTTTAGGTTAATCCAAAGTGTTCATGCAGAACTCAGTCAGACTTGAACCACGGACAACATCTGCAATCTGCAGTCTGAGTAATGATTTCCTGTTATGCTCCAAATCAGTTGAGCTCATGTGGGTTTCTGATCTGTCTGATCATGTGACTGCCTCTGATATTGTTACCAAAAAAGAAAGAATAATTCGTCAGCCCTAAAACTAATACTCATACTAAACTCAGCTCTAAAACTCAAAAAAATCTGTGATCAATACTCTGATCTGAAGCCAAACTTAAACCCCATTATTACACAACATCATACAATCAAGCACATGAGAAATGTCCTTTGAGGAAATGAGGGAATTTTCAAATTGTTTTCTAAATTTCCGTCTTTCTGAAAAAGTTTGGCTCTCAGAAGTATAGAACTCCAGCGCTCCGGCCGAGAGCGAGGCAGTGAGTAATGCATCGTTGGAGGTAGCTTGTATGTCGTAATCAGATATAACTGCAGCTCCTGCAACTCACAGAGTGGGGGGAGGTAATGGGAGGGGGAGTAACACAAACTTTCCTGATTTTTGCCCCATGCAGAGATGGTGTGTGTGTGTGTGTGTGTGTGTGTGTGTGTGTGTGTTTTCAGGGACGTTTGAATGGATCCCAGACATCAGGGGTTTCTAAATGGGTTTATTGTTCTCCTTCTTCGTTCTGTTTATTTATTTATTTATTTGTCAGCCTCACCATGTGTAAATGTGCTTATTTGTGTGTATGTGCCGTATGTGCGTGTGTGGTGTGAGAGTGTGACTGTATGTATTCTTGCGTCTGTGTGTTTTTGTACGTATTTTCAAGGGAATGGAAATAATGACCTCCTCGTGAGATTTTAAGATTTGCCTCTTCTCCCACTCTCATCCCCTTCCCTCCATCTTTCTGTCCGTCTCTCTTTCATTGTGTCTGTTGTCTCTCTCTCAAAGACCTACTGAAACACACACTTGTCCACTTGTTATCTGGGTGGAACAGCCTTTCCATTCAGGCAGCTGTGCAGAGAGAGAGGGAGCAGTAAAAAACAGCTAAAGTGGCAAAACTGCTTCACAGTAACACAATATTTGACCAGTTTCAGGTGCATTAAAGCTCTTTTCCAAAAGGAAGTGCTGAATTCAAAACCATCTTTTGCAAGATATCCTTTTCCTTCACACCTGTCTATTAAGACAACAGATGCAGCCCACGTAGATAGTGATAGGACGTGCTTGAAGTAAAATAACATGTTTTTAGTATTGACAAAGTAATAAAGCACTTTTGTGGTTCTTCTTAAGGACAGAATGATGTGAGAATGTACCTTTGTTGATATGAAATAGCCATTAAAATAAAAAAATTTAAAATGTATTGAAAGAAATTATTTTGTGTAGGAGAAATGCAATTACATATATGTGTAAAGTATAAGGCTTATTAATGAAAATGAAAATATGGACTGCCAAAAAAAAAAAATGAATTCATTCTCTCTGATGGTTACAAAAAGCACAAAGATCTGTAATGTGCACATGTTGTGCAATAAAGGAATTAACAGGATAAACACAATGTAGAATTTTAAAATGTACTTCTTTGGCTTTAATTTAGTATTTAGACAATAAAAGCCCTTGTCACCTTATGTATGTCATTAGTGTCCCTTTTGGAACAACTTTATTGTGGTTGTGAAGAATTTATGATGTGGAGGTGAAGTCCAGGGTGTGTCAGTGCACCGTGACATCACTGCGTAACTGTGTGGTTAACACACTTTAAACTTTAAACCACAGAGGGCAGTGAAGCACGGGGCTTCATCCTTGTGTTAAGTAACTGTTCTTTCACAATGATCAGCATGTTTATTTTTACCCTCTTGTCCCTGCTGAGATTCATTTTCTGGAAACGTGTGTGTAACCACGCCATTCAGTCGTTATATTCGTGGGACACAATTGTAGAACAATGAAGGGCAGACATGCGTTTCATAACTCAACCGCAGAAACGAGCAGTGACAATCTCATGCAAGCATCGACTCCGATCTCTCAATTGATATCACATTGATGTCTGTGGATCAAATTGCGACTCAGCTGTTATTCCTGGAATTTTGGCGAAAATCTTTTGTCATCCAAGAAAAAACAATTGCTTCTTTAAGAAATGGTAGACGTGCTGACTTATGTGTTTGAAGGAAAATGATATACTAGATTTAAAAGTTTATACTAAAAAATGGTGAAGTGAGTTGGAAACAAACCATTTTTAGCCTGCAAAGACAGACTGAATTTAATGTTTGTTATTCAATAAAAGTGAAAAAGACACTAAAACAGAGTGGATCCATTCCTGCATTGAAGGTAGAAAACTGAGACTAGTATAATGTGTTATCATAGAGAGAGGCAGACAAATATTACACTTCAAGACTGAAATTGGAAGTAACACAACAGTTGCATGTGGGTATATGCACAGTATGTATGGCCATGTGTGCATGTAAATGTTACCATGTTTTGCCCTATGGATGCCACCTGAGCTGGGAATTAAGCCAGCTGGAAGCACATCAAACAAGTTTCAGACCAGTAAAGAAATTGCTTCAGTGTGTGTGCATGTACGATATGCATGTTGCTGTGCTTTCTGTATGCATTCTGGGATAAATGTGACTCCTGTGTGATCAAGTGTATAGTTACCTTGCACGACTCTAAACCTTCGTGTGTCCAATGATTCATCAGAGAATATACTGGCTATCCACTGCCTGTTGTTTCACTATAAAACCATAGATCAGCTGTTTTCACTTGAATATGAATATTGGGAATTGTCTCAGCAGCACCACAGAGAGAACAGAACATTACAACACAAAGTCAACGAGTGTCTGAAAGGAAAAAAGACGCTGGAGAAACAAACTTGATTGATGACTGGATGAGTCGACACTGTCATGCATGTTCCTCAGTGTCAAAGGGCAAAGCAGTGAGTTTAGATGGAAGACTGTCTTCTGTAGAAATGACAGCGTGGACCTGGGACAGACAGACAGACGTGACGAAGTATTTGACTTTGGCATACTTTGACAGAGCACAATGGGGTTTGCATCTCCTTTCCTGTAACAATGAACACGACCTTTGCCAAACTTTACACTGTGCTTTTTAAACACACCTTAACCACAGCTGCATGAACCTGCTTTGGAGTCTTTTTCGACTCAGGACAAATGTCCTTCTTTGCTGTTTAAGTATGACTTGCTGAATCGACTTTACATCAAGGGACATCATATCATATGACACCAAGCATGCTGCACCTCCAGCTGCGCTTCATCTCTGCTGACTCAGCAGTTAGGGACTCGTCATAGTCTGAAAGCGTCACTCTGAGTTCCTCAGTAATGATATGGGAGGAAATTCAGTCAGACCGCACAGGACATTTTAATGTTAATGTAAGAGATGGCTGAGTTTAAACTTAGCAGGAGAGGCTTTCTATGATGTTTATGTCTATGAATTGCTCTGGCGCCCATCTGGCCTGCTGCTGTTAAAGCACAACACATTGTGATTTAGAAGTAAAATATTTGTATGCATGATGAAACACTTTGAGTCATGTGTGCACATTCTTACTTGCCTGTCTTTGCACTCTGGTGACTGGATCCCTTCCAGCTGGGCAGACATGTTTCATATGGTTTCGAATACTTTATTATATATGTTAGCGTGTTGGGGGTGTTCGCTCATGAAACAAAAATGCACAGAATCCAAAGATATGGGCTTTCTGGGAAAGGTTGGACTCCTGTCTCTTGCATTTTGATTTGACAGCTTCTCCCTCGCCCACCTGAGGTTATTTGAGCAGTGTGATATATGACTTTTGGGGCGCAAGTCCATGAAATGAGCTTTGGACGCTACAGAAACCACATTTAAGTCGTAAAGTTATCCAGAAACGTCCCCCTGGATATCATTTCAGTTGATCTCTGCATTTTTGTCCTGTACAATAACCACTCTTGCATAAGAGTTCAGTGTTTAGGAGTGTTTTGGGGGAGGTTTGGTACATTGTTGGACTTGAATGTTCTGTCCAAACAGAGCTGCAACAATAGTCAGATAAAAAATATTGATTAGTCAATCCACATGTGAATGTACAACAATTTTGACAAATGATTAATTGAGCCATTTTTCGAGCAAAACCGACCCAAAATCACTGTTTCCTGCTTCTTAAATATGGAGTATTTTCTGTCTCCTTACTTTTCCATAAACAGCATGTATGGGGTTTTCAACATGCTGCCACCATGTCTTAATGAATGATAATGTCAGTCTGTTGGTATGTCCAGCACTTCGGTTCACACTGAAATATCCCAGCAACTGTTCGATTGGATTGCCACAAAATGTGGTACAGATATCCTTTTTAAAGATTATATGTATTCACTTTTCAATAGTCCTTTTTATAAAAGCTGGGTTTTAAGGAAATCTGCAACTCCTGTTCTCGCTCTTGTGCTATCCTTTGTCTCAGTTCTTGAACCACTCAGGGTGTGTCCTGACTGACTTTGGGAGCTGAAATGTCTTAACATGAAATATGCATGTGCATCTTTAATTCAGATCTCAGAAAGTTACTTTGATTTAAATGCACTGGTCTCAGCACTGTTAGTGATACCTTCAGTTTATGGTTTTGTCATTGCTGCAGGGTGTAATGGCTTTTTACCACAGCCATATCTACAGCAAATACCCCAAAAATCATTTTTTCCCATGACTCAGACTGTTTAAGTGTCCTCTTAGGGGCTTTATGGAAGTATTTTGCACATTATTAACATGGAAGGGACAAAGAAAGAAAGAATATTACTGAAAGATGGCCAATAGCTGTATTGAAGTCGTTTTTTATTCAAAGTTAAGCGTCTCTGCAGAATTGGTCATTTTCTTTTGTGGCTCACCTTGGGAATCTAAAGTGACATTTGGAAAAACGGCACAGCAAAAGAAAGCCATCATGTCCTCTCCTGCCTCCTCACATGAAGTTCACAATAGTCTGACAGATCAGTTGGTTCTCAGTTTTCTTGGAAAATGTCCGAGTAGCCTTTGAAAAATGTCGCCTTTGTGTGCTAAACAGCCAAAGGTCATTACAGGATGTTGTATTGAGATTTGTAAGTCACGATGGTGGCCTGGGTGGATGCTGGAATGAAGGTATGAAGGTCAGATACTGTCCACAGATACACACACACACAAGCTGTAGGAAGATATGGTGGGAGTAAAATAAGCAGTTTCATAAAATAGATGTGGGTCGATGAGCATATTTAATCAGTGATTAAAAGAGTAGGGCCATGTTCAGTCCAGGTTGTGCTGCGTGTGTGTTTAACTGTGTACTCTGAGAAATAAGCTCTATAAATCCTCCTCAGTGTGTTTCTGTGCAGACTCTCGTCTCCTCATGCCTTTTAACATTCCTCTGAACAGACCTGTAAATGCTGCAACCTCAGCTTTATGGCTATTACCAGCTCTCTCTTTCTTGTCATGCACTGTATCTGTGCCTTTTCATGGTGATTTGTGTCATAAGATAGATATTTATGTGCGCTGTTCCTCTCCTCCTCTGCCTCTGCACTGAACAGTACAGAACGGTCGGTCCTCTTGGTTGATCGGTACCAGTCATCTGCTCCAGGATGAAGCCTGTGGTTAAAGTGATTTGTAGCTGTGGTCCACCTGTTGTGTGAAACCACTGATTTAAGTTCCTGCTGAAAGATTTTAGCAAATATGACAAAAGTTCACCATTATTATGGGCCAGATGTTCATGGGAAATACTGTAAATATGCTTAATACTGATAAATACTGTCATTTCACTTTAAGATGTCAACGCAAAAGCAGTTGTGCTGTTCTTGAATTGAAAGTTTTAGCACAATTAAGTGCAGTGTTGGTCAGTCCACTCCTTCAATCCAGTCCTGACTTTTCTTGTAACCCACGATGAGGTTAATCATTTTAATGATACCTTAACTTTACATCTAGCATCATCATCAGGTTCAATTTTTCAATTTGGAACAAAGGTTTATTTGGACTCGAGGACTTTTGACTATAACTCAAGCATTCATTCACTAATTGCAACACAATTTCACACAAATGTCTCAAAGGATAAGATTGTTATTCAACACCATAATTCAGGAACAGAAGGGATTTTGACCATATTTCACGTTTGGTCAGATACTGAATTGGTGACACTAATTTTGGAGTCCACCTTGAAACTGTGCTGATTGTAGAGAACCAGCTGCTCATTGATTCTGCTGATATTGAGGTGAGATATTGAGGTAAATATGTTAAAGGTAAAAATAGTCTCAAAGTGAAGACAGTGTGTTTCTCATACAAAAAGTGATTGTCCAAATCGACTCATGAACGACTCCTTTGGTTCTACATCTTTTAATACCCGAACTAAGACAAGCTTAATTGCCTTTTTTAACTTAACGTAGCACACACTTCATTTAGACTCAACAGAAACAAAATAAAACTCACTAAAACCATTGTGGTTTGTTTTTCCACTATTCCAACGCTCGCTAATTCTGCTTTGGTTGAAATAAACCCTCAATTCACCAATTTAGATGTGTGATATTCTGGCTCTGCACACTGTTTTCCAAGGGTCTGACGCTGAGCAGTGGCTCTCACTAATTCTTCAGAGGGAGTCCCTTAAATTAGAGAAAATAAAATGACACAAACAGCCAAAAGTTGTTTATTACTTCATACATTAAACATCAATTTATGCTTCTGTCTGCTCTTATAGTACCATCTGTCTTCACTCACTTAGAATAAATCCCCAAACATCAAATCCTGCATTATCTGTGACATCAGTCTTTATTCTACACAACTTTTATAATAAGCTCTGAAATATTACCGTGATTAAACATTAAATTTACAGTATCTTCTCGTCTGGTGTTTGGCTCCCTGTCTGATACAAAAGCCATTGTTTGAAATCTTGAAATGGCACCAATAATGAACCTACCATTTGAAAACAAGAGCTTTTGTTCAGCGATGTGAATCATTTAAAGATGTTGCATACGTGAGTCAAAGCCTGTTGGGTAATGCTGTGGGTTTTGTTGGGCTGTGTGCTGGTTTCCAAATGCCTTTATGTCCGCTTGTGCGTCAGCGCTGACTTTCTTTTTTCCTGCATCAGCATCACTGAACATCTATTGACAACAAATGGAGCAAGTTTTATTTTCTGAACACAGATGTAATATCCTGACTGGAGGTTGTATGTGTGAGGAAAATAACAATTTCAGCAAATTCGCATGACGTTACAGTACAGCTACACCACCAACAGCTTCAAGGGAAAATTCCAGTTTTGTACAACTTGGATCTTATTTTCATAGTTTTGGACATCAATTCTCTTGGTGGTAGTAAAATTATGGTCGCCAATTGCTGAGATCCGGGAATGTGGCGACATCAGTAACAAGAAGTTTGATGGAAGCAGTCCGACAGACGCTCAAGTTTTAAAGCCTGAGGGAAGAAAACCTTTAGGTACGCCCGGTTAATGTGATACATACATACAAGCCCTTCATTAAATTCTTCCTTTTGGATGATGTGTTGTGTGGTGCTGTTGAACTGTATTGCACTGTAGAGAGAGGTGCTGCTGTTGTTTACCCTCATTGATATAAATGATAATAGAAACACCTGTCAATATAACTACAGTGGTGAAACATGGCGGAATCTGTGGACCCGCTCCTTCTGTAGGTAGTCTGAAGATCTCCTTCCAGGGTAACGAAAAAGGAACATTTTATTCCATTTCTGCCATATTCTGACAATAGATCCCCCTAAGTCTTACTCACTGGTCCTTTGAATAAAGTGAGAAATAGAACTGACAAAAGAAAGGGGGACATTTCTGTGTATTACAGAATATGAGAATGAATAGAAGGTCACACTTCATATTAAGGTACACATATTCACTGTTAACTAATTGCTTATAAACATGCATGTCAGTAGCATATTGGCTTTTTAGTAGTCATTATAAAGCAATTATTAATGTCCTATTCTGGGGGTTATCAAGGATTACGGTTAGGTTATTAACATCGTAATTCACGTCCAACAACTTCCTATTTTCTACTATCTATATGCAGTAATCAGGAGGTTATGGAAGGAAATCTTCTAGTCGTCAGATTTGTATTTGAAATTTGACTATGTGGCTTACTGACAGCATCTCTGTCTCTCTCTCTGGCAGGTAACCACATGCTGTTACGGGTGTTGCCCTCAGTCTACCCCAGGCAACCAGATACCATCCACTGTCACCTAGGCAACCTCACTGCAATGATGTCACAGCTGGAGTCACCGGAACAACAACACCTGATCAGACTCGTGCAGATGGTTGCAGAGCAACATCCACTGGTGAGTGTCTGTGTGGTTTTATGTTTAGAAATCAAGCACAATGCACTGATCCCATTTACACCTCTGTCACTTTCCCAGGGGCCTTAAAACAAATTATATTTCGTCATATATTTTAAAAACTTTTTGTTGGCACCATCTGTGTCAGCCTTGGATTAACTGCTGCAAGAAGCCATAGCCTAGAAACACCTTATAACACTAATTATTCAAAATGGGGATGAGGTAGTTACAATAGTAGACTATCCAACTAAATCAGACCTGTCTCTGTGGCTTGGCTGTCCATTTAACTTGGCTTTGGCTTACAATGAAGTACGTGTGTGGCTTTTTTGCAACATCTCTGCCTATGAGTCAGGCTTAATCAGACCTTTTACCATTCACCTTTGCTGCGTCCTGTAATGGACTCATGTTGAAATGTAGAAAAAACACACTGGAACGTAGTAGAGTAAGAGTGAGGGAATGGAGTAGTGCTCGAGGAGAACACATTTCCCAGTAGGAATTCCCTTAATCCTGCATATTTTGGAGCAGAGCTGCTGATGTTCAACATGAGGGGAAAGTACCACATACCAGCGAACAGAGCACATGGTGCTAAAACATGGATACTTTTACTCACATGTGAAGAGCTGGAGACACAAAACCAACCATCTGGAGTTATTCTAATCTCCACCCCCCACACAGGCACACAAAATACTTCTGTTGTGATTGTAGCTGCATTCACAATAGTTACCAAATCATCTGCATCCCACTACTCATTTACTGGAAGTGATGTGGTATTGAAAAGATGGAGCTTTGAAATTTTTATAGGGTCAACCATGAGGAGCAGATATTTTTGATATTAACATGATTATTCAGAACAAGTGACTCATAAAATAGCAGCAGGAGGGCCGGCAATGGTGGGCATTGTTAGTCTGATCCAGTCCAGTCTAGTGCAGTCCAGTGTGACCAGTCCAGATAATGAGGAGGGAGACAGTCAAGCTTTTGTTGCTCATTAGTCACCAGTCGGTTCATCTCACTCCAAGGTCACTCCTCTCACCTCCAGCCTTCATTAAAGACACCTCAAGCCTGTGTTTGGTGCTGTTTGTCAGTGACCAGCAGTGGTTCCCACACTGTGACAGAAATGCTGCTATAATCCAAACTAATGAATAATGCTTTCTTTCCTCTCTGTCTGTCTCTTCTCACCGGAGCAGATGTTGAGCCCTCAGGTGCCTGCATTAGTCAGTTACCTGGGAGACCAGTCCCTAACTGAGGCCCTGCTCGGCGCGCTCGTGGACGTATCACAGGCCAGCCCTTCCTCACTGGTCAGCTTCCTGCCAGCACTGAGGACTGTGGGACAGCAGTGTCCTGCTCTCCTGGGTCACGTGGCCAAAATCCATGGTGCCGTTGGTATCATCAGTGAGGTACAGACACACACACTCAAAACACACGCAAATTAACAGCTTGAGATTGAATTGCAGCAGGGATTTGCAGTTGATGCAGAAAGTGGAAGTGTGTGTTTCAGTCGCATTTCAGGTGTGTTTGGACTGAAAGGCAAGCGAATGTTAAAATGAAGCATGATTGCATATAGTAGAAAGACAAACAGACATGGATTTATTCTAGCAAACCTACACATCCACAAAGGTTGAAAGTCAACTTTAATGAGCATGTTGTGTAAAAACTACACTTCACCAGGTAACCTTATAAAATGATACATAAAATTGTGCGTTTTGCACTTTGATTTTTGTTCAGATTCAACAAATGAGATATGATGTTTCCAGTCTTTGTGCTAAGCTAAGCTAACTGTTGGGTCAGCTCCATATTTACTGTGCAGACATGAGAGTAGTATCCATTGTCTCTCCTCTAACTTGCTGCAAGAAGAAGAAGTGTAGTTCTCAAAATGTTGAACTATTCCTTTAAAGAAAAAATTGCTATTATCCCCAAGGTGCAATTAAGGAACACGAAGAGACAAGAATCCAAAGGAAAAAAAAACAAACAAGTAGCATTCCTTTAAATCAGTCTTACTCACAGCTTTTCATCACAAAAAAAGAGAGAAAAAACCCACAAAATCACATGCAGGTGGTGTGTGTGTGGCTTCCTGCAGCAAAAGTCTGTGTCACTGCTTTGGCTGTTTGTTGTAAACAAAGACAGGCTGCAAAAACACATTCATGTAAAAATGGCATGGGAATAACAATATTAATGCACCTGAAGCCTGCTTGAGGTGGGTATTCACACACACACACACACACACACACACACACACACACACGCACACACACACGCACACACACACACAAAGAAACATGCAGGAGTGATTATTTTAATGACTAGGGAGGATTTGGCTGCACTCTCACATGACTTGTTCTCTGTTGTCCTGCCAAGTATAAAACACACACTCTCACTCCGGACAGGCCGGGCAGATCCGGAGGTTGTGACTGCTGTGTAACACCTACATCAGTTCGTCTGTGCTAAACAAACACATCCCGACTCCTCTGAGAGTTCTTTCTCTCTACAGCTGAATAGATGTGAAGAAACTCAACAAACTGCTGTCTCGGTGGGAGAGCGAAAAACTAATTTGACGGAACAGAGAAGGAGCAGCTCTGTTAGCTGTAGCCTAATGAGGCAAGCATGCCACAATTTAAGGGAGCATTAACCTCAAGAAAGGTTCCAATACATGTTGTGAGAAATGGAAAATCAGCTTTATTATAGAGGAGAAAGTGTGTTCTTCCTGCCTGGTGTTGTGTATACTAATTGTTTGCACCAATTTGATGCAGCAGGTTTTCATTTCTCAAAACTATAACTATTGCTGCATCCAATGTACATTTTTGAAAGACTCACAATAGCAAGGCTAAATTTGTTCCACAAGCCTCATTTTGTCCATCCCATGGGTTAAACACTTGGCTGCCCTGCAGACTTGGCTGCTCATTTGCCCCTTATAGTACTTCTTCTGTTGTAAAAAGTGGTGTGTCAGCCATTAACTGACCGTGGACCCCTGGGCCCCTCTGCAAAAACACTTGAGCTGCTGATTACAGGTTAATTAGCCTACCAACTGGAGCAACATGCAAGGTGGCTAATTGATGAGCTGGAGAGGGAAGGAGTGATGTAAGCATCACAAACATACCCACACTGTGAAATACCAGCCATTAAGTCTTGGCATATCAGTGACCTGACTCAGGAGCTCACCTTTGTTTTCAACAAGCGAGCGATGTGGCTTTAAGGATGTCCGAGTTTTTACTTGTCCAACACTTTGATTTATGACCAAATACCTGCCAAACTAAGGACATTCCCATCAGCATCAGGTGTACTTGGTGTTTAGTGCTAACTAAACTAACATGTCAGCAAGCTAGCATGCTAAACAAAGAGATACCTGCTAAACATCAGCATGTTAGCAGTTTTGTGTTGTGTTGAGTGTTGCGTGATCAATAAAGTAAGTCTTTTTTATTTTGAGGATGCAAAAACGCTAATGTTAGCTATTATCTCAAAGCACTGCTTTACAAAGCATGGCCTCACAGAGCCGCCTGAGCATGCCTGTAGACTCATACAGTTGCTCTCATCTGAGGGTTTAAATTAACTTGTAATTCCTCTGTTTACATTATCTTTCCTCCCCATCTGACAGTGGTTCAGGGAAGATTTTCTCTTGGCCAGGCTTTAAAAAACCTACTAAATGCTTGCAAACCTACAAAGACACGAGACTTGAAGTCAAGTCAATACAAAGAATGATACATATGAATATTTCATGTAGCACAGAATCAATGCGGGAAGTACGCCTGATATGCCTCGTACATGACCTCAGCACTCTTAACACTCCATGACTCGGTCATACAGGCAGCAGCTTTCATCCTTTAAGGTCTTTTTCTGATGCCAAACATGGCACAACATTATAGTGCCCAGCTCCTACAGTGAAGAGCGTGTGTTTGTAGTTCTGTTTCTGAAAAGCTGGCCACATATTGTGTAAATACTGGATTTAAACACTGGTTTCTCCTCGGGCAAAGGCGTTGTCATCCCAGGCAGACAGTAAACACCTGTGCAATCATGGAAATACCTTGGAAGATGCAAACTGCACTCAGGGAGTGTACAGAGTGTTGAGGTCACATATGGAGCTGGCCTGATATGTGGGTATATAGTGCATGAGATAATTGGATCAACTTATGTTGTGTAGAAATACTAAGTAATACATGATTGTCCATGCAACACTGTGTAATGACAGGTAGGATGAAGTCACACATTACAGTCGGTCAGTAATCTGTGTGCTGAGCGATGAAGGTGACAGCAGAGGACTATCGCTTGCTCTTTTCCTCTGGACGACATGGGGGAAATATGGCATGACTATCTTTAGATGATGCACACACATACACAGACATGCGCACACACACACACACACACACACACACACACACACACACACACACACACACACACACACACACACACACACACACACAGAGGTTATGGAGCTGGAAACCATAACAAAGTTTGCTGTTACTCCAGGGCACCTCCAAAAGCTGCTTTCCTCCTCAGTCTTTTTGTGGAAGAACCTGCCAACCCAGCTTCAGCGCGTGCACACACACACACACACACACACACACGCTCACGCATGCACACTGTTGGTCAGACCTCAGTGTCCTGTCTTTCTTCACATTGGAACCATTTGGAAAATAACCCATGTTTTTCTGGGAAATGCCTCCACAGAGGCCTCCTGGTGATGGCAGTGGAGAGTACCTCCTGTGGGTTTGTGTTTGTGCCCCACACACACACACACACACACACACACACACACACACACACACACTTTCTCACTGGGATACGTTTGTACTTAATTGTAACAGGATTGCACAATACTGTCTCTGGCTTCCTTTACCTCCTGGAGGGAGTCTATATTGTATTTCTAGACTTATGAGCGTGTATCACCAGTTCATCAAAGTACCCTGACAGAAAGAAGCCCCTGTCCACTGTGCTGCTGTCCAACCCCAGTCCTGTGCTAAATCCTAGTTTTGAGAATTTCAGCACATTTTTATTTGGTGTTTGCTGTTTCAGAAATGTGTTGATTGAAGTCTGTCATCGTTTGTAAGGCTATCATTTGTGGTGATCTTGCACAATGCTGTATTATGTTCTGCTAAGTGAGTGTTCTCCTAACTAAGTGTTTAACTAAGACTGAATCACACGTGTACAGTAGGACACATGCAGTTAGTCATACACTAACTACATAAAGTGAAGTAAATGACATCTGGATTCATTTTGGAGGTTTGCTCTTCTTTTCCTCATTAACATCTTTTATTGAATCAGTCAGCTAAATGCTAACATCATGTTTTGATAAGGGAAGTGTGATGTGAGATATATCACCTTTGATGCGCTTCAGTGACTTTGCTGAAAGTCCTCACAGTTCAAAGTTGAAATCATCTTCTCCCTTGATAGACTCATTTTCACAAATAATTAATGCACCCTGGGAAGGAAAGCACACATTCACTCACACAGCAGTACCTCCATGGGACTTGTTTGGGACCGAGGTGAGTGGTTGTGTGCCAAACTGCAGCTCCAGAGGAAGCAGACAGATCAGTATGCTGATGGACAACCAGGCGAAACTAAGCGACTGAGCAAACAAGGGAAGAAAGAATGAAAGAAAGCGGCAGGTTGGTGAGCAGAGAAAGGATCTGGCTTGTCGCTGGACCAACGCAGTGTTTCCTTTATTTCTTTTCTTTGTTTTTGTAAACTCTGAATCATTCAATATTCAAATGAGGTTTTTTAATAATTATCTGTTGCACACAAACACATGTGCTACTGCCAGAGGAGATTGGCTGCTGATGTTGTTGGAATTATGTGACTGGAGTGTTGGACATTAATAGGCCAAGTTGTGTCTTTCTCGGAGAATGTGTTTATGCGTCTGTTTGTGTATTTGTGCACACATGAGTGAGAAAGAGCTGATTTCTTTCTCCAGATCTGTATCTGTTCCGTTAATTTGGAGGAGTATCTGTTACTCTGCCATCATTTTTTGGAGAACATGAACAGTTCTAATTAAATACAACAGCTCTTAGGAGTTTTTTCTTCATTTTTTTAAACACTTCCTGTTATTGTCCTCTTTTTGTCGGGTTTTACATAACAATTTAATCATGACTTAAACCAGTGATGTTTTTAGGGCGTCAAAACAAGGCCAAGAGCTTTTTCCAGACAATTAAACACGATCTGTCATGTTCAGTGATTAAGGAGGGCTTCATATGAGCTGGCAGGCTTTTAATAGCATTACTGTAAAATGTCTCGCTTGGAAACTGTAAATGATGCAAGTTCTGCTCATGCTGTAATGTTTGGAAGTATTAATGTCGACAATAAAAGCCCAAACTGTGGTGCAGAAGGACCTCACATCCTAGTAAAGCCTTTGTACCTGCAGCCTGCACTCCAGGCATACTCCTGTTTCTCGACCTCAAACTCCTAAATACCCACTTGGCATGTTGTAACAGTATAAAGTCAGGTTCCAGCTTTTCTGGTACTTTTAGCATCCATGTATAAATTTAGCATCCTACAGAGAGTGCTTGTGAAACATGCCCAAACTGTGCAGTAACTGCATTCTTTCCCCTCATTACAAGGTGTTGCTTGAGCTCGGTAAGCACAGGTTGGCTCTGTCTGTCTTTCTGCCCCTCCATCAATCAGTTTGTCCGTCAGTCAGAGGAGGAGAGGGAGGTCTTTTTTCAGTCCCAGTAGTGCAAGCTTTTACAGGCGCAGAGACTTCAGTTTGTCTCCAGATGGGGGTCTTGTTGGCTTTGGTTCTGCTTTAAAACACTGCGGGAGAGCTGTTACAAAATCATGTCACCTCAGTTCATCTGTTATCATAATGATCTCTGTGTAGACTGGTTTACACCACTTCAAAATGTCTGTTTTTTGTTAAATATTGTGTTTGGATCCAAAGTGGGTAAGGATAAAAGCTTGACCTTTAACTAGTGATTAAATGAAAGTCTGTGTTCATTAACAGGACTATTAATTAGGATTTTGCATATTTGAGGAAGCAGTGCATGTATGTACAGTAGGTATGAACCTTTCTTTAGAGATTATTCAGATCAAATATGTATAACAGAGTATTATTCTGTGTCAAAGGTGAGTAGGTTGTTTATGTTCTGGAGTTGGAGTACAGTTGGCACAGAGGGCAGGCTGAGAATGATGAAATGTGTGTTTTGTGTGCTTTTACAAAGGCCATTGGGCAAACTTAAGACATTTGGGAAAAGAAGTTTCTATTTTCTAAGTTTGCTGAGAGCCAACTGCATGTGTTATTTATTCTTGTTTATTGTGATTTAGAAACAAGAAAAGCTGCACCAAACCCTCAAAAATGCTTGAAAGTGTGTAACTAATGTGTGTGGAATTAGATAAAATATACTCTTTATTCATCAAAACACATATAGTGAAACAATAGTTGCTAACCGTCCTGTAACACAACACCGGCCTCATTTTCACTGATTTTTGGTACACTCAGAAACAACCACAAAATTTGAAACAACCATTTGACCACATGTTTTATGCGTAATAAAACAACTTTTTGTCTTTCTTTTTGTCTTTTCATATTTCTCTACTCAGTTTTATTCAGTCATGTATCATGGTGTTTCTCTGTTGTGTCCTGTCCTGTTCTCCAGACTCATGCTCACAGCTCCTTGGTTTACCTGGTGTCCCTTCTGGGCAGCATGGAGCACAGCTTTCACCACACACTGCTGCTGGAGATCAGAGCCCTGACTGACCGCTACCCGTCATTACTGGGAGGTTGCGGGAAAGACATCTACAGGATGAGCAACTCGTTCACTGCTATAGCTAGACTACTGGGAAGGAGACTGGAGGAGAGCATGGCCATGCACTGCAGGTTAGAGAGACACACTGTTACCCGCACTGACATGCTCTGCTTTAGACATCTCACGTTTTCCTGTTGTTTGTGTACACACCTATCCAAAATATCCAGAAATACACCCACATGCTAAAATAAAGGACATACTGTAATTATGCATGAACACATGAATACAACCATCCTTTTTGTGTTTTCAACAGATTAAACCAAAAAGATGTAATGCGTTAATCAGTGAACTTTAGAGGTCCTGGTAGGCAGTTTGACACTTTGGTCAGAATCACGCTAACTGTTTCCCCTGTTTCCAGTCTTTGTGCTAAGCTAAGCTAGCCCTGCTTGCTGGTGGTAACGTCAAAGCAACATACAGACATGAGAGTGGTAGTCATCCTCTCATCTCACTCTCAAGAATGAAATAAAGCATATTTTGTTAGACTCTTCTCTTAAATATATGGATTTAAGGAATAAACAAACTAATGAGACACACTTGATAAAGTGAATCTGTGCATCTAATTGCTCCTTCCATGTTTGGTGCTGATCTGACACCAGTGGAAATCTGGACTTGTGTCTCATTGAGAACTAGTAACTTGAGGATATTTAAGTTATGCTTCATGTTTGTCATTGCAAACAACTACAGCACTGCAACAAGTGCTTCCAGAACACTAGAGATTCATTATCAATGTCCACAAATGTTTTTGCTCATGTTTCTATTGGTGCTCATATAAACTGTTATGGTCTTTCAATGCAGTCCTGCATGAACTTCTGTATTGTTTTAGCAGTGGTCTTCTGGCTTGTTTCAAGTTGAGGAAAAAAAAGCAATTTCATGTTGACTTCACCAATCAGGATTTAACAATGTTTGAATCAAAATCTCATAATAATTGTTTGTTTGTGTTGTGTTGTCAGGCTGCTGTCACTCAAATGTGATCAATCCACCAACAGTTCTGATGAAACAAATGAGCTGAATTAGTGTTAAATTCTTGATAAATCATTTAAATCATGATGTTTTTCCCCCAAACTTAAACATTGCTTATAGCATATTTACTCATGATACAAAAATACGCAGAATTTGAAAGTTTTTAATGGCTTTAAAATGTGTTCAGAAATTAAGGATAAATTACTCCCCCTGTAAACAACTGGATTGAGGAGCAATGACATGAGTATTAATAAAATCATTTCTATACAGATTTCTGTTGCAAACTTAGGATACTTCCCTAGAAAAGTGGCTGATTTATGTGCATGTCACAGAAAGCAATCAGGAGTTTTGAAGCTTGTTTGAAACTTGCACAGCGCCAAGAAAATACACATATTGAGCGCACACATTCAACTGATTAGTGGAAACAAATACTAAAAAATGTGGGTTTGCAACAACATACTGTCATTTATAGACCACTGAAATGTTTTTCTTTGTGATTCTGTATGTCCCGTTCTCTCCTTGTGACTTCTTTCACATAATTGCGATATTTACAATACATACAAGTCACGGAAAGGGCTTCAGAATGCAGTATGCAACATGTGAGCACGGCATGTGCATGTGCTTGTGTGTGTGTGTGTGTGTGTGTGTGTGTGTGTGTGTGTGTGTGCATATTAGTGTGCATAAGTTGACTGGGATTCATCTGGCTGCGATGTGGGAATGACACGCACAGCTTTCTCTGAAATCAGAACATTGTGTGCAGGACTGGAGGCTTCCAAAGGCTTTGCTTGGGGTCTTCTGGAAGAAAGATTTAGGGAAGGAGAGATTGAGAGAGGCAGGGTGGTTTAATAGTCAAAGAGCAGGAGGTGAAGACAGAAGAAAACCAACATCGAGGCAGTTGGAAGTCCTTTTTCAGCAAACAAGTGGACTGTTTAATCAAGTTATAAAGGCCACTTGACTTTCACTGGAGAAAGAAATATGGACAGAAAGAGAGAGGAAGAGATGTGGGGAATAATTATGGTTAGAGAGCAAAAGAGTGGAAACAGGCACCATAGTGAGGGACAAAGAAAAACAAAGCCAGAGAGAGAGGGGAGAAGGTGAGATGTAGGCAGTGAAAGAGGGAGAGAGGGGGGACACATGGGGTGAGAGACACAGTGATAGAGCCAGTCATCATGAGAAAGCAGAGGGGAGGAGGAGGGAGGCAGGAAGGGGGAGGGCGAGGCCACGTGCCCACCACCCGCAATCCAAGCCTTTGCCCTCTGTGTATGTGTGCGTATGTTTTACAGGCTGGATGAGGCGTGCCCGCCATCTCCCCGTGCATCTCTTCAAGGAGGGGGAGGTGGAGGGTCAGAGCAGCGGCTACAGGTGAAGATCCAGGCCTTTGAGGAGAAAATGGGGGTGGAGGGGGGAGAGGAGGAGGTAGAGGAAGACTCCCCTGGCCCCCAACGACGCTACAGCCTGAGCCAGGCCGTCAGGGAGGAGAGGCGAGAGATGAGATTCAACAGGTCTGTCAGTGTGGAGCATTACGTGGCTCTGCTGAGTATCTGCTCGGTAAAAATCTCTTTTTATGAAGGATAGACTGTGTAGCCTGATGGATTTTATTAAAAAATGCTCATATGCTGAGAATACACACAACTTGGAAGCTCAAATCTGCTGGATATGTTTGTATATGTTGCAGTTTATTGAGTTTGAAAAGTGCTGAGCTAATCATTGTATGTAATGATTTTTTTTATAAAACCTTAGCAGACAGCGACTGGCTGCAGTCTATAACTCACAGACTCTTCCCTGGTGGTGCTCTGATGGCCTGTACAGCAGCCATGTTGACTCTTAACTTGCATTGGGCACTTTTGGCCTTCAGTCAGGTGTTCAGGAGGTGGATCAACCCCTGAAGGAGTCTGTGTACTCCATCAGAAGTGCTTGTCAGATGGTTGGATAGCTTCAGAAAGCTCATCCCCCCACACCTTCCCAACATCAGATGGGGGAGAGAAGGGAGGGCTGCATCCACCCATTTCTGTAACCTTCTGTAACTGACAATTTAACATTCATACCCATTTAAGGCTTTGCTTGGTCAGCTGTGCAGAGGCAAGAAGGAGCCAGGGTCTTTTTCATTCCTGATATAACTGTTTCTGTCACTTTTTATGTGCACAACTGAGTGCAACACTATGAAAGTCTTTCAGGGGAGATCTTAAATGTGAGCCATTATCCCCATATTTAACAATTCCCCTCATCTGTGACGGCCGGCTATGACTCACTTGTACAAACTGTTGAGGTCAAGTGACTGACCTGTGCAACATTCAACTGTTTGGTCAGTAAAAAACTCCTTGTTTGTGTGTTTATGTTGCATTGTACTGAGTACTGACGCTACACACTCATACACTGATGCTTAAAGTATGCTTAAAAAAGAGCCACAAAATGAACACATCACTTTTCAGATACTTCTTGACTGTCCTTTGTAGGCTGAAAGCACTGATTCCTTCTGCTGCAGAGCACTTTTTTTTTTTTGATAAATAGCCTTATGATGAGTAGAATCTTAACAAAGAGCCTCTTTGAATCAGGGTGTTGACTCACCTTGTCCAAAGTTCTGACTGTATGTGATAAAGTGAGTAGTTCATCACTGAAAATAATGGATAAAATGACTGGTTTTAGGTCTGTTAGCAGTAGTATGACTCAATATTACTTTACAGGGTGCACTGGAGGGCATTATGAATTCCCAGTGGAACTGAAACAGTTTTCTTACAACAAAAAAGCCACTGATTAGAAAACATCAGCATCCTTAGCGTGTCCACAATATTCCTGCCATGAACTGAAACTCAGACATTTTGCTCTTTTGTGTTTTTTCTTAATTGTTACTAAAATCATTGCCAACAGTGTCCCCTTGAGGCTTTTTGTCTCAGTGGTTCACGCACAGTGCCCTGCAGTCAATTTGCTGCACGGTGTCAAAAACAGGAAGCAGACAGAATTTTAATTGTTCAGATCTATAATTTTGCTGCACTTTGACTGTTTTTATTTCATGCTCTCTCGTAGGTCAAAGAGCCTGGCTCTCCACGCTGTGCGTTCGCGCTCCATCAACTCAGACACCGGCGAGGACGGTGAGGGGTTGGAGCAAAGCCCAGACATCTTCTCCAACACGTTGGTGAATTCGCACTCTGAAAACCAGGAAGTGGCGCCCGCTGAGAGGAAACTGACAGCTGACGGCTCCATGCCCGTCACCACTGCCTCAAAAGAGGCTGAGAGAGGTGAAAGCAGGGAGAGGGATGGAGAGAAGGAGGAGCAGGTGGAAGCCGACAGACTCTTCATCCATTTAAGAGACAATATGGAGACGATCAGAGAGTTCTGTAAAGACATGGTGCAGCAGATCCCCACACCAGAGCAGTGTGTGATAGAAGGTAACGTGACCAACAGCTTTGCCAGTGCAGGGGAGGGTTTGTGTAACCTGCTGAACCTGAATCAGATTACAGTCAGACGAGGTGGTTGAGGCTGATTAATGATGCGGTATGAGTGCACCTCCTCTCCCCTGTCTTTCCTTTCCGCCTTCACTCTTAGTCTCACTTACACACACATACATAATGTCTCTTGGAATCTGTGTCTCCAGGGGGAATAGCTTCATATTGTGCTGTGATTTTGTGTGGTTGACTGATATGTTTTAAATTGTTTTAGGACAACAATGGAGGGCGACAGCCCAAAGGAGTAAGTTATGTTACAAAACACATTTTAGTATGATCAGTTTATTGCTGGTTTTAGTCTTAACATGTTTTTTTTTTTTTTTGAGACAAACACATATAAAGCATTCACAGACCTGTCCTTTTATTCAGCTGCAGACTCCATTGAACTCTCAACCTGGAGTGAAATAATATGCTTTAGCCAAACTCTGTTGAGCAAATGTCATGGAGCTAATTTGTTAATGGAAAAAATAATCAAGGTATAGGGGCAGGGTATTGTTTTAAGGTGGGTAGGGCCTTCATATTCAGTTACATCTATACAACACTGTCATGTTAGATTAGAAACAGATGAATGTTATGCACACAGATGTAGAATGCATGAAGTACATGTATACATGGGCGCAGTGTTGTGTGTGTGCATGCATGCCTTCATACCAGAGTTGTAGCAGTGCGTACTGACTAGAAACAGGAGGTCAAGCAGTTCATGAAATGAGAAACCTATTACGTCTTCAAACTAATCTAATCCATTTTCTAAAACTTTGTATTTCATTTTAATTTATTCCCTCTCATTCCTCCCATATTCAGGGATTTGATGTTTTATTTCATTCATGTCTTATGATTTCTTCCTATTTTCAATTTGATTTGCTTCACTTGAATGAAGACTTCATTTCCAGCTTTTAGCAGTTCCTGTCGTCACCTTTCCCAGATTGAATCAGATTTTTTTCAACTTAATCCAGCCCCCTCCCGGAATGGTAAATCTGACTGTGACATAAATCACGCTGCTAAATTCAGCCAACACAGACATAAAATATGCTGAAATGAATTTGAAAATGTCTCGCATGTAAACAGATACACATCCTTGACAAGACAGATGCATTTAAGCATAAAATCCACTGAGCTGAGCTGGGCAGGCAGTTTACACACCCACAGAGCATGTGCAGACATTCACATGCAAAAAGTCAACACTTACTCACTTCACACTTACATACACAGTATGCAGTTGAACAGTTCAAGCCTTTCTGTGTTCTTTTGTCGGAGCCATCTGCAGCAGTGAACCCCACCTATGAGGACATGTCTTCACTCTTTTGAACATATTAAGAACAGACAAAGCTCACACACACACACACACACACACACACACACACACACACACACACACACACACACACACACACACACACATGCTACACTACAATAGACGCAGACACGAGAGGTGATGATATTTTGATTGACAGGAGGGGATGTTATTGCTCCGCCTTTGGCCTTAATGTCATTTTAACTGAGAGGCTGCCAGGAATCCCACACACACATACACACATGTTTTCACACCCTTAAAACAGGAAACAAGAGAAAAAAAATAACAAACTCCTCCTTTGGCCTCTGGTTAATTGATTAAATCTGAAAATGAATGTAAATACACTATTATAAACATGCACACATACACACACACACACACACACACACACACATTCATTCCTCATCCTATAATTGGTGCTTTGCGTTTGCTCTCTTAGTATTACGTCTCTTAATGAGAATCAACCCCAGGGCACTTAGGACATGATGTCACAGGTGTTCTCAGCTGGATAATGTCATCGTGCTGCAGGCTGACCCACACATCTGCTGCCGGCCCTCCATCTCAGGGGATGAGGATTATACAGAAAAGTACGCATGCACACGTTTACTAAATCTAAACATCGACACACACGTCGACACAAAAATATACGGCGTCGCCAACTCTCAAATACAAACTCTGAGAAACATGCATGTGCTAATGAGTGAAGCGGCATAAACACACACATATCATAGTTCAGACATGTTTAGTTTCAAACGTAGTTTCACATTTTTGCACACATATGAAATCAGCCTTTGCCTCAGCCTTTGTTTTGTGTATTTTTAAGGCATTTTGGTTTATCCCAAGATTTGATGGTGCTGACCAAGGAATGTGATACAATACTGCGCTACAGTATTGTGCTGTGCTATTACCGCTTCTATGTTAACTCTATAACTGGCTCTGCAGAGAGAACGCACGAGGAAGATACAAATCTGTTAAATAATATAAAAACATAGAGAAGAACATCTAAGAGTGTTAAGTTTCAGTTTGGCTGTAAATCACTGTGACCCACTAAAGTCACCTGAAGCTTAGTTTCATGTTGTCATTAAACCTCGAGCAGACGCTTTAGGCTTTTTACTATTTTCTGAGTTGATGATGACGATAGTCTGATTCCTGTAACCTTTTTGGGAAATGCACTTTCTATCAGATGGCTTTCTATCAGAGAGTTAGATGAGAATATTGAAACCACTCTCGCACCTGTAAATACGAGATGCCATTTTAGTAGGAACTGTCATTTTTTTTCTGTATATATAGCCTGTATTTGTTCATGTGGATGTTTCTCAAAGGCCTTTTAGATAAAAACAGTGCATCAATTAAAATTTGGAGAGCTTGTAAATTTCAGTGTACAGACAACCTCTCCTTTTCCTCTGTATGCTGTTGTTTTGTGGTGTACTTGTACTCAGCTGGGGTTCGATCTTTACTCTGAGTGTTGCCTGCCCTCTCACCTAACAGCTAACCTCTCATAAACGTATGATCAAACATGTCAAACTGTTGCTTTAAAAGATGGAAGAAAACCTAAACGTCTTTTACCAGCAAAATCTGACCCAGCTGTGCTGCATAAAATTCATTTTACATGCTTATCATACAGCTAAAAGATCTCTGTGTTTTACTTTGTCTGTGTGGCATGTAGCAAAAATGAAATACTGAAATGAAGCACTCCAAATGTGACCTTCATTATTTCATTCTGATCTACCAGATGATATCCATGGGAAGCGCAATGGTCACTGGTTTCTTTGGTGAAGGCTCATAGGAGATGGATGTGGGAAGAGAAGACGTCTCCAGATGATTACGAGATGCAGTGTCCTTGCATTCTATGAATCACCCTATAAATATGTTCCCAAGGTTACACGAGTCCATGAGTACACAAGTCCATATGTGCACGAGACGGAGAGAAAGGCACAGAGAATGCAAACGCACTCTGCTTTCGCTTGGGAGTTTCAATTTAAAAAGTGCAACTTTTGAGCATCCGCTAAATATGAATGATTTTGCCATTTTTATCCGTTTGTGTGTTTGTGACAGATTCAAATCGAGGATGTGTGGCCAAGCTGTCATTCTCCTGCCCTCTTAAGGGCCACTACTGTCTGTACGCCAAGTCCAGTTTCAACCTGACAAGCCGACAGCCTCATGTCTGGATACACATCATGCTGCTTCATCTACAGGTGGAGACGCATAGCTGCAGTGCACATAACATGTCATTGTATCTAAAAGCATTTCTATGCATCCAGTTCTATCAAACTCATCTTGTCAGAATGTTAAAATACTCCATAATGTTAAGCATCCATCTGCTTTTTACGGTCGTGAGAAAGAACAATATTTCTAATGTCAGCATGCTAACATTCTCACAATGCTAGCATTGTTCACTACCTTAATTTAGCGAGTTAGCAAGCTAACATTTGCTAATTAGCACCATAGTACAGCTGAGGTTGATGGGAAGGTTTTCAAAGTTATTATGGTTCATCCTGATGGTAACATAAATGTGTGCACCAAATTTCATAGCAATCCATCAACACATTGAGATATTTCACTCAAAACCACTATCGTCACCTCATGGTGGCACGAGAGATTCATCCTCTGGGGTTCATGAATGTCTGTATAATATTTCATGACAGTCCATCAATAGTTGCTGAGATTTTTCGTTGTGGACCAAAGTGGTAGACTGACATCCTAGGAGCCATACCGTGGCTAAAATATAATAGCAGTTTTATTTTACATAAGCTCCCCTTAAATGTGGTTCCAATGGACTCTAATGGATTTGGATGCTACTGAAATAGTTTAACATTGCAGAAAACCTTCTTGTCATTTAGCAGTAAAACTCATACTCATGCTTTTTCTCTTGTGTGATGTGTCCATGCTCTCTCGTTTGACCAGAGTAAGTCCAGTGTCCCCCTGTGCTCCAGGGACGAGTGTGTCCAGAGACTTGCTTCTCTTTGGGAGAAGACGCAGCTGAAAGGAGCTCACAGCTTCCCCATGGCCATGACACAGAACACCACACCACACAGGAAGGTACTGCACCGCATTGTGTGTGTGTGCATGTGTGCACATGCTGCCTCCTCCTAAAAGCTATCTGTCTCCAGCAGTGGGGATGAAGTCATTGGTAGTGAAAAAACACACAACTCCAAGAAAGGAAAGTGTCAAAGTTCAACATCTACTTTGTTTAAATATGGAATTCACTAAATGGACATTTTTGTATACAGGGCCTCTGCTCACCCCGACTCCTCATCTTTATCATGTCTGTGTGTGTGTGTATGTGTGCCCATGTCAGTGTCAGTCTTTGAAAGTGTGTGGATGTGGGTGGTGTTCCTCACACTGCCCCTTCATAATGTGACAAGCTAAGTGGTCACTGGGAAACAATTAGACCCACAAAGAAAACACAGCTGTCGTTTGTCTTTCTCTAAGCGTGTGTTGTGGCTGCTGTGAGATGGATCAGCTATGGTTACCATATGGAGCCTGGACCTTCCCAGTTATTCCAAAACACGCACATACACGTGAACTGTACGCTGGACAGGAAGACTCGTGCTGTGTGACACTCAGCAGTTCAAAGATGGCTGTAAACCTCTGCTTTTACCATCTCCGCTATATCAGTCTCCAGTAAAATTTCTGATTTACCTGCTCAGTCACCAGTAAAATCTGCTTCCTGCTGTTCTCAGCCGGCCCCAGCTGGACTGCTCGTACCTGAAAGGAATAGTTTGGCATTTTAAAATATTTAATTGGTTAAGTGCTTAAGAGTTACTGTCGATGAGCAGTTAGCTTAGTTTAGCCTGGAGCAGGGGAAACAGCGAGCCTGGCACTGTTGAAAGGTAACAAAATGCACCTAACACCACCTCTAAACCTCACTAATCAAAAATGCTTGTTGAAGCAGTGCACAAACAGAAATCTATGAACTACGGATGGTGAAATAAATCCTTTTTCGAGGGATGAGAGATTTCAGCTTAACTGAACTTTCAAATCTAATCTTTAAAAAGTTAATTTTGAACAGGAGCATTAGGAGTAACATTAGTCCTCGTTTACTGGGCTATTCTCCACCATCAAGCTTTGTTATTCATGTAATGAAATTTATTCCTCCTTGTAAAGTTTCAGAACAACCTCCCAACATAAAAGGCAGAAAATGTCTAAATCGCCCATTAGAAAAAGGATGTGGAGTAAATTATTGATAATGTTTGCCAACCACAAAAGTCAGTGTCAGCACTTCAGCTTTCACAGTGAAGGCGTACCACTGCCTTCATTTTAATGTATTCATTGTGAAGCACATGCACTTAGTGGTGAATATTTAGCCCTTGTTAGGGAGCAGAACACAAGAACGGTATTTAATGTGGATCAGTGATACCCAATAGGTTCTGTTTTCTCACAGATACCGATACAGCAGACCTGCCAGGCACACAGGCTAGACTAACAATGATCGACCTTGAACGTCTCTTTCGCTTTAAAATGGCTTCAGTCGTAGTTTCTAGGGAGCATCAAAAAAAAACACAGAAAAAAGAAGATGAGATCTAACAGGACAGAGGGAGGAAGAAGGTCACAACCTTTCCCTCCATCCAGATGCTCTGTGTTTCCTATTTTCTTTCTTTCCCTCCCTGTTAGTCCTACAGCTTCACTCCTGTCCCTGTCAGCCAATCAGAAACACATGTAGTGGAAGACGAGGAGAGAAGAAATGCAAAAGGAGGGAGGCTGAGACACATGTGAGACAGAGAAGGTTATCAATTATGTTGATTATGAAGGTTATGCAGACACTGACAGGGAGGTTTAAACGAAACCTACGGGGCTTCATGAGGCTCCTGAGATTTAAGAGGGGGTTGTGTACGGCCTCTGACGACTCAGTTTAGTAGTTTTATGAGACATAGAGATAATTGAAAGCTGGTGTGAGCAGAGATGAGAGGGATGGAGGAAGCTTCAAGACTGACCAGGGGTGAAGGAGAAAAAGAATGAATGAGTGATGCTCAGGAGGAAAAGGATGACGCTAACAGTGAACAGGTAATGGGTTTAAAGCACTGCAATAATAAAAGAGAGTTGATGAGTCTGTCCGGTGCTGAGAGATAAAACTAAGATTAAACGTAAAACTTGCAGAACTGCATCATCATTGTGTTTATCACAATAGACGTAAATTGTAGGAGGGAATGAAGAGGAGAGTGGAGGATGAAAGAAAAGGACATTATGGATGAAACATGGGCAAGATAAGGGAAAACATGAAGGTATAGCAGGAAAGAAAAAGGAGAGAGAAGCATTAAACTTTAAAGAGAGGAGAGGAAGAAAGGGGTGACTGAAGATGTAATGAGAGGAGAGCAGTGGGAGCTGGATGGACAAATTGGATAGGAACTGAGAGAAATAACGGTTATCGCTGATAAGGGGAGAGGAGGCAGTAGGAGTAGTTGAGCTTGTGCTGGCAACGAGAAGACAATAGGAAAGTGGAAAAAAGTGCAGTAATGGAGAGAAATGAGAGCAGAAGGTTACAGTGTATGATGAGATGCTTGAAGTTAGCTGGAAATAAGACTGAAGAGAGTTAAGAATGAAACAAGATACAGGAGAAGAGAGGACAGACGTGTTACAGGGAGACCAGAGGAAGTGGAGATATATGGAGAGACAGATGCAGAGAGAAAAAGACAGGAGGATGGTGGGATTGTCTGAAGAGAGGACGAAGTGAACTGAACTGAGTAAGGTGGACATGTATAGAGGAAGTCTGTGAAGAGGTAGTTTGAAATTTCCAAAGAGGATGTGGTCAGTGAAAAGAGGAAGAGAAGGAGGGGAAGAGGGAAGACGTGGCACGAGATATGACGGGAGACTGAGCAGCCTGAGAGGGGAGATATTTGACGAGTGTTGTTTCACCTTTTGTCTTTCTTTTGGCCAGAGTGAGAGCGTCTATTGACACAACCTCAGTGAAGATAAGGTTTGGTGGAGGAAGAGGATGAAGGAGAAAGACTGAGATTAGATATGTTAATTTGAGTGAGGAAAAGACAAAAAGGCGTATGCTGGGAAGAAGGCGAGAGTTAAAGGACTTACAGGATTGCGTTGCCTCTGTCTGTGCCTGTTTGGAATGGCTTAAAATGTCAGGATCCCTGCGTTTCTCATACATTTATACCCAGACAGAAGATAGATGTCATGAGAGACAGAAAGAAACCCTGGGCCTTGTTTGCTTCTTCTCCTCCACTCCCCTCCCCAACACTCCCAGCTTCTCATCCACTCACCTTTCTCCTGACTTGCACTCCCCTCTCTACTCGTCTTCCTGCCTCCACCTCCCACTGTCCTTTCTCTCCCACTGCTCTGTTGAAGTTTATTCAGGAACCCTCCAGAAAGCCTGTCTGTCCTCCCTCTGCTTTGTCTTGTTTTTGAGTTCATGTAAGCTTGTTTTAGTTGTGGGATCACACCAGCTGTGACACCCATCATCATGTTTATGTTTCGAGCACTCAGTAGTCATTACTGCATTATTACATGAGCACCCAGTACTCATGTTAGCCCACACCCATCTTCAAACTGGTAAACATCAATGCAGCAGAGCCAGAGATATTGTCTTTTTTAGGCCATTCTTCTTCCTTGCCAAAACCTGACACCTACATTTGGTCATCAATTCAGGTGTGTCATGCTAGGTGAAGCTAATGTAGCCTGGAGACGCTAGCTTCAAGCAGAGATGAGGAGAGGGCTGCAGAGGTCCAGTAAGATCACTTCTTTCTATCTCTACGCTGCCAAACTTGTTTGATTTGCTAACTTTGTCTTCAGACCCAACTGATGCTGACTCAGGTGACATCACTTGAGGCCCTTTATCATGCCTCAAGCGGGAACAGATTTGATATGTGAGTTCCTCTTTATCAAAAATTACAAAAATAAGTGAGACTACAAAAATCACAGTGGAATTATCTCACTTTGTTTTTAAATTCTTTAAAATGCAAACAAATTGCTTTTGTTTTGGACATATTTTGCAGATTGCAGACTGCAGCTCGCGCCCTTGTCCTCCTGCAGTCGTCATCAGACATGCAGCTACAATCTTCCATCTTGATCAAATTAAAACAGAGGTGGATAAAGAGACAGGGGGGTGCATTGACAGGGTGAAGGGGGTTACATGAGGATAGAAGGATTATATTCAGAATCACATAATCCAGCCATTGTTTCTTCATGTCTTTATTGAATCCACCGCTGTGGTCCTGATGAATCAAATATGGGCTTGTGTTTGCTCACATCAGCCTGTTGCCTGGCTGCTAATTTGTCACACTAAACATCCACCTAAAAGCTCATTTAAAGTGCATACAAATCATTTGCTCTGTGCAGCACGGCCTGTCGGCTGTGTGTTACAGCGTGGTGAGCCTGGCACACAGGCTGTAGTTTGAGGTTTTCTGGTAATGGACTCAGTTATGTGCTCTCACTCATTTCACTTTGTTAATGATTCATTTCTCGTTGTGCAGCAGACTTGTCTTTGTTCACTGAGGTGTTCTGTCTCACACATTGTTGCTCAACTTCTGACTCACGGTCTGTCTTTTGTCATCTTTCCGCTTCTGTCTTTTCTATTCTTGTAGCTTTTTTAGAGAATAGATGATTCAGATCAGCTTTGCTCTGTAATCAGTAAACAATGTTAAATCTGTTTTAATGACCTTGGCATTTGTTTAGGCATGAATTGGGTTGTCTAATGCAGAAATCACTCTCTTTTTATTGTCTCTGAAGGCCAAAAATCGTTGGAATGACAATTACTGCAAAGTCCAGAATTATTCAATGAGTAAATGTCAGGAGCAGATCCTATTTTCAGCCTCATGTGGCCACATTGGCAGGTTTTCCAGGCACAATTTGACTTTAATAACTTTTATCTGGGTAGCATTATTTCCATGAATGAGCATGCTGTATTAAATCTCTACAGTGATCACCATTCAGTGGAGGAAGTATTCAGATTTACTTAAAGGCGCAATATGTAAGATTTTAGTTTAAAACATACAAATTTAACAAAAAAAATTAGAGCTGAGATGACCCTGATGACATCATTAGAGTTATTTTCTCACCTCCTTAGAGAGCTCTTAGGCTTTTTTATGTGAAATTCTAAAATGCAAGTGCAGTCACCATTTGTGGACATTTTAGTTTCATCATATTCAGGATTTCTTACCATTATTTCCTGAACACCACTCAGTCCACGTCCAAATATTAATGTTCATATAAACCCACAGATTGCCTGTCTCTCTTTGCCACATATGGTCCTGGTTTATCTATATCCACAGCAAGGCCCTTTGACCTCAATTATTTAAGCTGTAACAACACAAAGAAAGCTCTGATGTATGGATGAATCTAAATGCTCTGACACTCTTTTAATCAAATGTGTGTGCATGTGTCTGTGTGCGTGTGCGCATGTGTGGGTGTTTCATGAGAACACATACATAAAACGCAACTTTCACATTTACATCCTCGCTCGTTAACATCAAGGACTGAAGTGGCGCAGGTCTAGAGGTCAAACACACTGGTTGCTCAGCCATTGCAGCTACCCATTTTTCTACATTCCTCCTAATCCAGCTCCCTCTGGGCGCTTCGTGAGTCTAACTTTATCGGAGTGGGAAACACTTTTCTCGTTCTTAAATGGATCATCAGAAAATGTGAAAGGACTGCAGCGGGGTCAGAGTTCAAGAGAAATGATGAGGCAGAGCATTCTGCTGGATTGGTGGTCAGGATATTTAAACTATGTATTCATTATAGAGAGATTTGGTTAAATGCTGAAAATACTTTATGAACACGCGTGCGCACACACACACACACGCACACACACACACACACACACACACACACACACACACACACAGTGCTGTCATGAAGACTGATGACAGTAATCCATCATCTCCTTAAATATTCCTGTTTTTCTCCGAACCAGCCTAAGATAAATATGTATTATCTTGTGTCACTGAAGAGTGTTTGTGTGTATTTAACGTGAAGTATAACTCTTACCATGTGCAGGGGGTCTTCAGGGACTTTGAATGGGGGTCTTGGTTTCCATAGCTTTCTGGTTTGGCACATGCACACTGATGCACAGTTGCATGGTCCATAACTGGAATGTCAATCTTTTAAGTGGCTCTTAGAGTTGAGGGTAACTTATCATTTGCATGTGTACGCTTGTGATTGTCTGTATGTGTGTGTGTGTCTGCACATGCAGCAGCTTCCACAGCAATTTTCTGTTGGCCGATTAAACCTCTCCTCTAAATTCACATTTCTTTTTCCATTTCTCCTTTGTCTTTGTGGCATTTCTCTTCTTTTTCGTGGAGTACAAACTAAAAAGAACAGCCTGATACTCTGAAAAAAACTTTGATCAATTCCCTATCCCTTGTTCGCTACAGCTGGGTACACCAGTTTTCAAAAACACCCCTCTGTGCTCTGTACAGTGTTACCCTTACAAGTGTTTTGAACTACAGGTGAACCTCAGAGGTGTACAATACAAATAAACAACCAGCAGCACTTTGGTTTAAAAAGTTTTCGTCTTTCTTTTTGCATCTATGTGGCCCACTTCTAAAGTGATACTGTAAGTTAAAAAGCACATTTGAACTTTGAATGAATTCTGTATGCATCTATACCGACCCTCCTGTCTCCACAGATATTATATAAAAGAGACTGGACATAATGTTATGATGCAAGCTTTATTTTCATAATAATAGACCTATTCAAATGTCATACTTAACTTACTTTAATTCACTGTGCTATAAGCTAAGTGTGCACTGTGCAAAATGCAAATAGCACTGGATGGATGAGACTCAGTGTTGGCAGATTGTGCTGTTTCACAGCAGCCATTCTGACTTGTCATAGCAGGAAAAGCACAGGTGTTGCTAATAACATTAACGATGGCTCCGTCATGTGCAGGTATCCCAGTCAGTCATGACAGTGAGCCATCGTGAACAACACCAGGGCCCTAAAACTGAAGCGGCTAAATGGAGTTCAGTCTTCATTTCTTTTAACATTTACACTTGTGCGTTTCCTTCTGTGACATGTCAGCATGTCTGCTGTGCTAAAGGCCTTATGGCGATATGAATGAAGAGATCCCACAACTAGAGACTCTGAATATCATTACAGAACAGTTCATACATGTCCTGTTTTCTGTCCTTCTGTCTTCAGGACCTGGACAGTCTCCAGAGTCAGCTGGAGGAGGTGCGCTTCTTTGACCTGTTTGGCTACAGCGAGGAAGAGGGAGGCTGGCTCTGCTTCATGTGTAACAACCCCGAGAAGGCCACAGGTACACACACACACACAAACACAAGCCCACTTATACATAACCATAATTAGAGGACAGTCAGTCTGTGTGCATAACCCAGTTGAAAAATTGTGAAAAACAGGATTCCTCCACCTCCAGCACAACATTGTCCTGTACAACAGTCTGCTTTCAGCGTCAGATTTAAACATTTTTTTCATGGCAGTGGAAAACCAGAAAAAAACATTTTCCTTTGTACCAACTCCATATTAATATGAGAATCATCATTAAGAAAACAAAGATCATCAGTACAGACAATTTTCATAGGATCAGCTAACACTCATGAATAAGAAGGAACATGAGGAAGTTGCGAACTAATGATGATGGACACGCTTATGGGTGAAGTAACCAAACAAAATCAGTAAATGTGTGGCTGTGAAAGAATAAAAAAACATGAGGCAGAGAGGAAACACAAGAATAAAAGACAACACATATTAACAACCAGAGTCTTCTGTGGTTTCCTCTGAATGGCTCCATGTCGTTGTTTTCTCTAAACAGAGTAAATGAAGTGGCATTTTAAAAGATTTTTCCTTCATTTACAGCCATTTCACCAGCTTCCCTGGGCATAGTTGTGTTTCCCAGGGGTCTGATAGTAAAACCATGGCAGAGCTCCAAGGGATGTTTTCACTCAAAGTGCCTTCAAGGAGAATAATCTTTTCCCAGAACAGTCAAGGTAAATGGAGCAAAGAGCGGCTCTAGCTGCCAGTCTGATTTTAGTGTTGTTATGAAGGGTCACTGCAATCAGTCAGTCACTGCCATCATGACTCAGTCCTGATTAGTTTACTTTGGACCAGCGACCCCCCTTCAATGAGTGCTTTGTCTTGATGAAGTCAGACTTGGAATAGTGACCAAATCCTTTTAGATCACTTTCGGTTTACTGTCTGTCTACTCTACAGCTCTCCACGCAGGAGACTTAAAACTGTGTAAGATATTACTAAAATATTAAAAAAAAACCCCATAAGAACCAAGCAGGAATTTCTTGGGCTGAAAAATGAAGCCGACATGGAAGTGCTAAAAAAAACTGCAGTTCCTCAAATGTCCACTTGAGGCTGGCTCCAAAAACAAGTCAATCTCCATAGACCCCCATATTAAAATGCCCAATTTCAAAGCAGAAATAGCCTGTTTGCAGCCTGGTTGGTCTCTATAGCTACTTCCCCCGTTCAAGTGTTCTTAACTTATTTGTTTGAATTATATTAAGGCTTAAACTTATGCATAATGATGGGCATGGCCACGTTGAGTGACAGCTAGCCACCAGGTTTCACCAACCAGGCTTCATTCATTCAGCCACGCTCCACCTCTCTGCCCATTTTTGGATTAGCTGGGTATTTGGTGGAGTCCGGCACTGCCGAGATGGCATTACACCACCACATTAAAAGGCATATAAACATATTTTACACGCAGTGTTTATTCACGCATCTCTCCCCTGATGCCCCTCACATGTTCCAAGACTGTGTGTAGGTGAGTGATGGTGCTGTGAATTTTCAGAGTCTATAAATCGATGAGTGACAGTTTGGCCTTAGGAGAGCAAATGTGAATTTGAGAAAAACGCTGTAACTTTGTGTATGTCTGTCTGTCACGCTAACATGGAAGCAGTTATTAGTTATATAAGAGGAGTCAGAGGAGGGCAGTTCGTGGCAGATGTTGCAGGTTCAGAAAGTGAACTTGAAATCAAGGAGGTGTTGTGTCACTAATAAGTAGCTGTAAACCTCCACCCCAACAACAACATGGTGTTTTCAGACCCTGCTTTCTGATGGCTGCTAATGAGAAGCCAGCAGGTATTTCCCAAAAAGTTAAAGCCAGAGACAGGAAGTTGTTTGCCTGTGGAAGGAAACAGGCAGATGGGATGCAGTTAAATTTAGTGTGCGCGTGTGTGTGTATTCATGTTTATGTGCTTCGGAGGGAGAAAAGTTCAGATTATAGATGATGACCACATCAGTATGTAGCAGGCTAAATATGATAATAATGAACAGACAACTTAATTGGGCGTGAGTTGGGTTGGGTTATTTTGAGATCTCAAGAAAATAAAGCAGTTATTTAAGAAATGATTTCACAATAACAACATTGTGTAGCGCTGTGATAAATGCTCCCAAATGACATAACATACAAATAATTGCACTCATGGTTTAGAATATGAAATAAAGATTCAATTTAATGAGTTTTCAGTTCAGTTTTTCAGTGTCTCAGTAAAACACATGGCTGAGTGCATTTCCTTTCTTAAAAAAACATTTGTAAATGACGATTTTTTAAAAACATCTTGAAGCCAGCATTGTTTATATCCCCTTGAGCTCTTAGTCTTCTTCTTTCCTGCTAATTAGTTGTTGCATTGCAACATTTCCTGCTGCAAAATAAAGTATCAAATAAAACTAATAACTATTTCCAGTCATAAATATTGATGAAATTACCAATGCAGTACACTATTTGTATATTTGTGTTTATGTATTTGCAGCCCAGTTACTAGAATAAAATACTGTTGTTGTACATTTCTGTAAACCACAGATCCGTTAGATTTGTATGTTTTATACCTATCAAATCAATTTTTCCACAACAAATATCAAAGTGAGGTAGTTCACGTTACCAGCACATGTTTATGAGCTGAGATTCTCATCAGGAGGACAAGACAGCAAGTTTCAATATATTTATAGTTTGCAGAGACATTGAATGCCAGCACTTATTCTGGGTTGGTATTTGTGTCATATTTGCTTTAATGTAGCTCACAGTTCAGAGTCAGAGTTTCACACTGATTGGAGGACCTCACTCTTACACTGTGTGTCACTTAATAATAAATTCTCACTGGCATGAGAGGAAATGTGCAAACGGGATTAAGGCTAATTCCAATAAGACTATTGCCTTACTTTCTGCATTTATTTTTGATCCTGCTGTCAGTTCTGATTTAAGTTTTGTGTCTTACTCCAGTTTTCATTTCTACTGCCAGGAGCACTGCAGCCTCAGCACAACCTCTGGGGCCAATAGAGACCCGAAACCAACCAAAACTCAGCCTTTTCCCCATAGTCATAGTCTGCATGGAAATCAACAGTATGACAGGATATTACAGTGGTGGATATATGGTTTAACTCGCTTTAGGTGATTAGAAAACGGGAAGAAAGTTAAAAGCTCAAACATGTAACCTGGTTCGGTCTGAACTGGCATGTGTCTAAATGCCTCCCTACCGTTTTGAGCACAATGTGAGCGCTCGGAATAACACTGCACACTGTCTAAATGTTTCCACAGTCATCAGTATTCGAGATATGAGATGATTAAGTGAGCAATGAATGATCCTCATCTGTTCGAGTGGAATTAATATCCATGCGATTCATTTATATTGAAACTGTCGTCAAGCTGGGTTCACAGCTTTTCATTTTCTCTTTCTTCCAAGTCGTTGTCTTGTCATCACCCATTTCTTCAAATACACAAACACACATGCACAGAAGTAAACACGCGCACACACGTCAGACAGCTTGATCCAAACAGTGCGAAAGCCAAATGAAAGCCAGTCTTCCAGCTCAGCTGCTCAGAACAAACTATTGAAATCACTGAGCCAGCTGACGGACTGCAAGGAACAAATGATTCCCTTCACATTCACGCCAGGCTCTCCACATTACAGGGGGACTTAGAGAAGGAGCAGTACGTTCTCATTGTGTGTTTGGAAGTGTGTGTGGATGCATGTATTTACTAAAGCATTTGTGCCCTTCTGGCCTCAGATGGCCCCACTGCTCTGCTTGTCTGCGTATGGTATAAACCAAAAAGGTTTGTTCACCTAAATAAAAAAAACCCACTGTTTTTACTTGCTCTCACTTTCACTTTCAGTATTTCTGCCTCCGCCCTGCTACAGTGAAAGCTAATGGAGTTTAGTTTGTGGTGTGCATGACATCGATAAATGACATTTGGAGAATTCATCATTTCTCGCAGTGAAGAGTTTGCATTGCAGTTACCTTCTGGCAAACGAAAAGATCCTGTGAAAACAGAAATCTCAGAAGCTTATAAAACAAAACAGAAAGAATCTGCATGGTTTGATACTAACCGAGAGTTGGGAGCTGGACTCTTTTGAAACAAAAAAAAATTGGAGCTTGGCACCTGAAACCTCTTTCATTCAGCCTTCAGTCAGTGTATTTATGTCAGACACAGTTGTTAAACTGTTAATATGTCTACTAGTCATATTTTTTCCAAATAAGCACATCACTGTCAAACGTGGGTTCATTAAAACACATTACCATTGTAAATGATAATTAACCCACAACCCATGATTAAAAACAGACAGTACAGAGCCCCTCTGCAGCAAACTGGCTCAGACATAGCTCCTGTCACTGTCACTGAAGTCACCACCATTAAACATGTCATCATCATATCATCTCATATCATCACATCACAGTGAAGGAAACACACAAACACAGTCAGCTGTTCCTCACACCTTCCTTATGGGGACAAAACACAAGTTCCTGTAATGTAAGTCATTAAATATCAGATTGAAAACTTGAGTTAAGGTTCTGTCTGTCTGTCTGTCTGTCTGTCTGTCTGTCTGTCTGTCTGTCTGTCTGTCTGTCTGTCTGTCTGTCCTGCGCTGTATTCAAATACCCCAATGTGTTAAGAAGTGACCCCTCTATGACCTCTACCCCCGGAGACCTGACATTTTTCAGTCAGTCGCATGAACTCAGTGGCCTGAACCAACACTATCTGCAGCTGATCATTAGTCAGCTGTCAACACTCAGCTACATAACTTTGAGGCAAAGGGGCTTCATAACATGTTACGCAAAACATGAAGACATTCAGTTATGTCAGTGTCGTCTTTATATTGAAATATTAGAAATAGATTTTTAAACATTTTTTAAAGTTTACTTCAGTCTTGTTCAATTTGCCTTTAATTGATGATATGTGCAATTGCACAGAGATTCACTTTAATATATTGTGAATCAAAGATATCATTTTTGCTTTGCAGTACACAAACTCAACAAAACAGATTTGGATGTAACTTGTCTTCAATCTGAATAGATTTACAAGAAAGTTGTTCTCAGTTTGCGCGTGCTGAGTAACATCCATGCTGATGTTACAGCAGTCCCAGCATCTCAACTCTTTGCACGTTCAAATGGCTCATGTATTTGAAATCATCCACAAATTCAAATGGTTCATGAAGATGTGAACAGGTCTTTCACCAAAATGAAAATGTTCACGAAGCAGGCCCACAGTCTGCGGTTGAAGCCAGAAAACAAACCCAAACTGTCGGCTGGAAACTTTCTTACTGGTCCAACTGAAAGCTGTCCAGCTGCATCCAGTAAGTAAGTTACAGTAAATGACAACGATGACTCATCTCGTCTCACCGAAACTAATGTAGCAACTTGATTTCAGACCCAGTGCAATCTGGATTTGGACCCTTTCCTTTTTAGGTGACCCACTTTTTTATTTTCATCATAAAAGCAGCACGTAACACTTCACATATTTACCATGTACACATGCATGCTGTTCACATTACTAGCCGTCACCAGCCAACGTTTCGCTTCATAATACTTTATATTGCTTTACCATTATGAAAACTTGCTGACTTGGCCTGAGTGGCTTGCTGTGATTACTACAGAGGTTACACACACAAGATAGGAACTGCCCTCGTGTTTTAATGGTAAAGGAAAAAGAGAGAAAGGTGTTTTCCATTGTGAAGGCCAAAGTGGAGCCAGTGGTTACTGCAGCTCCATGATGCTTTATGTGATATACGGCTGAGTTTAACGACAGGAATGCCTTTGAAGTAAGCGGTAATGAGCGTGTGTGTGTGTGTGTGTGTGCATGTACTGTATGTGAGGACATGCCAGAATAAGGCACGCAGGTTCTACTTGTACACTGTCTCATTCTGTTTCAGTATTTATGGCACTGCTGAGCATTTTTTACTTCCATGGCTCCGACACGCCGTCACCTCATCACCGAAATTGCAGCAGAGGTGACCAGAAACAAGAGAAAGGAGAATTGTAATTGCCTTGAGTGGACTTTTGGCACTCACAAATATGCACAAGCCTCAAAATATGCATATATACCCTCACTCCCTCATGCCTCTACATGTGGATTTGCACACACATTCACTTATGTCTGGAAGACAGATCCCCTGTTTGCAGAAAGATGGAAAACCCCAAGCAAGACTCTCCATCATCTCACCATCAATCAGTGAGGACAGACTGGACAGAAATCCTCACCTCCAGGAATTATGTTGCAAATTTAGGAGATTCCCGGGCTAAAGTCAGCCGTTCATCATGCTGTGCCAAAGTTTAAGTGTCATTAACGCAGATGGAGTTTTGAGTGTTGATGATTTAAGGCAGCACTTCTCAAGGGTGCTGTTAGATATTCTAATATGAACCGGCCAGGTTGCAGTCATGTTAGCTAATGCCTCATTATTGACAAGAAGGAATAATTGTTTCTGATATTCATCTATGAAGCTCTACTGTCACACTGTCCATCTAACATCTCCTCTCATCTGGTAATTACTGAACCTTTGATATACAGTACCATATGTACCGAGGTGTATACAAAAGGAACCTGCAGAAAACGCACAAACATGGGCATTTGATGCGTAGATAAAAGATGGCTGTCAGCATATGAATGTAGCTAAGGATGTCAGTGAAGCTCTAACTGTAATCAAATACCTTTGCAAAGCTAGACATGTCACAAGAAGCACTTTTTCTCTCTGTAATGACTTTGCATTTTTTCCACTTATGAAATTCTGTCACTCAAAAAGGAAACTTGACATTTAACAGAGGAGTCGGGGCGGATAACTTGTTTACAGCCACATTTTTTCCTACCAATGATAGTTAACGAGGGTGAGTAAGTGTACTCTGCTGTGGTTTAAACCCACAGTTTTCTTTCTGGATACATCTCACTGCTCGTCTCACACCTCATCTTGATGTTGTCATCCTCAAGCCAAAAGCTACAAACAGCAAACCACACACATTTATACACAAATGCACTCATATGGTATCAAAGCCAGACAAATGGACAAATACAAGCAAGGAGGTCTGAGGGTGTAATAAGGCTTGTTTGGAGGGACAGCTGTTTCGGGTAATGATTTTGGACACTTGACTCCTGTCCCTGTTTTTGAAATTCTGTGTTCCCATGAAGCTCAAATGTAGCACAGGAGCCACTGGCAGAGAGGGCATATTTAGAGTCAGATTTAGCGTTGTGAGTAACCTGACCACACTGTGACAGATCTAAATAAAAGCCTGATTGCAGCAGAAACAAACTGATGAAACTTTGGGATCTGATCGAGTGCAGTGCTCATTCTCAAGGATTGTGATTTGATTGCTTAATTTTAATTCTAATTACTTTATATACTTCAGGGTAGCATGTGGTATCACTAAAGTCTCATGTTAATACATCATAACATTTTGTCTTAACAATCTTAATCTGCGACTTGTAACTAAAGTTGTTAAATTAATAAACTGAAGTAAAAACTACAAACTTTGCCTTTGAAATGTGTAGTAGAAGTACAAAGTAACAGAAAAATAAAAGTAAACTACAAGTACCTTAAAACAGTGCTTAAGTACAGTACTTGAGTAAATGTTCTTAGTCACCTTCCACCACTGTTTGTGTCCCATTGGCTGACGTCAGTGTGTCTCAAATGAAGGGCTGTGAACTCCAGCACTTGCCTGAGCCTGACAACGAGTCCAGGGCTCACTTTCCAGGTGTCTGCATCAAAGCAACGAGACGCACAAGGCATAATGATTTATGCACCAGACAAGTTTATTTCTGCAGCCAAAGAGAACAAAATATTTGTCAGATGATGCAGACAAGCCGGCACCCCGCAGCGCTTCTAGTTGTGTATAAGTAGTGTGTCCAAACAGGCAGACAGGAAGTCGATGTGGCCTGTAGAGGATACACACACAGACTGATAATTTGGAAAGAATGCAAATGTCTGAGTCAGATGATTGACATCCCGTTGAATCATCAGCACAATATACAACCCTGATTCCAAAAAAGGTGTGAGACTGTGTAAAATAACTAAAACAGAATCTGTTAACTTACTAATCCTGTTTGACATCCACTGAAAACAGTACAAAGACAATATATTTAATGTTTGACCTCATCAGCTTCATTGATTTTTGTAAATATATGCTTAGTCTGAATTTGATGTCTACAAAATGTTTCAAACCAGTTTGGACAGGAGCAGCTAAAGACTGGGAAAGATGTTGAATGCTCCATAAACACCTGTTTGGATCATTCCACAGGTAAACAGGTTCATTAACAGCAGGTGATAGTTTCATGAATGGGTATGAAAGGGGCATCCTGGAAAGGCTCAGTCACTTTGTTAAACACATGATTGTATAAAGAATATTACTTCATTTTCTGAGCCAGTAATCTACTTTTTACTTCACTACATTTGTCATTTATACCTTTGTTACATCTCGTCTGCTTTAAATATGTGGATTGAGTGTAGGGGGGAGAGCACGAGCAGCACATCTACGGCTAATGCCTGCTGCCTTTTGACCATGATGTAATGATGATGGCTACATGTGGCCACACTTTTTCTCCCAAAATCTAAAAAAAAAAACCCCAACAGTTACACGATGAAGTGCTTGCTCCACTTTTAAAAACTCCTCTTTTAACCTCCACAAGCACAAATTGCACATATGTAGTCAGCTAGCCAATGTTAGCTGTGTTCATTTATGGTCTGTTGGCCTTTTAAACTGGTGCGCTTTAGAATCATACTGCCAACTTCAACGATAACTTGACTTTTTTTTCATTATGTTGTACACCCTAATATAAGAATTAATGTGCAAAGTAACTTACTTTGAGAAATGTATTGACCAGGTGCTTTTTTACTTTAACATTTCTTTCTGAAATGGTCATTTTCATTTTGACTTGAAGCATTTTTTTTTTATTGGAGTAGTTGTTCTTTAGATCTGTCACACGGTGGCGCAGCAGGTAGTGTGCGTGCCTCACAGCAGGTCAGGAGGGGCCTTTCTGTGCGAAGTTTGCATGTTCTTCCCGTGCTTGCGTGGGTTCTCTCCGGGCACTCCGGCTTCCTCCCACAGACCAAAAACAAAACCAAAAAAACATTAGGTTAATTGGTGACTTAAAATTGTCCCTGAGTGTGAGCGTGAATGGTTGTCTGTCTGTATGTGTTGCCCAGGGTGTACCCCGCTTCTCGACCGTTGACAGCTGGGATAGGCTTCAGCCCCCCGCAACCCCGAAAGGGATAAGGCGTATAGGGTATAGAAAATGAATGAATGAATGTTCTTTTACTTGGGAATAGATTTTGAGTTCACTGAGTATTTCACTGCTGGGAGCGACGCAAACAGAATTCCATTCACCTCCAATGTATTGGGGTCAGAGATGGATATCTCAAAACCTGGACAAAATGAATCAAAACTAACTGCATGGCTAGATACTGGAAGAGCTAAGTGAGAAAAAATATCTAGATCTGGGTGAACTGACTCTTTAAAAGGAAGATTCATGAGGGAATCAGTGTTTCTGTTCCAGCCCTGCAAGTTGTTCTCTATTATGTTGTTTTGGGCTGCAGTTTAGAGATTACTATCGTTATTGATTAATATACTTTTTTTTTTTTTAAATAATCAGTTCATTATTTAGTCTATAAAAGGGCAAACACACTATTAAATGCCCATAAAAAGTTATCAGACCAAATGAAATCATGTCCTCGTAATGCTATAAAATGTAGTTGGTATTTAATTTACAATGATGTGAAACAGAGAAGCAGTTCAGAAGCTGCTGTTTCTCCTCTTATTTGGGGCTCTGATGACCTTTAAAGGTTTGTCCTGTTTGGCGTCGGGCACCTCTGTGATCATCTCTCCAACATGCCCACACATTTACACTCACTCCCATCAGATTGAGGTAATCTCTTGACTGCTTTACTCATCATCATGGAAACAAAGAGTGTCTCTGTTTGGTGGTCAGCATCTGAAGTCCTGGTTTACTGGCACCAAAGCTGAACCAATCAAAACATCTCTGTGTTGGCACGGCGATCACAGTGCTCTTAAAGCACACAGTTACACATATCACACAATCAGTCACGGGAAATGAATCTGTGATCACTTTGATTGATCTTAAAGTTGGTCATTTGTATTCAAGCAAAACAGCCATATGCATAATCACAAAAAACACATAGATACAAACACACATGCACACACACTCAGGAGGATGATGTGGGTGAGTGTTTCTAATCAAACCGGTCAGGACTGGACATTATGGGAGTTCTGCTCTGTCTGATCCCACATACACACACGCACACACGAGTGAGACAAGATGCTGATGTTGATTTCAAAATGAACAGACTGTTAATGTTGACTGGAAGTGGAAAAGTTCAAGTTTGTTTGTATCGCACAGTTTCATTAAAATGCATTTGAGAGGGCTTTTGGGCTATAAAACATCACAACTGAGAGCTAAACAGAAATACAAGTAAAAGAAATTGAGAACAGAAGTCACCAGCAGGGTGGCTGTGCTGTGCTGTGCTGTAAATATGAAACACTAATGCTGTCTGATTTTCACATTTGGTGCACTTGCATTATCAAATGATGTGTTCAGGGTATTTCTGGCTTAAATGCACCATACCTGTGCATGTGTACTGTATGTGTAGCCATGCACTACCAATTACATATACTTTACACCAGTGCTCACTCCTAGAGGGTGCACTTTAACACTTTCTGATGTTTTTAATAAACATCAAATAAACCCAGCATTTAAAGAACAGACACTCCAAAGTTGAGTCGTGCTGTGCTGCATGTTTAGCAGAGTAATGTAGCTTGTTTTCCTTGAGAACAACAGCTTTCTCCTTTCAGACGAGACAGGAAGCAGCCAGATTAAACTCCATGAACACTGATGGGGGAGGGGAGGATCCACCTCTACTAAAGCTCTCTATCCTCCAGATTTTGGGTTCAAAAAGAGGCCTTTTGTTGTGTGATACATCAGACTGTTGTTGGTCATGAGGTGTTGTACGTATGAAATAAACTGCCTTTTATGCTCTGATGTTACAGGCTTATTAGAAAATTGAATGATTGCTGTGAAATAAAAGACTGGGCAAAAATCAAAACAGGAAAAAATGAAAAAAAAAATGGAAATTTGGTTACCAGATGTAATAATAAATCCTAAGCATGTAGGGGGCCTTGTGAAATTGTCCCATGGGCTGGATTTGGCCTCAGCTTGCAGAGTCTTGAAACTGCCAGAGATGGATAACTTAACACAGTGACAAATATAACTGATTGGTTGCCAGACATGCCACATTATTAATTTTACCACCACCATTTATTTCTAGATCATGCATTTGGTTGTATGTGTGTGTGTGTGTTTGTGTGGATCTGTCTGTCTCCACTTGATTTCACATACCACTGGACCCTTCAGCCTCACATTTTTGGTGCACATTTATGCCGTCATGCTCAAGGATCTCCTGTGGTTGAGGTGATAAACCTATTTTATTGACTGCTGTGCTTTATACCATTTCAGACTGCTGTCTTCAACATTTTACAATATGCATTACAACATAGCAAACAACATTTCTGGCAATCAGCTCGGCCACATTTTGACATAGAAAAGTTTGGTCTCATCTTAAACTGGAGCGTCTGCAGATTCATTCCATACCTGATATAATCCACTAAAGTCAGGCAGAGAGACGCTCCACTGAGTGCACTCTTCTCGTTGTTGCTTACATGGCAGATTTTCTGGCAACATTGCTCATGAATACAGTGAAGTTCAATGGCGTATTCAAGTCTCAGATGTCAGACCTTCCTACCAGCTCATGAATGCATCATAGTGACAAACCTTTCAGATCAATCCATTGATGCTTAGCAGTACAGTAAATAGGCAACAACATAAAAAGACACTAATATATTTTCTTATTTTCTGTCTGTTTTTCTTTCTTCTTATCTATTTTTCTTTATTTCTTTCGCCCTTTCTGTCTTTGTGTGGCTACCTAGTTGTGAACCAGGAGGGACAGCCTCTGATCGAGGGGAAGCTGAAGGAGAAGCAGGTCCGCTGGAAGTTCATCAAGCGCTGGAAAACCCGCTACTTCACCTTGGCAGGAAATCAGTTGCTCTTCCGGAGAGGCAAATCAGTACGTGGCCAATGAAAATGCACACACACACACACACACACACACACATGAATACACATGCGCATTGTCCCTGGCCTCTCTCTCAGAAAACATTAATATTTCCCTGTTCCGTGTCATTTGAATCATGATGAAACTGTATGTGAAACAGTGGAAATCTCATCTCGTGATAAGCTCGACTGTCCCCTCAGGAGCATCCGGTGAATCTGACTGTAACAAACCTTGGCCCTGGTGTTTACTCATGGGGGACTCCCAAGGCCAAAGCATGATGCTGCAACAACATGAGTCACCCTCACCCACTGTAACTCAAAGCAGATATCAGTACTCACAAGTAGCAAACACACAAGAGGACGCACTGCCTCGTAGAGTATGTGTGAGTGAACGAAAGACCCGAACACAAAGGTGAAGAGATCTCCCTCTGGGTTGCAGCAACACAGTTTTTCCTTCCCTGTGTTTGCTGGTGACTGTCAGCTTGAACAAAGGCTGATGTCACTGAACGGAGCGAATTTATGTGCAAAGGAAAAGTTTGCTTAATGAAAAACATGGAGAGGGAGCAGCATTATCTGTGTGTTGAGGTCAGAGGTCTATAAAAGTTTGCAAAAAAACAAGGTCAAGTTTGATTTTATCCAGCTGACCAAAGAAAAATATTTTCAGTTCATGAGAAAATCTGATCTATTTGGACATTTCACTGCACTCGTGTGTGTGCGTGCATATATTGCGGTTTGTGGTCATCTACAAGTAATTAATTGTAATTGAAGTAATTATCACAGCCAACAGGAGGTTGGGTGTTCTCTGGCTCTTTAGACAGAGCCATGTTTATACAATCAGTCCCCAGAAACTAGAGCGAGGCATGACCCCACAGAGGAATATCTGGAAATAGAGATATTCTCTTGTGGTTGAAGTCTACTTTTTTTTTTTTTTTTTTTTACTCTGAACAATAGTCTTTGTGCTCCTATCCAGATGGTAATGGATTCCTCTCAGCAGCCACAAATTGGAAAGTTTTTTTTTGCCTTTGTCTATGTTTGCCAGCGTGTTCTGGAGGTGGTGGGTATGTTGTGAAAGACATTTTCCCAACTGGGGAGTGAGATTAAGCACCAAAAAATGTGTCGTTTCCTCCGCACTGAGTGATCGAGCAGCTTTGAAACATTCCCCAAAACCACACAAAGCTTAGTCTTGTATCTTACTCTGTTGCTCAACTTGTTGCATTTATTTCCAGCGTATGCCAAGTGCATTAAATATTCTAAAATATTCTAGAAAGAAGGATACCTGTTTTCTCTATATTGCAGGTTACTGCTAAGCTGTAGTGTATCCTCCACTGAATATTCTACTTTCTCCATAATTGAGACCAGACAAAAAGTTATGGTTAACTATCGGCAGGCCTGGACTTTGACTCGCAAGATTTCATGCAGGAATACAGAAAAAATAGAGGAAAAATGAGAATAGTATGAGAATGAATGATGCATTGTCCATATGTTATCACTGCCCCCATGATACAGTAGCAGGATGTGTTGATAATAACTAAAGCACAAGCGTGTACACGTCTTACCCTGTTTACCTTTGCTGTCTTTTTCGTGGCATAATTTGTCACATTGTGTTTTATTTTAAGTCCATGTACAGGAAGCATCAATTTTATTATTTTGCTGCTTAAATCTACTGAATCGTACCGTCGGAGCAGCCATAAGTTTCCATTTATTTCACCGTAAAGACGCCTGAAACTTGCTTGTGTTATGGTGTGTTCACTTGCCTTGAGAGGATCCAAATCCATCATTTATTTACAAGGTGATTTGATTTGTCAGAAAATAAGAGCAGTAGAGACTCAAAAACAAACGTGCACATCATGAAAAGGATAAAAGTGATTTTGACTGTACACAAAGTGGTTCTGCTGAGCAGCCAAGTGTAGTTTATACTGTCGTGAGTGTCAGGGCCAATAAACAAAAAGAAACTTCCCAGCACCCAAACTTTTGTACAAATATGAATACAGTAAAAATATAACTGCATGATAATATGAATTAAAAAAATTAAGTTTGCTGTCTCGGCAAATACAGAGAAAGCACAGACACTAATATCTGTGGACAACTTGAGTATTTACTACAGATCACAGGATCTTCCAGTCTTTGGCTTTGTACTGGGATCACTGTCTCCTCCAAAGCAAGCTGTCAAATGCAATGAAAGACCAAGCTGCACACTTAAGATACAAAATTGCTAAAGTCAATCAAATTTCCTTTTGAATCAGTGCGAGAATCCACTGACATGAATCTGCTGTGGGAAGCGGCAATCAGACCCTCAGCACAGCCAGCTGGGAGGTAAATCTGTGAACATGTCTACTTCAATTGAATGCTTTTCAGCACACACACACACACACACACACACACACACACACACACACACACACAGCACAGCACAAAGGATGTGGGCAGTTGCCATGAGTCTTGCAGTTTGCTCTGGTTATGTGGTTAGAGCCACATAACTAACTATGGGGTAAGACGACGTGGCTACGGGCCAGTACACACACACTTACAGACACACACATTCAAAATGACAGAGGGAGGTCAAACATAAACATGATGTGCAGCAGAGGTGGAGGAGTTCATTTCCTGCCCTGGAGAAGTAGTAGAACAATGATGCGTAATTGATCATCCTGGAAATGGTTTCTTCCAAGGCTGTACGTACTGGAAACGACACGATGCGGTGCAGAAATCAGGAGGCTGCGTCTGACATTGTGGCAAACAACATCAGAGCTTGATATACTCAAAATGCACTTATAGATTTTAACATGGCTGAAGAGTCATTTCTTGGAGGTCTTATTTGACTGGTGTTAAAGGAACAATTCAACCCCAAAATACATTTTTTTTTCTCTTATCTGTAGTGCTGTTGAGAAGGCAGACATCTCCACAGCCACAATATCTCCAGAACTCAGCAAGTCAGGCCAAAGCAATCTAGATGGATAAAAGACACTACAGGTAAAAGTAAAAAAAATATTTTTAACTTTGGGGTGAACTGTCCCTTTAAACAAAAAGCACACCATACTGCAAAAGTCAACCACAAAAAAAGTTGTTCCTTTTTATACTTTACACTTAACTGCATGTCAAGAAAACAAAAGATTAACTGATGAAATATGACACATTTTTAGGATAAACTGCCCAACAGTCTATGAACGTTACAGATTGCACAGAATTCCAATGGTGCTCGTTCAGTTCGCTGTTGGAAAATGAATTAAATGATTTTGCAGCTGAGGTTTTCATCTGTTCTTTTGTGACTTTCGTTCTCTGTTGTCCCCGCAGAAAGACGAGCTCGATGACATCCCTATTGAGCTGAGCAAGGTGCAAAGTGTCAAGGTGAGGAGGTATCTCATCACATACCTGCTCCCAAACCTTTTGATCTTCACCATCGGTCAACTGTTTTTGCATTATTGGTGGCATACAGTCTGATGGCTGTGTTTTACTTGTGCTTTACTAATTTTTATAGAAGGTTTCATTGTTGTCATTTTAAAGCTGCTTATAATCTTCTGATCATGTTACAGTGTACTGTGTGCAAAGTCTAAATCCTCCCCAGTCAGCGTTTACATAATTAAATCTGGCATCTATCTGAAAAATGACAGCAGCGTCACCTCTCCCCACAGGACACATTTAAGTCTGAGTTTGTCATCTCCTTCTCTGTCTCAATCTTTTTCCACAGGTGGTAGCGAAGAAGCGTCGAGATCGTGGCCTGCCGCGGGCCTTTGAGATCTTCACAGACAGCAAGACGTACGTGTTGAAAGCTCAGGATGAGAAACATGCCGAGGAGTGGCTGCAATGCATCAACGTGGCCGTGGCTCAGGCCAGAGAGAGGGAGAACAGGGAGGCCACCACCTACCTGTGAGATCAACAGCAGCACAGCTGGCTAATGAGGACACGTACTGTACTGCTGCCGATAGACGCCGTGCACACATGCACACTCACCAATGCACAGACAAACACACAACATCTGCTGCCAATGGTATAACTTTATATTTGTTATTGGTGGGATACATCTTCAATCCCGCCGATGATGAGTTATCTGTCAAAAACAATCAAAAGAAACTTGCTATGCAGTAAAATCAACCAGCGATAAAGACTCAGTGTCTCGTGTGTATCCACGCAGAATGAAGGATGCCTTCATTTTCTAACATTTAGAACTGCCTGTCCTTACTGTTAAACCATGGACTCACTGGTGCATCTGCAGCTGTGAACCATCATAAATGAATGTTACAGTACATAAGTGTTACAGACTGAAATGACATTGGACGTGTTCACTTGACGGTGGGGAAATTTTAACTTTCCGTGAGCGTCCTCAAAACCAGCACATGTGGAAAGTTGGGTTTAATGACGCTTGCTGATTGAATTGAGATGTGTATTTAGCAATAAAGATTTCATAGAAGCACAGACCTCATAAGGACTTGTAGCAATAATGAGACTGACTGGTTTCACTTGAAAGCAGGAAGGATGAAGAGGAGGAGACTAATGGACTGCAGATGGGAATGCCATTCAGTACTGGAGTAGTGTGTGTGTGTGTGTGTGTGTGTGTGTGTGTGTGTGAGAGAGAGAGAGAGAGAGAGAGAATATGATGTCTTAAAGGAATAGTTCAGCATTTTGGAAAATACACTTGTTTGCTTTCTTGCCAAGAGTTAGAGAAGACTGATAGCGCTGTTATGTCTGTAGGCTAAATGTGAAGCTACAGCGTAGTTAATCATAAAGACTGGAAACAGGAGAAAACAGCGAGCCTGGCTCAGTCCAGTAGAAACAAAAGCCACCAACCAGCACCTCTGAAGCTCACTAATCAACAACTTATACTTCATCTGGAATTTCCCCTTGCGGGACTAATAAAGGAATATTGAATTGAATTGTTTGAAACTGTGCAAAAACCACAGTAAAGATATGTCAAGTTGGGGTTTTATGGGGGTTATGTGGAGGATTATTTCCTGGCCAGACGCAGAGACCTAACCAAGAAATAGTCCTGCACATAACCCCCTCCATACAAGCAACTTCTCAACCTTTGCACAGTCAGTCCAGCTGTTTCCACGTGTTTCCAGCCTTAATGCTGGTGGCTCGTATTTACAGAACAGGTGGAATGACATAGATCTTCTTATCTGAGTCTTGGCAAGAGCTATTGCTGTAATAAACATATTGTTCTCATGTGGGACATGGATGTGCATATTCAATCCAGTGTTTTTAAATAACTTAGAATTATATATTTTCTGTGCTTTTGATTTATACTGTATTTTTCATCACAAAACTTTTCCTAGAAGGCAGCAGCAGCTCAAGTAGCGTTATTTAACAATCAATGTTTCATCCTTGTTTGAAGAAAAGATTTTGAAACGGATTTCTGTTTCTGCTCTTGTACTATAGTGACTTGTGAAGCAACCCCCTGAAGAGTTAGCACAGTGGTCATATTTCTCTTCTTTTTGTATGGACTTGGCTATTTTTGGCTCGCAAACAAGAAATGTCTGCAGCAATTCACTCCATGTTCCAGTGCAGTATCAGTGAAGCTGTTGCTTAATAATGGAGCGCAGACCACAGATTTCTAGGAATACACTGAAGCACGTTAGTAGTTTCCTTGAGGATTTGGCACCAGTTCAGACATGATTTATGATGATTGAGTGAAAGGTTTTGTTTGGACAGTGAAAGACTGAAGGTGATACGCAGCAGTCTCTATCACTGTTGTCTTAAACTGGTTCTTTTCCAAAGGTTAGAGTTTAAAAGCGTGTGTGTGTGTTACGACTTTCCACCTGAAAAATGACAGCCTGTGGCAGCACTATAACTCCATTAAGTTACTAACCAGGACGCAGATGACAAACACGTCTTGATCCAGTTAAGCTCTGATCCGGCTGCACCACACAGGCATTCACGGTCGGCCATGGAAAATCAGTTATTTTGTATGATTTTGATGTTCATCGGGGTGCAGAGGTCTGTGTCTGCCCACAGGTGAATGCATTGATCTCCTCTTTGACATCAAATGCTTTGAGTTTCGGCTGAATATATAAAATGCAATGCTCTGAATATTTTAAAAATGCCCAAGGTGGTCGTAATCTTAATTTGTGTGACAGATAAACTCATTTTCTTTGGTCTTGGTTTGTCCTACAGCTGAAACCTCATTAGCCGTGTACGAGCAGTCATAACACTGCCTCTCCCACCGGGTCAGGTTACCCCCGTTTGTACTTTTTTGCTGTCTCTCTGCCTCCCCTCCTACAGCAGAGCCGACCTGCATCTGCTTACACATAATATTATTTATGTCATGCCTCTCCTTCACATTTAGATTCCCTCCTCCCTCCTTTTGTTTTTACATTTATGACCTAAATACACAGCTGGCTGTGCGCCACGTCAGGGGGATTTCCTGCAGTAACTGCAAAAAATAATGACATGATGATCTTCTGACTTTTCTTCTTGCGCCACCATCAGGTTGATATTTGTGGTATTAAGCCTCAACAATTACGCCCCTTAGATTCAGTACATTCATGATGCTTTAACTTTTCATTCAGCATTAGGTCAAACTTTAATTGGGTCCAAACTCAGGACACTCTCATCCGCCTCAGCTGTGCCTTTTATTTAATACAAATTAGCAAATGTTAGCATGCTAAACTAAGATGGCAAACCTGCTAAACATTACACCTGCTAAACATCGGTATGTTAGTATTGTCCCTGCACACATGTGAGTTCAGTACAGCCTCACTGAGCTGCTAGTATGGCTGTAAATTCATGCAGTTTGATCGACTGAACACATCAGAATGAAGCCAATCACGACTGCCCCCAGTTTAACACTCATCCACCAGCATTTGCAAATGGAAACTGATTTGCAGATGATTTTTTTTCATTCCTTACGTGTCGGGTTTAGCGCCTCAGGACTATCATTTACTGTCAGATGTAGTCTTTCACAACACTTTTTGGCATTTGTCATGTAGCAAAGCTCACCTATCAGAGCAGATAAGCTGGCTGGAACAAACAAAATTATTGTTCTGCATTCAACCACACACACACACACACACACACACACACACACACACACACACACACACACATACATACATATTACTCGACTGTAGCTGCTGGCAAGCAAACATTAACTCCGCCGCCATCCTTACATTCACAAAGTCCTCCACCCTCCTCTCCAAATGTACCATGAAGCTGACTGTACCCTTTTATTGCAGTGTTGATTTCTCGGTGTTTGAAGTGAATGTCTGATCATATGAATGTCAAAGTTGTCTAGAAGAAACAATGTAAACACTCTGCCGTCACGCTGCCATCTTGGCCTAGTTTCCAGGCCTGTGGGGCCAGAATTTTTAGACGAGATCAATTGTTTTAGGTACTTTTCTCTTAATGAAATACGAATCATAGGCAGCTGTGTAAATAGGCTGAAGTATAGATACTGTAACATCTATCTATCTATCTATCTATCTATCTATCTATCTATCTATCTATCTATCTATCTATCTATCGGGGATGATAGAGAGATGTTACTTTGACTGCTTTAAAGCACAATGAGATTACATTCGCAGTGTAGAAAGCAAATACCAGGATGGAAACACTGCTGTAGATTTCAACAATCACACAAACACACATACACACACACACACACACACACACACACACACACACACACACACTGTGTATATGACGATGACTGACACAAGTATTAAAGTTTCTGAATGTATAAAAGCATTGTTGAGCATAAATATCAGCCTTGTGTAAAGGATTTTTTTTTTTACTTTACTGTGCGGTTAAATTACATTTGATTTTATGTTTGATTTTTGATATAAGGTCAATATTTATTTTTTACAAGTGCTGTTGTAACACGTCAATCGTGTGGAAAGACTCGAGAAACAGTCAATGACAGATTTCACCTTGTCGCCACTGTGTTTCCCCTTTCTTCTCCATTGTTTTTATATCACTATGAATTAATACTGCAAACAAATGAACGCTGTACTTACTGACAGTTCAGCCAGTATCGTTATGGACTTCATATTTGTCTGTTACACCTTTTGCATGTCTGACTCTGCCCTCTCGTCTTTTTCCTGACAGAACTGTACAATAAATCTTTACCAGTGAAATCATTGAATCTCTCTGAGTCTGCCTCTCCACACCTGGGTTTGGTTTTGGTCACAAATGAGATAATTAAAGGAATTGAGAAATGGTTTCCTGGGTCTCCAGAAGAAGGAAGGAGACAAATTGGTTTGAACAAAGTGGGAACTGTTTCGGTGCATGTCCAGCTTTAGCTCATTGATCCGGTTGAGTTCACTGACTGGGCCGACTCACCGAGCGCTGCCCACAGTGATAGTGATCCTCAGACCAGACGCTCCTATCTCTTGCGTCAGTCAGCTCAGCAGGAAGTATCTCCGGGAGAACGTTACATTACATCACAATGTAAATTAGAAGATGGACGATGCTGTGCTGGCACTGAACACACCCGCAGAGACAGACAGAATCACTAAAATTATTCCATATGTCCAGAGAGTAAACTAACACATTCCTTCCTCTGTGTGTCTATCTCAGTGCTATTAATACAATCCAATGAGCTCTCTCTGACTCCAAACCCTGCAGATGGGATCTCTCTCCCACTGTCATGATCCTGATCCAGAAACCACTTGCACACATCAGCTGAACTGAGGCTGACAGAGCTGATGACTTGACACTCTCAAACTGCAAGTATGCAAGAGTGTATCACTGTATGACGTCTGACACACATGGAGTCTGTAATGTGTGCAGCGTTCACAGTAGAAAGCACAGGACCTCTTCCAGCTGCGAGAGTTTGTTTGTTTGTTTTTTTATGACTGACAGCTTTATGTTCATACCACAAACAAATACATACCACAATCATTCCTTTGTTCCCCATGTGCAAACACAGCCTCCCTTGGCTCTTAAACCAGCTCGTCTTATTTGGTGTAAAGCACGCAGCCAGCATTTATGGAGTTACTGAGATTATCCCTTCAGTGTCAGTCACAAATGAAGCCCAGCGTGAAGACATTTGGCATTAAAAAGGTCTTTGTCCAAGCAGGAGGAAAACAGAAATCATGTGTGTGTGTCTTTCTTTCCTCATCCATCTGCGCAGCGTTAGGAAAGAGCAGGAACAGCAGAAGAGCAGTGGAGGAACCGTATCCAACCAACACTTCATCAGCAACAGGAATTATACCTGACAGGAATACGTGACTATCAGTTCAAAACACAAAGCACATGTTTGTGTCTGAGTATTTCATATCTAGAAAAAAAAAAAAAAAAACCTCACCAAATCAATTCAAAACCATCTGCTGGGGAGAGAGGGGGGTGATGCTCAGAGTTATCACTGCACTGGATTTGTCGAGTCACACTGACTCCCACTGAGCACACCGAGTGATGTGAAGCCAACTCCTGTTTGTCTCAGCGGTGTGTTTGACCCTTCACCAGCTCAGGAAAGATTTACAGATCTGTCAGGCGCACAGCCAGGTCATGCTGTGGATGTAACTGTGTGTGTGTGTGTGTGTGTGTGTGTGTGTGTGTGTGTGTGTGTGTGTGTGTGTGTGTCTGACCTGTGTGTGAAGGTACTTTAATGCAAATCATGGAAGAAAATGTTACCCAATGTTCTGGCACAGTGTGCTTCCTGTTGCGCAATTTATGAACCATCGGATGGCCTGACAGGGCTGTCAGTGTGCATTTAGGTGTGCGTTCACATCATTTGACTCTGCTGTGTGACAACTGTATGTGACACGAGGAACAACAGACAGGCAGACAAAGAAAACCAAATGTGGAGGTCTGCACAGTTTTGGTTTAAAGAGAAAACCTCCCCAATCTGTCCCCAAAACCAGCATTCCCCAACCTGTTTTGCGCCACTGACCGGTTTCACGTAAAGCAATAATTAACCTGACCGGCATAGAAACGAATAAAAACAAATTGTTAAAAATACAACTCACCATTTCCCTGAATGTAGTTGTTGTAATTAGTGAGAGCCCTGCGCTTGTTTCTCTCCAACCAGAAGGCTTCATTGCCTCATTTGCGAGCCTGTCGCCACATATGACGCAGAGCGGACTTGGCGCGTGAGAACCACCTGAAGCATAAACTCGTATTTTAAGTAGGACTGCTAATATTGTCTCTTACATGCAGCTAGTATTGCCGGGACTGACACGGAAATTTCCCGGGTAAGTTCCGGGTCGGACCCGGGTAGGTATTGGGTCGGATGCCTGGTCGGATGCCTTTAATTCAAGCGGACTCGACCCAGCTGTTATTACAGCTGTTATTAACATTATTATTATTATCATTCGTGTGTGTGTCCTGGGTCGGATCCTGTGTCGGATTCCGGCCCGAATTGTTATTATTATCATTAGTAGTATGTGTGTCCCGGGTCAGATCCTGGGTCGGATTCTGGCCCGAATAGTTGTTGTTGTTGTTGTTGTTATTAGTGTGTGTGTGTGTGTGCGTGTGTGTGTGTGTGTGTGTGTGTGTGTGTGTGTGTGTGTGTGTGTGGTGTCGGTCCCGGGTCGGCCCCGGGTACTGGCCTCCAGAAGAAAAACCACTGATAGACTTAGATTATTCAAAACTCGACTATGAACCAGACCCAAGAGCAGACAACACATTAGTTTTAGCTGCTCTGCACTGACTTCCTGTGTATGTTTGACATGTGTACAGAGGCACAGGCGGATGCACCTGATTCCCAAAATAAAACTTGTCAGACTCTGGTGATCAATAAAATAATTTTTGCTCAGTCTCTCTGTGCGGTCCGGCGTGAAATGGCCTGGTGGTTGGGGACCGCTGCCCTAAATCACTGGCTCTTGATTAAAAGAATACCATTTGCCTTTCCAACATGTCTCTCATTTAAAGATATGCTGTCCAACCAACAGCATGGTCTGTGGGCAGTATGATTAGTATGTAGGATTAGTAAGACCAACAGCGACCTCTGGTGGTCACTACATGCACTTACACTGATTCTGATATTACTCTGCAATATTGTCTTGAATTGCAAGAACAAGGATCTCTAGATGAAGATTTTAGGTCATGCATGGTCCTATTTAGTGGTCACATCCGTGTTCTCGTCAGTTAAATGCAAGAATAAAAATATGACTATTATTTTTAATATTCACTCACTAGACCAAGTATGTTATATTGTTCAATAGGATTCATTTAGCTTCAACAAGCAGGCACAATTCAGTAAAGACCAAACAGTTCAGTGGCATAACTCATTTATTACTGAATAAAAATCAGACATTAACACGTGCAGACTAAAAACCAGTGTAATGAACTGACAACCCTAAAAATGTTCTGAAATCTAGTCTGCATCCCCTGCTGTAAAAAAAAAAAAAAAAAAAAAAGGAAAAACATACATCCATAGCCAGTCTTCTTTCTTGAAACTGTACAAAACAGAGCTTTAGCAACATACATTTGTCAAAAACAAAACAAAACAAAAAAAAAAACCACACTCACCTGCCAATCTCTAAATGTGCAAACATATTGATCTTTCCTGAATGATCGTTTTATTTTACATTTAATCAATCCTTCCACTGAGCAGTTCGCTTTTATAAATCAAAGCGTTCGCATATTGTCAGCAGATATCAATCCATCTTTACACTGTAAATAAGTTTCTTTTCTGAAAAGTCCGTAACTTTACATGTAAAACCAAGAACACAGCGGTAGGTTAGAGGGATGGTAGTGATGTGGGAAATACTGTGGGAAAAGAAAGAAAAACCTATAGGTGTAGGTGATAATGACAAGTCTGGGACTGATGTCACACTGCATCAGTGCCTTCCCTCAACCACTAATCATGTCTGACCATGTGGAATAAAATGGCTATTACACCTACACAGTCCACTGCATGCTGGTAGTTGCTACTGCAGCAGCCTGGGTTCCTCAGATGTACACATTTAATTTACACCAACACAACATCAAGCACCTCTGCCAATTATCAGAATCCAGGTGTGCTGTTGTGTACATGACAGTCAAAGCAATGAACACTCTCACCAAGACATTGTGCATGCAGAAGCTACGTGTAGGACTCGCAAAATAAACGGTGTTTGCATAAATGCCTCCAATGTCAAGGCTTTATTTTTCCACAGAGAACATTTTTGTAATAATAAATTAAATGTGGTATTTGGCTTAGGGAAAAAAAGGAGAAAAAAAAAAAGAAAAAAAGGTCACTAGTCCTGTAAATTATTTTGTTCCAATGTTCAGTTTCATGAAGCATCTGAGAAACCCAGAAACCAAACTATGTTGGTATTAGGCTGGCAATATACCCAAAAATCAAAATCGGCATGTTCTCTCAATCATGGCAGGAGTGCAGCATTTGTCTTTGACTGCTGAATGCTGCCCTTAAAATCTTGGTCAGCAACTCTGAAGACGTGTCAGCAGTGTCATCTGATGGGTCGCAGATATTTGGTTTACTCCCGGTAAGAAAACTACATTTTTAACCTTTTAAAGGACACATGTCTGCTGACATGACTCTAGCTAACAGTGAACTGTGTAACAGCATTCAGAGAACATGCCTGACTGAGCATACTGAAAACACTTGAGTGACTATCAGTCCTAGAGCTAGTCTGTTGGTGTGTTGGTGTGTTGGTGTGTGTGTGTGTGTGTGTGTGTGTGTGTGTGTGTGTGTGTGTGTCTCAACGCCGGTGACGGCTATGCCCTGAGTGTCCACTGCTGCTGTGGTGTTTGCTCTTGTGGCTACGCTCCCTCTCTCTGTCCCTGTCATAGGACCGAGATCTCTCCCTCTCCCTCCTATCTCCTCGATGACCACCTCCTCGCTCGTGTTTGTGTTTTTTTGAAGAGAGGTCATAGGTGCTGCGATCTCTGTCTCTCTCACGCTCCCTCTCCCTGTCCCGGTCCCTGTCTACTTTGACTGGAGTGCGGGACCGGGACCGAGAACGCGAGCGCTTCCTCTTGTGACCAGATCCACCACTGTTGCTGTGGCGTCCACTTGACTTGGAGTCACTGTTGCCATGGTGGCTGGTCTTGGACTTGAGGTGGGGCAGGAGGGGTGAGGGCTGATGTCGCCGAGGCGATGGACTGCGACTGTGAGAGCGAGAACGTGAACGAGAACTGTAGGTCCCTGAGCAACTGCGTCTGCTGTTGTAACTGTGGAAATAGGAGAGGGAGGAGATGAGGAATACATCCTACTAATTACATAAAATGATCCCCTTAACGCAAATCAAGAGTTTAAAGATCATACAAGTTAATACTCAGACCAGTCAACTAAGAATGTCTTTAAATACTTGAAGTGGTCTTACTGTCTGCGAGGGGAGCGGGACCTAGACCGGGAACGTGTTCTTGAACGAGATCGACTTCCACTCCTGCTGTTCCTCCCGATCTTCACGTCTTTCCTTAAACTGGGGAAAAAAACATTAAGTTTGTGAAAATTAAAAGACACACAGGTACACTGTTAGATGGCTAAATGTGTCAATCTTAGAAAAATCCTAAGAGTATAACACTTTAAATGTGTTCCTTACCCATTGTGTGGACTCTTGTTGACCTGAGTCCGGTTGTCTGGCTCCTTCTTAGCTGGTTTGAGGGTCTGGGGGTTCGGGGACTTCTCTTCCACCTTGACCACATTTGGGGAACAGGGCTTGGAGGCAGGAGAGAAGCCGCCTAGTGTGGACAGGGCGGGGGTACCATCGGGATTCAGACCTTTGGCCTTGAGCTTAGCCTCTGCCAAGAACACCTTCCTTCGTTCCACCTCCTTCTCCAGCTGGTCATAGTTAGGCTGAGTAACAGAAAAAAATTGCATTGCATTAACACAGACAGCACTCAGTGCTGGCTACGTGGTTAGCACACGGTTGCTAACAGGTTTGTTTTGACAGGCAGTTCCCTTATGGCATGCAGAGCAGGAGTCTTCACCTGTGTTGTTTACATTTTAGTAGACTAATGTAATGGGACATGGCACATTAAGACCCAACGCCAAACCGACACTGTGCTACTAAAAACAGAAACACAGAAGCAAAACCCAACCTTCTTCCTGGTGTACAGTCTAAGGGTGGTGATGCAGATCTCTTTGATTTCATCTTCACTGGCTCCAAACAGCAGGTACCAATGAGGTCTGGATGGCAGAGGTATCTGTAACAAAGGTTACAACATTGGAAGATGCTACAGATGAGGTCTGGTGTGACCACATTTGTTGTGAAAATAAGCATTTGTGGGAAGGTGAGAGGGGTATTTTAGGTCAACATTTCCTCTTACCTGCAGAGCACGGGCAGCGAGGAATATGCAGGCACACGCTATCGTCTCAGCTTGGAACCTCACAAACACATTTGTCCTCAGGCTATCATTCATGTAGTTCCTATAAAAGCAAAAAGATCAGAGAAACAAAAACATAGCATCTTCTCTACGTAAAGCCACCGCTCACCCATACCCACACTGCAAGTCATTTCACAGTTTTGACCACAAGCTAACACTGTAGGTCAATGGTGTGGAGCTTTTGTTTATACAGTGCTAACTGCTGATCAGGGCTTTACTTTATTCTACTTTCTGATTAAGATCTGTGTTTCATTCCTGATGAAACCCATGCTAATTCTTGCAACTAAGAAATCTTCACAACTGAGAAATCTCTGGTTGGTGACGTCAGCAAAACTGTAACTGGTCACTGATATGCTGGAGAAAAGTTTACCATTTACAGATCTAACCATCAGAGGTGGTGACAACATTTTAAACTAATCATAAGCCCTGACAGCTATAAAGAAGCTATGCATTTCTATGTTAGGCAGTGCTGAAGTAAAAAATATGCATTTACATCTGTCAAGTTTAACTTTGTCCATTTCTCTCTGGGGCATCCATGGGAGTGCTGTATGTCACAAGTAAAGCATGAAGACACAAATGGGAAATGATCTACAGGAGACCTGCCGAGACCACCTTACCACACTATGACCTAGGAGTAACTAGATTAAGAAAAATGATGATTGAGACAATGGCACATGCCGTGTGAAGGGGGAGCGGGTGGGACGACATGCAGGCACGTGGTATTACATATTCATCGAGAATGCAGTTGCCACTTTCAGATTGTTGGGTCTGAGGAAATGGGAGTCACAGACTCTATGGTGGCACACACAACAGCTATATTTGGGAATCAGCGGCAGACTGATGTTCATGATGCAACACTGGTCTAATATTCTCGCAAATTATAAGTTTGTGTGTTTTGTGTCCAAACCATGGGGGCTGTGGCTTTCATATTGGAGGGTTTAGCTGCATAACAGCAAGTACTTTCCACTTTTTTTACCTACGAGACCACTGTTTCTGTCTGCAACTCCATTCCACTATGTGGCATTGTCGGATACTGAAAGACATTCAGTGGCAATCTATGCGTCACTACTTGACTGAACGAAATCTCTGTGCTACAAAATAGATTACATGTCAGGGCAATGGGTAAAGTAGATTAGCCACAGGGAGAGCATTAGGAAAGACAATATGGCCAGGATGTGAATTAGTCAAGTACAGGGTGGAGTGAGCATCTATGTCATTGAGAAACATAGAAGTCAGAGAGACAAAAAAAAAAAAAAGTGTGATAACAGAAACATGATGGTAAAACCCCAATAAACTAACACGCATCCCACTCAAACTATTATCGAAAGGAACTACAACCAAAAATACTAATCAAAAAGCAGTGAAACATCATTTCTTAAGTGGGGACACTTCTCCATATGCAGTCACTGTGTATGTGTGTGTGCATCAATTTCCACCTATGAAAACTGTATGTTCTGCTCCACTGAAGTTTACCGCAAGTAATTGTTGAAAACCTGCCACGCGGCGATAACTTCCAGTCTAGCCTGCCTTCAACAAATGACACGACCTGCACTTTGGCATGTTGTTGTGAAACTGCTATGCTAATGCTACTATACATTAACACATGGCCGTTGGATTCTGACTGCTGCGTGGGCGAGACAGGTCCTTGGAGGCAAAACCTGAGAACTGGATCAGCCTGTAAGACAGACACATGTCTGGACACCATGTCAGTTGGGGACAGGACAGTACACTACTGGAAATATATTTTTTTTAAAAAAAGGCAGGTAACTGGTCAAAAAGGTTATTCTGTTTTAAGTTTACTTCATTGCTAGATGCAAGTAAACTAGAAAAAACTCAGAATACAAACGTGTCTGTAGCTACTTGGCAAAAATAGGTATTACAGTTGAAACCTTTGTAGCAAGACCAAAAAAATACAAATCCTTTTGGACACCCAAGAGAAAACAAGATGATGTTGGCTGTCGGGAAAGGCCCGCCCGCCCCCTTCAGTGAATCTTGGCATTGGGATTGGCTGTCTTGAGAAGGGCAGCCAGCCAATGGGGGGAGCTTCCTGAGGTCATGTGGTTGGAGGAGGCAGAGTTCAGAGGTTCTTTATGTGACTTACCAGCATGGACTACCCTTTAATCAAAGAGTAGAGAGAAAGGACAAAGTTAAACCAAGCTCTCTGGGCACCGCAAATCAAAAAGACTTTACAGCAAAGCCATGTAAGGGCAGACAAGAGAGTGAGACACGCAACAGGATTAGGCAATAAAACAAATTTCTCCATTGGGGAAAAAAACAAAACAAAAATAAAATAAACAAAAGTGGAACGGGTTAAAATGGAGTGAAGGAATGTCGCAGTCAGACCTGGGCAAAATGGCTGTTGAATGCTTTTCAAATTTGTGCTTAAACACATGAGGGGCACTTGAAAAATCACTTATCTGACAGATGTTTCCACACACGGGTGTGTCCCAAGCAGATAAATCAAGTCCTCTTCAAGTAATTCAACCATTTGAAACTCGTTCAACTTAATTTTTAGCCCAGGTCTGGTGGCACTTCTTGCAGACATGACAGGTTGCTGCTGTGGGGGATGGTCAGCGGAGAACTGGGGAAGAGCTTACCAGGCCGTCTGGACCAGCGTCTGGTTCTTCTCACATTCCAGGACTTGAAGATACATGACGATAATCTGGAATAATAAAATGATTGCGTATAAACTCAGAAAGGGTCCCAAGTGTGTCACTGTTCACTCAAGCCTGTTCTGAGAAGTGAGAATTGTCTGTCAAAGCTGCTTCCTGTGTGGTTGCATCTGCTCAGGGGAACAAATTTAAACTACAATAGCTAAACTACACTGTGCTTTACAATTTCAATATTTACGAGAGTGGCTTTAACTCACCTTGTGTGGATGCTTGACATGGACACAAAAGCCCAGCTCCTTCAGGACCCGCCGTTCCGCCTTGATGACTTGGTTTTTGGTATTTATGTAGTTCTGATCAAGTATCAATGAGCTTGGAGTCCTAGTTTATAAAGGAATTAAAATAAAAAAATGTTTCCCTCTTTCGAAATAAAAGTGAAAAAGAAAGTGCCCTTTTGATTCCTTGCACTCTTTTCCGTTTCAACCAACTCAAAGCAACAGGTTTAACTGTTTGAATGCCTGACAGTTTGCTGGGGTTTGTGGACTCCTGTGGTTCCAGTGAAAGCTTATGGGATCTGCAGACAGCCCTCGACCTCAATCACCCCATGACACAGTTTTAACAGAAATATCAACTCATTGTCCACGTCATGACCTAAACGTGCGAAAACATTACGCAGTCTTCAAACCTAAACTGTAAACTCAGAAATGCCAAACTACTAAAACAAGCTGTCATTCTATCCTATTCTCATGTACTGCATACGTCAGTACAAGTTAGAAAAAAAAAAAAAACACTGTGTACTTCATGACACCACATTCTGGCATCCAGACTCAACAGCTGAATTTGCGCAACAACTACATTTCACAGCAATCAATGCTGTACCAACCCACAAAAAACCTGCTGGTTTAACATATCTGACTATTTATAACACTACTGGTGCAGACAGACAAATCAACAAATTCATTTCATTGCAGTGAAAATAATCAAAAACTTACATTACATGCATTCAGATCTACAAATCCATGTTCAAAGGTCAGCCTCCCCATCATGAACCATCAGCCTCTGACATTACACACCATTCATGATACGTAATTTATATCCCAAAAAGAACACGCAAAAAAAAAAAAAAAAAAACGGACACCATGACACTTCCAACACTTGTGAGTAGTAATTCAACATCTGACCTTTTCAGAACCAAGAACTATCACATATCAGATCCAAATCTAATATTTTGATGTGTCAATTAACAAAAACTTAAATGGGAATACTGTCATGCTACGACCCACATGCATGGAAAAAAAAATACTCCCACAATCAGTGTAACGCCTATTACATAACATGACACTTTACAGCCAAAATCTATATCAAAAAATAGAGTTGCTATGAGTGCATCACAATTACCAACAGACTAATCTAATATTTATTAAATATAACTACATTTTACCCCAAACTATTAAAACTACACTGCATGCACTGACCATAAACAAAAACATAACTCGCACGGACTACAGGTACTCAATTAATCAGTCCAACTTCAACGAACAAGGTGATATTTCTTTAAAAGCCATGGGTAACAGTTGGCGAATATCTTTTAATTGGTGGACACATATGATATACCATATGATATACCATGTGAATGGGGTTTTGCTCTTGAAGCACAAACAAAATGCAAGGTGAGGAGCAGTCAGAGAAGAAAACTACATTACCCAAGGGTCTGCAGATTGACGGACAGATACCCAAAGCTTAAGATTGAACCACAGGAGTCCTCAAGGCGCCCCGGGGGCCAAGGACCTTCGGCCAACCTGTCATCCCCGATCCCAGTGCGCCGCGGTGGCTCAGACCACGGGCGTCTCCCACAGGAGGGGGTGGGGTGGCCCCGGGGGAGGAGAGAGACCCCCTCGGATCATGGTTGTCATGCCGACTGCTTCGTCTTACGTACCATTCCACATCACCCAGGCTTTGGTAAATGTAGCTGGTCGCTGTTAGTTGGTTGCAAGGGAAAAAAGAAGCCAAGTTAATGCCAAGGCCTGTAGTACTTACATGTACAGATTTCTATGAAGACAATGGCACACATAAATTAAGCAGGTGTGCCTTGTCTTCCAGTGTTTAAAATGTAGACCAATTTAAAGAGTCTGTTGAGATATCAACTTCAGTGCAATGTCAAACTTAGATGTTATATGTAGACAATTACACTTCTGAGACTACCAATGAAGCGGAAACTGAAAAGTTTTAAAATGGTTTAGAGTACATGGATAAACAGAAGAGCACTTTCACAGGAAAAACAGATCAACATCATACAACATACAACATCATCTTTAATAATAACAAAAACAAATGCAATGCAACATGTTGCACATAATAAAACATTATTGCTTTGAAAAACAGATGACTGTGTTCAATGCTGATGCTTACTTTTTGCCTCTGATCTGTCTCAGGTGGTGGAAAACATTGATGACGTCTCGTATTCGCCGCGGTGCTTCTTCAATCTTGGAGGCCAAGTTGATACAAGCCATAGCAACAATCTGGAGAAAAGATAATTGATGCAAAAGGTTGGAAGGAAGAGTTCAACAACTTTAGACAACCAGAGATGCGGTACGCACATCCAGTGGGGATGGGAGAAGCAACAAAATATACAAAGACAAATTTGTCAGCAGTTGAGAGATCTTATCATGCATGTAGTCTGTTCCTACTTATGGCTGCTCTCTTTTCAATATTTCTAGGAGAATTGCGCCATTGTGGAAGAAGCTAGAAACCTATGAGCAGGGCTGCTTTATAGCAATACTGAATTTATACATAATGTTTGAACGGTGTTGGTATACGACAATACACATACATGAACTGCAATTAAGGATTTTAACCATATTTTTGCTATAAACCAGCACTTGTAATTTCATTATCTTAGTGGTCAAGGTAAGACTATATAGCAATACTGATTACATATGTAGGATTAACATTTGATAAGAAGATAGTACTGATACGTTTATCTGATGCATCAAATCACACCAAACAGCCACCAAATGACTCTGTGAAAAAAGTTTGAAGTCTGACTATGAGGACAGTGTGTTCCAAATATGTACCTATGAATTGACTTCCGATAAAGAAAAGCAGTGGTTTTGATTTAGAGCTGTTTCTAAACTTTGAGTTTCGTACTGAGCTTCAGTGTGCCAACTCTATTGTCTTACATCGGTTCAAAAACTCTGATGCAACGTATCGACAACATGGCTGCCACGAACGTAACCACAACGTTATGCTATGCTAACATTGACGAGTAACGATCAGCCTGACAATGAGGCTGAAACTTGACCGAACTTACCTCAAAACTGTGTTTGACGAATGACTTGGAATAGAAAAAACGATGAAAGAGCACCTGCCCCGTTGCCATTGCCACCTGTCGAGGAAAACACAGAGCATGACGTCTGTACTTTGTCTTCTATAAGCTGGCCTAACCTTGTACAATGAACCGCCGCCATTTTAACTCCACCACGCCAACGTCAATGAGCTAACATTAGCATACTGCTAACAACCAGGCTACGCCGTGTAGAGGTTTAGAAAAAAAAACTATCGAGAATAAACACACACCAGCATTATTATCTGATATAAGCACTGTTCAAGAAGGCTTACCTGGGGTAACCGGAGAAGAATGCCCGCTGACTGAATCAGTTCACATCCAAGGATACGAAGGTCGGTCTCCGTGTTCAGGTCGAGGCCGTCGAGCATCGACGGCGTCGGAGAGAGCCTTTCCTCAGGTATCAGCGAGTTGTCAATCGTAAGGTACACTTCCGAGTAAACTTTGTCACCAATAAGAATGCCATCGTTGTTTGTGGATGCGTTGGAAGATACAGAGAGGGGACCTGCGGCCATGTTCACCCAATAAACGGCGGTAGACTGCCACAGATCAGCCAGACTCGACGGAACGACAGCGGAACAGGCCAAGTAACTGACAAATTGTGTGACGTCACCATCCTGTTGAGACACAAACGTTTGTGCACATCCGCGGCAAATAGTTTCGCAATAAGTGAACAAAAACTACACGAATCTCTTGACAGTGTTCAACAGCTGTACCGGATCGTAACGTTTGTTTACACTCCTATAGTTTATGAAGTAGTCACTAATTTACCCTGTCCTAATTTCGTTGTGTTATCTCACTTGTCTACAGATTACAACTGTAGAATCGGACACAGTCTATACCACGTTATTTATGTATAATACAGTAAATAGTTAACAAAAAAAAAAAAAAAAAATAGACTGACGTGACATACAATAATGTGTCCATTGTTTTTTTCCTTATTTCTCGTGTTTCCTTCATAAACCATACGTAAAGCTCAATTGCCAACTTCAAGAGTATTTAAAACGGCAAATTATATCAAATGAACCGTAAAACAATAGTTGTTGTCCATAGTCAACCGTTTCAATCTCATAGAGAAACATCACAGACCTTCTGATGCTGCAATTATAGACAAAATGCCACAACATGTGTTTTGATACATCTCTCAAGCTATGTATACCTGCTGTATATTTTGTTCATTAAATGTCATATCACGTTGACAACACAAGCCATACTCGTAATTTTAAGTTTACGACATCACCTGAAGGCAGCAGGAGGAAGCGACTCACCACCGACGGTTTCTGTGACGTATTTTACGGGAAAGTCCGGACTTCTCACCATTACCTCTGGAACATATCCATCCGCCAGTAAAAAAGTTATGGCAGCAATTTATTAACAAATCAGCGTTTGTTTGCCTAATTCACACACAATATACAGGAAGTCAGTGTCTATCTACTCTAATAATTATATACTTAACTGTTTAAATACACAGCAACCACTGGTAAGAAGAGCAGGGCAAAATATATTCGAAGTTAATATGAGGACACTGGTATTGCTTGTGAGGAAGAAGGTGCAGCTCCATGGCCTTGATTGTGTCAAAGAAAGTGCAGCTCCATATGACATAGTGCAAGGAACATTGTGTTCAGTCACTGTTCACCCCACAGGATTTTATAGCCTGAAGCCTTGCAGTAACTAAAACCAAACAGCAGAGTGAACTAGAGACACATTGGTTGAGGTTGCAGAAAACTGTGCACACTGAGGGAAGCCTGAGCTTTTCGGGGTTACAGAGTTTGTTCTTCGGAGACTCATACAACTGACCTTGTCCCAAATCTCTACCAACAACCTGATGCTGCAGTACGATGCGTTTGACTGCACTGACTTTACTTCAAACAAGTGACTTATGGGCCTACGCTGCTGCAGTGTGTGTTGTTCTGTACTGTATGTGTGCATGAACATGACTTGCTGGCTTACTGTCTCTGTTGGCTTGATGGCAAAGACAGCAACTGTCCTGCATGGGCAAACCCAAGTTTCACATGACAAGTCATCTGGTTTTTGGTAATTTGGTTAATTACAAATTTGCACCATTGAAGTAAAATACCTTCTGTGGCGGATCCTGAATTGTTACGTCTTCTTGAGGCCCTATGTTGTAGAAGGGCCCCATGTCAAAACCTAGGTCAAAGATTTCAATTTACTTAATTTCTACTCCAACATTTTGTCTTCAGACCCCTTAAAATGAAGGTGTGTGTACTTGCAATGCATGCGTAAGTGCATAAGTCCACCAAAGACTGATTTTAGAGGTATCTAACATTTAAGTTTGAAAAATGAAGACAAATTCAAATTTGTGAAACAAAACAATCATTTTTCTTCTTTTCCATCCGAACTGGTTTACGTTACACATGGTTAATTTTCCCAAATAAAATATTGTTTTTAAAACCTACATACACAACTCAGACAGGGAGGAAACAGGGAGTTCAGCAAGAGCCAAAGAGCAAATTACTGTCCTGGGTCCCACTGACACTTCATTCCTCCGTGGCTGGTTATTTCCTGAGGTTGTATATATTTGCATGTGAGTGTAGACCTGTAATAACGCAAATATTGCATCAGAGCTTACATTCATGACCTGCTTGAGGCTCTATGTGGCCTGACAGGGTCAGACAGATATCCACACACACACACACACACACAGACACACACACACACACACACACACACACACACACACATTTGCCTCCTCAATTTTACTAATGCACCACATGAGGTGGCAGACTGAGGTCTCCTTTTCCCCGTCATTAACCAACACCTACAACCAGCACCTCCAGCCCTCGCACTTACGTAGTTACCACGACGACAAGAATACTGAGCATTCTTTCTCTGGTTGCCCGGGTGACACTAATTATAGGGTGTGGGAGGGCTCACGGGACACAGAATTCCGGAACAACCATAACGACGCAGGAGAGAGGCGTTCAGGGACGCCCAGTGACGAACAAGGGCTTAGTTATACACACACGCCACTCCCTGGAGTGGAGTGGCGTGTGTGTGTGTTTACGAGCGACTTGCACAGATTCCCCAGGGACACGTGTGCATGCCTGCCCTGCTATGATAATTACTGTGAGGAGATCACACTCCAAATGTGTGTGTGCATGGCATGCGTGTGTGTGCATATGAATGCTGGTGTGTGTGGGCATTTGTTAAGGGCGATTAATGCTTCAGAGTGATCAAAATGTCATTCATGTCAACATAATGGGGCTTTATGCTGCGTGCCCGCAACGCACATATCAAGATGTAGAAAGTGTTTCAAGCAGATCTATCTCTCTTTCACACACACACACATACACACACATGCCCCATGGCTCTTTTCTCAAACACACGCACACAAACCAGGAAGGACACCAGGTCAAGGGCTACAAAGCAACGGCATGAGCAAAGGAAAAAGCCCCAGTAAAAGAGCAGAGGGGAGTCGAAAAGAGAGAGCTGACTGGATCAACAATAAAGTGGCGGCACAGATAGCAAAGCTGAGGAGGAGGAGGCAGAGAGGGAATCGCTTTTTAGCAACAGCGTCAGAGTGGCGGGTACTATAAGAAGGCCAAAGAGATTAAAAGAATATTTACACAGCGACAGAGATACAACGAGAGAGGGGGGGTTATTTAGTGTTTTGAGGGAGACAGAAGGAGAAAGAAAGAGCGTGTGGTGAGAGCAGACACAGTGAGTGTGTCAGAGACAGGGAGAGTGTGTGTTGTGGGATTGAGCAGGAGCAGGGAGAGCATGTTAATGCCTCTGAGCGGCAGAGAAGGAGGTTATCTCTTCAAATGCAGAGCAGACATGCAGGTCACGGTGGGAGGAAGTTTAACAGGGATAAAAGGAAAGGTCAACGGTCAGAACTGCATGTGCAGGGAGAATGTGAGCAGTTGACAAAAGGTCAGCACACGTCTGGAATAGATGCTTTTCAAGGCAGGCGTTTTGACGTGTCAAAGCAGGGAAGGCACAGGTGGAAATAACAACATTAATGGTGGCTCCATTCCATTAAGTGGCCCAGTCAACCATGTCCGTGAGCCAGCATGTCCAACACCACAGCCCTGGAACTGGCTCACCAAAGTCTCTCTCTCTCTCTCTCTCTCTCTCACACACACACACAGTACATTGTGATGATGCCCATACAATTGCCGTCCTTCAATGGCATTACGTGATTACGAAAAGTGAGTGATGGTGGTGTTAGAACAGAAACAATCATTCACTGGAGACACACGCACACATGGCAGAGTCTTGTGTAATGAGTAAACACACACAAGGCCACACGCAATCACACACTCAAACACAGGAAGGCAACGAGGAGTCAGCTGCAAAGCACAAAAGAAAACGTTACCTTTGCCACAGAAAGGGGATTTTTGTGTCCAGTGATGGGGCAGGGACGTCAAACAGAGTTAAATGAAATAACCACGGCTTATCAGGACTTATTAAGAAAACATTGTTGTAGGAAATATTCCATTTAACCCTCAGTTGAAAACAGAGAGGTGGACAATTTGGTTTTAATGGCACAGATGTTCATCATTTTGCATGTCAAAACGTCCTCTTCACACAGATCGAGATTCTGATAAACCATACGTCTGTGTTGTAGTGAACAAAAATCATGATCAGCCCACCTTCCTGTGAGAGCGGCGTGCACGTGCATCGTCTCGCAGAGGGACTGAAAGAGAGGGACGTGGGGAAGTCAAAGTAAAAGCTTTCCATGTGTGCCAGTAAGCGGGGAAATGAGTTCCATGCCACACACACACACACTTCACGCATTTCTCCCAAATGCAGAAGGAGAGGAAGAGAGAGCGGGAGGGTGGGATGGAAAGACCTTGCACGGAGTGAATGATGTCAATAACACACAATGTCTGCGGGGACAGTGTTGGGTAATTGTTGTGTGTGTGCGCGCGTCTCTCTGTATGGGGGTGCTTGCCTTACAGTTTCTTTTGTGTTTGCCTGCCTTTTGTTTGTGTCCACGGGTGGCAGAGGACACGCTCTCATGCTCCTTCAGCCCTGCCCTTGTGACATGCTGCGTATGTTTGCATGTGCCTGTGTGCACGTGGGTGTGTGTACACAGTGTGCGCGTGTGGATGTTTGTCTGTGAAATCCTGTGCGTGCCAGTGAGACTGCGTGATTGGGGTTGTGAGAAAACAAGTGCATGTCTGTAGTACAGTGCGTGTCCTGGGAGTTTACTGGTACAGGAACAGGACTCAGTTGTTGTGTGTAAGGTGTGTGTGTTGATGTGAATGTGTGTGGGACTTTAAGAGGAAGCCGTTGAGGGACATCTGACTAAAATTCATGTGTTACTAAATTTTAAGGGAACAATAAAGATGCTACTAAAATATTATGATTCATATTAAAATACTATTAAATGATATTTCAAAACGCCACCAAAATGAGCTTTTTTTTTTAATAGATGCAATAACTGTTAAACACACTTGTGGTCCCGGGTGCTTTTTACAGTCTCTCCTTCCATTCTTCATCCACTGTGTACCGTCTCGCCTTTCCAGAACTCCAAACTCCTTACTGCTCCTCCTCCAGCAGTGCCCCGGCCTCTGTCTTTGTCTGTGCTGGCAGGGAGAGTCTGAGTGTGGTTGGGGAGTTCAAAGAGCGAGTAAGAGCATTTCTACCTCTGGAGGTAGAAATGCCTCTTTCCTGGGGTTGTGGATCTCTCCTTGGAATTTGGAGGAGACCTGGGGGAGCTCTAAGGAGATGCCAGGGATCGCAGAATGAGGGGCAAAAAAATGGATAATTTGATCTATTTCTATTTTTAATAGTAATAATATTTAATAAGGTTTTTCCTTCTTTCTGGGAGTGAGATGAAAAAATCTATATAGTCTGCTTTGAAGAAAGACTGAAAACAGGGAAAAACAATGAGTCTGGCTCTGTCCAAAGATCAAAAACACACCTGCCAGCACCTCAAAAATGGACAAATTTACAAGTTGTATCCTGTTGGTTTAAAAGTCATAACAGGAAAAGTACAATGGGTGGCTTTAGGGGAGCTGTGTACTGGAGCTATTTCTAGGTGAAAAACAGCTGGGTCATAAACAAACAAGTCCTGATATCACAGTGACATTTCCAGGTTAACTATCATCGTGCCTGAACAGGACATACTTTGTAGTGAGAGAGAGTGCAAGGCTGAGGGAGATAAGAGAGAGTGTGGTTTGACAGAGAAGGAAAATGTGAGAGAAATGCAAAAAGAGATAGAGAGAGAGGTGAAAAAAGAAGGAAGAAGCTTTACTAAAACATGAAGAGCGACTTGGATGCAGAAGATAAAGGTAGCTGACACTGAGAAAACTGGCAAAATCAAAACGACTTGGTCAACAAGACCCACACAGGCAAGCTCGCCTAACACAGTCAGAGCGATCCAGTATTAATAGCACATACAGCACAGAATCATGCACTAAAAAAAAAAAAAAAACACAAAAACTGCACCCAAGATTTTGCCCACAGAGATACAGTACACAGACACAACAAGCCACAGACTGGAAAACAGACACATATGAACTGTTCATACAGATTAAAGTACATGTACACACATGCAGTACTGTGCTGTGCTGGGAGGTTACATTGTTTACATCTTCAGGTCGACTTGTGTTAAAATCTGTTTAAAACAAACTCCAGCTCTTGTTATGTGACAGCCTGTCAGAAAAGGGAAGCTCACTTTAAGTCCTGGGCCAAAGTTTAGGAAAAAGCTGCTCTCACAAGGCCCTTCATGGCTTTCTCATCACTTTACATGCATCTCCTACCAGTATGGTGCACGGCCATAAATACTGATCACTGGCTCACGCATGGTACACCAATCATCAAAATGGTCAGGTCTGGGCAGATTCCCATTGGCAGTCTCACATTTGGCCCATATGTTTTTTTTTAAATATGGCAATGGGGTGACGTTCAGATTGTACAGCAGTTTCCATGATAGCTCTATTACATTCAAACTGTATCACATTTGAAGCAAGACCACTTCACCTGCACCAAGAAAATGACACTTTTAGTGACACTGTAATGCTCGCTGAACAGCGGCCACTGTGGCCACAAGTGGTAAATACAGGTAAGGACGGTAAGTGTTGAATACCACATGAAGGAAGATTCATGAAGTGAGTGAACTGAGTAAGTTGAGTGGAATGAATTCATCAATGCCGCATTTTATTGTTGATTAATTTAACTTCTCATTTGTAAGGGGAACACCATGTGATTTCCTCTAAGGTCAACCTAAATTTCCAGCTTGAGAAATGAATCTAAAAGGCAGTAAAGTGTGACTCAGCTGATTAAACATAGTAAAAGACGTGGTCATTTGGGAGTTTTTAATATTCTGATGAGCTGGACTACACATACACCAGCAGAAATTTGATTCTGGTCGGATATGTGACCCTGTGTGAAGAGCTCTGAAGGTAAAATGCAGTATGCATCTCTCCACTGCCTGGTGGTAAAACACTGTATGCATGCACATGCGGTGGTATGTGTATGTGTGACTGACACTGGATCTCCCATGTCTATGTGTGTGTACATATCGCTCTTCTTTGGGGATCTCTGTGCATGTGTGTCCAAATCTGTTCAGTGATGGAAAGGACACAAAGTAAATGTGTGTATACTCCCTTTTTTACACATATTTTCTGTGTGGGTTTCTTTGTATATGGCAGTAATTGTCAACATATGTGTATGTGTTAATAGGTGCCTATATGCCACTAGATCCATGTTCCATGTGCAGTTTGGCACGCTTTGTGCCATTGTATGCAATTATTGTGAGAGCGTGTGTGACAGTTTGCACACACGTGTTTGGCCACTTCCTTTCTCTGTGTGTATGCAAGACTTGGAGTCTCTTTCCTGCCCGTTTATATGCAGGCATGTGTTAGATCCTGCGTGTGTGTGTTTGTGTGATGTCGTGCATGCCAGTCTAGCTGTAGAGAGAGACAGCCATTATTAGGGGCTCCTACTGAGAGCAGGATTACAGGGCTAGTAGATGGAAGTCACACGCAGACCCACAGAGCCCCTGCTTTTAATCTAACACTGTAAACCACATTCCGCCGACAATACACACACACACACACACACACACACACACACACACACACACACACA